>OY728148.1:1671934880-1672534880 GCA_963277665.1 Viscum album | reverse complement strand
GGTGTCATATTAATGAATATAAATTATCTTGGAAATATGTATGTCATACTATACGACATAATGATATCAAATCATATGATGTATGATTTAAGGAATATCTCCTTCAATACATTACCTTAGTTATAGATAATCCATATTTATTGATAAATTCCTAAATTAAAATAGATTTTAAAAATTACACTTCAATATCTAAACAATATTCCTAAAAAATTTTCTTATGGTTTTTCAAATTATTAAAGTAATCACATGAAAAACATGAATGGGAATAAGTATTTAATAAGATAATGAGATATTAAAATAAATCTTTCAATAATATTTAAATATACTAAAAAATTCACCGTAATATATGGAAGAAATTCCTAAATTTTTTCCTATATTTTTCAAATGAGTGAAACAATTACGTGAAAAACATGAAAGAGAATAACGATATTTTATGATAAAGAGAGATTTAAATAACTTTGTTCAATAATATAATGTTTCCCTGTATCATATTTTACCAATAAAAGAAATTTTCACCATTATTATTTACTATATAAAATTATATATCTAAATACAATTCTTTCTAACACCAAATGGACTTTATTTGCATATTGAGTAAAATTGACTATATAATTTTAATTTCAAGATTTTGTTCTAATGAAATAATGTAAAAAATGTTAGAATAAAAAATTTAGTAATTATTTTTTGCTATGTTAAGTTGTAATGAATAAGGGAAGATAATTTAACTAGTATAACTTACTACTAAGTTGTTTTTGGAACATGAATTATATATCTAAAATATTTTTGATCATTAAAAATATTATAAAAAATTATTCATTTATTTAAATTGGTTATCTCGAAGTATGAATTTAAATTTAGTACCAATATAAATAGCTAAAAAAGCATTATTATATTAGATAAAATAATAATTGAATAACAATTATAAGGAACAAAGATAAAAATTACCACCACATTATCACTTCTTAATTGTATGTAATCACTTAAAAAACCATAATTAAATATAATTTAAATATTTTATGCATTATCATTGTGAATGTGATTTTATATTTCTAATAAATATAAACAACCTTATATATGTTAAATCATGATTAAATTGTTTAAATATCTGTATATTTTTTTAGATTTAATAGGAATGATCACATTGAACATTTAATAAGTATAAAGATAATGAAAAATCATAAACTACTTTGGATATTATAAAACATACTCAAAACATAGTATTGAACATAAAAGAAGTTATATTAATAAATATTTCTTCATTTGTGACATCGTGAAATTGATCTAAAATAATTAAGATATATAGAGATGAAATGACCATGATAATTTCTTAAAATTTAGAGTTCCCAAAATAATAAAAAAAAATATAAAAAATCAATATTTATATATAATTAAGATGAATGGGTGACAGGATCCCTATAATGTTTATTGAAATTTTTTCCATTCAACTTTTTTACGTCAATTAATTTGAAATACACCTTGAAGTAGGAGGGTTGATCAAACATGTAAAATTATAAATCTTGCAAAATGAAAACCTTGAATTTGACTAACATATGTAAAGAAAATACCCATATAAATAATGAAATATTTTTTATGATGTTTTATTCATTATGAGAATATAATTTTTTTTTCATAAAAATAAATCCACTTGTTAAAAATACCATTTTAGCAAGTTGATAAAAAAATATTATAATGGAATTTTAAAATTATATGGATAATACTCAAAAGCGTTATATTAATTGTTATAAAATGCATGGAATCTAAAACATTATGAAATTTACAAGAAAATTAAACTGAGAATATATATGAAAATAAAAAACAATGCATTTTAGCATTGATGATTACCAAGTATTCTATTTATTCATATCTTACCACCAATTGAAAGTGGAAAATCATGGTAAATTTTAAATTTATAAAATTTTCTGTTCAAAGTGATAATAAAAAAATATAAAATATATAAATATTGATAAAAAATAAAATTTTATAGATAATAATGTTAGTGATAATGGAGTTCATCCAATGGAATTTTTTTATAGGGTTAAAATAGGCATTAAAGCTGTTAAAATTGTGAAAATGATTCATAGACATCAATAAATTGACTAAAGTAATTCAAAATAATTTTAATGAAAAATATATAATATTAATGATTAAATGAAATGTATATGGGTCAAAATACCAATTTTTTTTATCATATAAGAAAACCCCAAACTTGAATCACTATCTCCGAGCCAAAGTGCACATGGTCTCATGCGCGCCTCCTTGTACAAAGAGGTTGTTGGTCAGGAGTGATGGTTTGAATTCCATAAGTGGGGAGACTATACCCTCAATATCAATAAATAAAAACATATATAATAACATATAATGACACAAAATAATAAATAATAAATGTTATAACAATTGGAAGGAAAATTTTCTTGTAATGCCCCAACCCCAGATGTCCAGAGTCGGTGCATTACTTTATTACATTGACATGATTATAAGGAATCAAATCCTAGAGGAAAAAAATTATTTAGTAATTTTAGAAAACCATATTTTATATATGATACCCATAATACATTGGGAAAATGATATAAATCATTACAAAAGTAAAATCTTATCATCCTTGAAACTCATTCAAAGGATTCATTTTCCTAACCTGGGGAAATGAAACATAATAAAGGTGAGCTCAAATGCTCATTAAGGGTAAGTAATGCAGAATAAATAATGAATCAATGAGAATAGTTAATATATCAAGGTAAATTACTAAGAACACATGACTTTTAAATAATTGGATAAGGCATAATCAATATGGAAAGGTAAATAACTAAAACACATTCCATTTAATCAATAAAATGAGAATGAATTCCATCCATAGATTTTATCATATGAAAATATCAGGGATAATAACAATAATAAATTAAATATATATAAAGGAAATGATTAATGTTTCGACATCATGTTAGAGGCACATGAAAATCTATACCATCAAGACCTTTCGCAGGAAAATTTAAAACCACTAGTAGAAACTCGTTTAATTTAGCCAGCTGATTTGTCTCATGAGAACCTATGGATGCATCAAGGGGATATATATAAATTCCAGAACCCATGAATCACATTATATCTGAATAATTCCTCATATTGAGTAATCTATTTAATTAATAAACAATATTTCTTATCAAATATCCGTATTGAATAAAAAATACATATTTATTAATATTTCCACATAAAATCAAATAACCATTAAAGTAAAATCCTTTTGTAAAAATGGTATATTGTTTAGGAAATGATAATATCCATCACCAAAAAATGATTATATTTAATTAAAATTATAATAAAAAATGATAACAATAAAGTGGTTGTTTCAAGAGAAGGTTAAAAATCACAAACATAGTTAGATTGCAAAGAAAACTTTTACCACCTGGTAATTTTCAAGCTAAACCCCTTGGGTTAGATAATTGAAACTGAAACTTAAAATTCATTTAATTATGATTGAATAATGTTATTAAAATAAAAACGGGTAGTATATAGACCACATTAATGTGAATTGGTGCATAAAAACAAATAATTTTTAATGGAATGTAAATTGAGACGAAATCCTTTACCTTGAATTTCATTTTGGGTGAATGTACTTTAACCTACCATATAATGGTTTTAAGAATGTTATTAACTTATAAAATAACCATAATAATATTTATAATATCATATATTAACTAATTATAATATCTAATTACCCATTTGTTAACAATGTTTCATTATTTTCACTATTTCAGGTGTTTATTGCCATGTTTTTCAGGTATGTTTTGACTTTTTTACTTATTTTTCCTATTAATTAGATAATTATTTAATCATATAAAGAATTTTAAAAAATATTTAAATATCATATATATTTATTATATATAAGAATTTATAATAATCCATAATATTTGGATATAGGAAATGAAATATACCATTCATGCAGACGGTAGGCCGTACATAGACATGAATGCTGCTTCCATTTCATTTTCATATTAAAAGAATGAAAATTAAATGATATATAGTATATTATAATTAATGTACCATATTTATGATATATATATCACATATTTTTATTAAAATCATCCTTAATACATTCCATGTATATCGTGAATGAATCACATGATATTGAGAAGGCGGTAGTCCACACATCCAGAAACGATGTTATCGTATTCCTACAAAAGGAAATACATAATGGTATGTGTTATATAAAACTTAAATAAGAATAAAATAATCCTGAATATCACATATATAATATATAAACTATAAATAAATCATTATTTCCAACCTTGAAAGGTGGTAAATGGATTAATGAACGACATCTATTCGTGAGATGATAATCCACCGTACATATAGATGATGATTGCATATCCAATTTTGATGGATGTGTATGAAAGTTTAGGTAGAAATATTATAATAATAACATACCATTATATTTAATATACTGAGTTTATTATATAATCATTATATAAATAATAATTTAATGTGCATATAAGTAAATGAAACAAAAAGTGATCAATGAAGAATGTTACCTCTTATTCGGGTAATTGCTTTTAGTTTATACCAAATTACTTCCTTGATTTCCATTATTCACAATGATAGAATTATAAGATTAGGGTAGGGTTTTTGGGATATTATTTTATCATAGTTATAATGATCCAAAGGTCTTGAGAGGTTTGAATTAGTGGGAGGGAGAGTTCCTTTTTATACCGGAGGTGTGACATTCTTGTAAATTTTTGAAGAGGGAATTCCACCCTTGTTTTTTCCATGTCAAGTGGCTCCAATAATGAAAACATTCAGGTAAAAGTGAGTATAGGGTCAAAATATGGACCTAAAATGGATTTTGGACAACTGTCTAGGTCATTTTTCCCCTAAAGTTTAAGTTTTAGTCCCCTATTAATCTAACTTTTTCTTAATCACTTTAATTAATTTTAATTACTTTCACTAATATTATTGGTCAAAAACTAAGTTAAAATTATTATAAATTAGAAATTATTTTTATTCTAGATATGAAATCAATTTTATAAAATTACAATCACAGAAGTGGAAGAAATTAATTTAAATTTAATCCCACATACAGGATGATAAAGTGAGATTTTCAAGTAAAAATGTTCAAAAGTTAGAAATGTTTTTATATGAAATTTCAATTTGAAATTGATTCCAATGAACTAAATTGGAATAAAAAATGTATAATTTATATAATTTGAATTTAAGATCAATTTAACATATAATTTATCCTTATAAATTAATTAGATGAAGAAGCAGGTTCAATAAAATTTTTTCATTTTTCACTAATTATTAAAAAATGAAACTTCTCAGAAAAAATACAAAAAATTAAAAAAATATAATTTTGATATCTATATTTAAAAAATGAAGTTTTTTTTTCATATTAAAATTTTAAAAGTATAAAAATTCATATTTAAAATAGGTGCGCCATTAAAAGTTATTAAAACAACTTTTATAAAAATATAGGTTTTTTTTTGTAAAATTAGGGTCATTATTATTTTATGAATATCAAATATATTGGATGAATATATATATTTTTTATTGAATTTATAATATATATTTCTTTAACATCATTCAATAATATTAATTAATTTAATTTATTAAGATTAAATTCCTTTAGATCATAAAAATTGTTTTTTTATAAAATCATTACCATTATATTCATTTGATTTATATATTATTTTCTTATTAATTGGTAACCAATGAATTAGACTATATATTTTAATAAGTTAGTTAATCCTAATCATAACCAAAAATTTAATGGCTAGGTTATATCTTATTATATTAAATAATAATTTTTTTAATAATATATTTTTTTACAAAAACTTTGTCTTGCATACTACGCAAGCCATCGTAAAAAGTCATTGTTGTGTGTTACACAAGATAAAATCGGTGTTCTATATAGAGAAAGATAAAATTTATGTCGTGTGTAACATGATATTAACTCCGTGTTTCAAATAATGAAATCAAGGAATAAAATTAAATTTTTTCTAAAAGGAAAGCATTGAAAGTCTTGGAGTGTTATATTCCAACCACCTTAAATAAATTGTGTCCTCACAATTCAAACTTGATCCCAGTAATCAAGGGAATGATATGTGAAAATACTATTATAAAAAAACCACATATTAAATAGGTTTAACAAAAAATCTTGTTAATAATATTTAAAAGGAAATGTGAAGGTTAACACAAAACTAGGCTTTTTAATTTGAAAATAATAGTGAAATAATGGATATAGAAGATTAATTTTACTATTAAGTTCTGATGGAGAGTGATAGAGAACATGTTCATGTGAATTTGTTTTAATAAAAAATCCATGAACTAGATGTGTGAAAAAGGTCATTAATATTATACAAATTATGTTAATAGGAAAACATTTTTGTTTCAAAACACTTTTACCTAGAGTTGAGGAATTATTTCACTATAATAGAATATAAGTAAATATACTTACTTGATATATTTTTATTTTATAAACCCAATATTATCCTTTGGTTGTTCCTTGAACTATTTATTATTCATTTATTAGAACATGTTGAATTATAGGTTTAATTAATACATCAATCTCTAAAACCACATCTAAATTTAAACTTAAGCCATTTCCTAAATGATTAGCCTTCATAAAAGATTATGTTCCAACACTTTAGAATAATTTCCATCGTAGTTAGTAATATCCACTTTAATTTATTCATATCAATCTTCTCTTTATCCAAACATCATTGTATCAAAATCGAGAACATGTTAAGGGTTATATTTCCCTCAACCATGTGAATCCAAAAAGTTCAAATTTATACAGAATCACTTTTCTTGGTAATCGATACCGATCAACACTTGATCTTAAATCATTAATGAAAATGTACTACAGTACAATCCTAATACATTTTATTATACTTATAACTAGGAAATAATCAAAAACAAACTTTTATAAATTTATTCAATGATCCAAATACTGTAGAAAATTAATCCTTTCACTTAAACTGTATTAATGAAATAATCTTGACCTAATCCATTAACTTATTCTATGGTACATTACCTTGATTCATAGTGAATTCATTTGTATAGTTCCTCATCTCATTGTTATTGTAATAGTAAATAGTAACATTTTCCTTCTTCCCTTTTCATTATTTTTCCCAGTGACCCTTTTCTTTCCACTTATGACAAACTCCCAATACTTTCACACATTTCTTAAGATTATTCTTTCCATAGTTATCACATGTGGGAAAATACATATTTCCCTTATTCCATTTATCTATTATTTTATATTCCTTTATCTTCTAATATTGTTTAACTTTGAATACATAAGACTTGTAGAATACTTTCTCTATCTTGATAACATATAAAACTATTTAATTATATAAAGAAAAGGTTTAAGACACTAGATCCCTTTTTATATTTGGATTGTTCTATTATAAGAAGTGATAAATATGGAAAAATGTGTTTCATATGAAATCTGTATCATAACTTGCCGACCTAGTAAATTTAGATTCATACTCAATAATAATTTCATACTCCTTTTTATTTAAACTAAGGAACTTTATCTACATCTCAGTTTGTTGATCATGAGGGAAATATGTGTCAAAAAATGTATCCTTAAAATATTTTCAATACATGATTTATATTTTCTATTCACTACTATAAAATAGACCTGTAACACTGATAAAAATGACCTTTATCAATGCTAGAGAAACACTAACTACTGGAGCTAGATTAAAATCCTTAGTCTTTTATCAGTGCTAAAAAAGAACTGATAAAGGGGTGATTTATCATCACTGATAAAGGGGTTATTTGTCAATTCTTGTGGAATAACTGATAAAGGGGCATGTTTTAGTGTGCTATAACGACACAAAACAACATTAAAAACACCTCGAAATCAACAAAATCAAGTACCAATTAAGAATTGAAATGGAATAAAATATACCACCCAAATATAAAAAAAACTATTTTATAGACATTTCAAATATTGGATTATAAAATTACATAAGTATAAATTATTACATACATTCCAAAACATCATCATTCCTTTTTATTTTGATCTTAAACCCTACTCGAGTAAAAAATGAACATGTATATGAAAAATATTCTTATGTAATTAATAATAAAAAGAAATAAATTAGGAGAAAGTGTTAATTTTAAATTAAACTTTCAGTCATACCAGGAACACTGTGTATCAGATTAAGTTGCTATTGATTCTTCCATGTCACACTATTTCTTGTTTGGTTTCAAGAATTATCAATATGAAAATTTACTAAATAAGTATAAAATAAAAATGATTCATAAATTAATTAAGTAATAGTAGATAGAATGTTGAGAAAAAAAATCTAGGATCATTTTCTTTATTTTGGCATTGTGATGCGTGTTGTTTGCGACTGCCAGCATAATGGGGATGCATATGTGATGATGTTTGAATGGGACCTATTGATGGAGATGATGGAACGATGGTTGATGGTCTTGATGTTTCTGACGGTGGTAGCTCGTGGCTCAGAACTCGTGGCCCAAGATTATTAGTGTTACCAGTTCAAATTTCAATCTCATTTTGAATTTGGTTTGGTGCTGGGTGTTTTGAATTTCGGTACTTGGGTTATTTGTTTTGGATTTCTGGAATGTGTGGTTCCCACTTATCCTAAAAGTGATTTTTTAGAAAATTCAAAAAAATGGATCAAAGGTGATGTGATGCGCGTTTTAAACTAAAATGACACTTATATATTGAAAAGTTACACTTGGAGTCATTCTGATCACACAATGCATTGGATTAAGGTGGGTCTAATTCCTACACATATCAAATGACTTATGGATTATTTTTCTATAGTATAAAAATAATCTGAACATGTTTTATCGGTTTTGAGTATGTCACTTGTCTTTTTTTACTAAAATGTCATTTTAAACTAGAAACACACACTTTAACTCATATCGATCACATTGTTTGTCAGTTTGACATGAAATTGATTCCTAAACATAAAAAATGATTTGTGAATCATTTTCCTAAATTATCATGAAAATCCGAGCATGTTTTCTCGGTTTTCAATTAGTGACACTTTTTGAACTAAAATATTGTTTTTAAAGTGATAACCAACACATTGATTCATACCGAGGACATCATGTATTGGATTGAGGTGTTTTTGATTCATACACATAAAAAATGACTTATGTATCATTTTCCTAAATTATAAAAACCACCCAAATGTGTTTTCTTGGTTATGAGAAGGTCAGTTGTCCTTTTAACTAAAATTTATTTCAATTTTAAATAAAAAGACACACTTGGAGTCATACCGATCACACCGTACATCAGATTGATGTGAAGCTAATTTCTACATGTTTCAAATTATTATTAATAATTTTTCTAACATATCAAAACAATACGAATTCATTTAATTAGTTTTGAGTAATTCAGTTGTATTTTTTTACTAAAATTCAATTTTAAACTAGAAACACGTAGTTTGAATCATACCAATGACATAATGTATCTATTTTATATGAGACCCATTCCAACATAATAAAAATTAATTATTAATTAATGAATATAATTATCAAGAAAATATTATTTTGTTTGATGGGTTTTTATTGAGTGACACCTTTTGAACTAAAGAATAAAAACATTCTGAATATGTTTTCTCAATTTTGAGTAGGCCAGCTCTGTTTTTTACCAAAATTGATGTCAATTTTGAAAAAAAAGACGCACTTAGAGTCATACTAATCACACCATGTGTCATATTTAGGTGAGGTTGATTCCTAAATGTCTCAAATTATTTATGGATCTTTTCCCTAACCTATAAAAACAATATGAATTTGTTTACTTGGTTTTGAGTACATCACTTCTCTTTTTTACAAAAATGTCATTTTAAACCAGAAACCACACTTTTAATCATACTGATCACATTATATATCAGTTTTACTTGATATTTATTCCTAAAAATCAAAAACTACTTCTGAATAAATTCTCTAAATTATCAGGAGAATAGAGTGTGTCTTTTCGTTTTTCATGAGTGAAACTTTTTGAACTAAGCTATCAATTTTAAACTGACAACAGACACATTGAGTCATATCTGGCACATCGTGTTAAAAATTAAGGTTTTTATGATTAATATAAATATAAAATTACTTATTTATTGTTTCAATAAAGTATAAAAATAATCAGAATGTGTCTTATTATTTTTGAGTAAGTTAATTGTCCTTTTTACTAAAATTGATGTCAATTTTAAATAAAAAGACACACCTTGAGTCATATCAACCACACTTTTTGTCATATTTATATGAGGATAATTTCTACACATCCAAAATGAATTAAGGATCATTTTAATAAATTATGAAAATAATTGTAATATGTTTTCTCAATTTTGAAGATGCCAGTTGTCATTTTTACTAAAATTAATGTCAATTTTAAATAAAAAGATGCATTTGGAGTCATATCGGTCACACCGTGTGTTAGATTTAGGTGTGGATGATTCCAAAAAGTCCCAGTTACTTATAGTTCATTTTAATAAAGTATGAGAAACTGAAATTTTGTTTTCTATGTTTTGAGTATGTCACTTGTCTTTTTTACAAAAAATTTCATTTTAAACTGAAAACATGTACTTTGTCTCATACAGATCATATAGTGTATCAGTTTGATGTGAGATCAATTCCTACACATCAAATATTATTTATGAATCTATGTCCTATATTATCAATAAAATATAATCTCGTTTTCTTGGTTTTGAATGAGTGACAATTTTTGAACTAAAATGTCAATTTTAAACTGATACCATACCTTTTGAGTTATACCAGACACATCATGTATCAGATTGACGTGAGAAAAATTCCTATACATCAAAAATGAGTTATTGATTATTATTTTAAAGTATAAAATCAATAATAATATTTTTCCTTGGTTTTTAGTATGTTCGTTTTCTTGTATACTAAAAGGAATTTTAATTTTAAATAAAAATAAGCACTTGGAGTCATACCGTTCACACTATATATCAGATTATGGTGTGGCTGATTCCTAGACATCCCAAAGTCTCAAAAAAAATCTTAACTTCTAATGTTACCATGATTGACATTATATTTCTTTATAGAACAACCAACATATAATATTGACTTGATGTTCTTACCTAAAAAACCGTTCTTATTATTGAAATCCAGAAGAGAAGAGAAAGATCGTGTTCCCTATACACTTCTAGATTTCAATAATGATAAAGGTTTCATGGATAAGAACATAAAGTCAATATATAGTGTTTGATTTTCAATAAATAAAGATAATTGAAATGTAATACCTGGTAATATTGGTAGAAAGAAACATTTTATCACTTTTGGGGTTTGTTGTAGATAATTGACAGCAAAATATAACTTCCCAAAATATTTGTGAAGAAAAATAAATAAACATTAGATAAAAATGATAAGGAAATTAACTTAAAAATAGTATATAAAATGATAACAAAATTAATTAAATAATTAGTATTAATTAAAATTCTCATGATGATTGTATGAATTCTTAACGCATTTTCTTATTTCTATTATCTCAATTGTAGACTAGAAGTCTAATATCCTATGACCATGAGCAGCTTCAAACAAGCCTCCCCAAATCAAATAAAATAATCCACCTGTATAAGAAAAAAATTATTAAATGATTAATACTAAAATAAAATAAAATAAATATAAATATGAAACAACACATTAATTTTATGGATAATGATTTTATTGTGAAAACATGAAGATTATCTATGTGATTGAGCATTGGAGGGAACATGAAGGAATGTGATAAATACCAACACTGCATGACAGAAAGGTTTTTAGGGAGAATAAGTTTATAGATGTTTTGGTGCATAAAGGAATGAAATATGGAAAAAATATTCTAAAATAAATGATCTATATAATAAATAATAAAAATTAAATAAATATTTAATTATATAATTTTTCGGTAAAATAAAGAATGTATATTGTTAAATTTTCTTTACATCTTACAAAAAGGTTTCCTTCATTATAGTTTGTTCATCTAAGGGATTGGTAAAATAATCATGTGCGTAAAACATTATATGCATGATTAGTCAAAAATTTATTTTCTATTATGTTAATGTGGTAGAGAACATGTAATATTATGAAGAAAAACATAGTATATAAAAAAAACTTTTACCTTCTCATAGAACTCTTTGCCTTTTTAAAGGTTTTAGGGATTTGGTTCCTCTATCAAGAATCCAAATCCCCTCTTTTTGGACCTTATAAAATATAATGCATTTTCTACATTGGGACCAACATGAACTAATTGTGATCTCTAAATGAAGGTGTCAACCTATAAACTATTGATTATGTTTATTTGATATCAATCCTCATCAGCTCATATCCTAAAGATTTATCATTGAATTTTTTTGTTTCACACACATCCTCCATATCTTGTGGTCGTGCACCTATGTTGCTTGAAATAATCTAAGTAGTAGTCATTAATGGGATGACTAATGGTCAAAATAGTACATGCAACACAGAATAGATTGGAAATCAATTTCATGGGGAAAAAAATGCAATAATAATTATTTGGAAGATGAAGTTGATTAGAATGAATATTATATGAAATTATGTTCTCTAAAAGGGTAAATGTCTTCGATTTGTGATAATTACACTATTGTAACTAGTTATTTACTCATGACCTATTAAAGGTGAGATTTTGGGGGCATAAACATTTTTGTATGTGATTAAAGGGGTCTCAGTATGGACATGTTATGATATATCAATTTTTTGGGTCTCTAAATTCTATATTTATAAGAGAAATATCTCTTGATACTTTTAATCATTTAAGACTAGTATTAACTCTATAAAAATGAGCCATAAAGTCTTTCTTAAATCCCATAAACAAATGAAAATATAATATATGCAATTAAGTAGTAATTAGAAGCCAAAATATGATAAAAAAGAATAGAAAACTATCATTCGATCAACTATAATATATAAAAATGTATTGATAAAACATTTTAATAAAAAAAGAGTTATTTCATATACATGGATGGTAATATGAGATTTTAAGGGGTGGAACAAATATATGTATACCTAAAATAATGAATACCTGAAAATAATTTCTAATAATTATTTCAACATATATAGAATTTGATAACCTCCATTTTATTTTTTGGAATAAGTGATGTAACAACCTAAGGAATTATTACATTTAATATTAATGGTATATCAAATATTCAAAAATATCTTAAAATTATAATTTCAATTAAAAATAGATTAGGAATGAAAAATAATTTTAGGAAAAGAATATACCTAATAAATATAAATGTTTTAAACATATCAAGATCCTTAGTTGATAAATTTTTTCAAGAATTATGTCTAGACAGGTTAAAAATAATAATTATTTTCAAGAAGATGAAGAGTTGGATTTTTAAGAAAATTTCATTTTCATGTCCATTAGGGGTTATATGATGATTTTGGGCACATAGTATAAAATTTTAGTCATAATGAAATAAATAATAGTAATTATGGAATTTATATAGGTTTTAAGTTAAATGGGAGATGACCCACTCTTACAAAAATTGTTTCGAAGTGAGATGAATCTTCGTAACAGTTTTTTAACTATATACATATAAATTTGTGTAATATATTTGTATAATATATATTTTTATAATATAATTATATAATATATTTATACAATATATTTTTGTAATATATTTATATATTATATTTGTATAATATATTGGTTTAATATATTTGTATAATATATTTGAGTAATATATATTTTTATAGTATGATATATATTGGTATTTGTATAATATATATATTTTCATAATGTATTTGTATAATATATTTCTAGATTTTTATTTTTAAAATATAAATGTGTGTGTGTTTATATATATATGTATAATATAAATATATATATATGTATAATATAAATATATATATATGTATTTTTTATATATTTTTATTTTTTAAAATTTAAAGATATAAATATATAAATATATAAATATTTGACATATTTATATATTTAATGTGTTAAATATATTTAATAAATATATATATATATATATATATATTACACACACACAGACACATATATATATTGACATATGTAAATATAAATGTCTTTATAAACGCATGTGTGGGTCTATGTGTGTATGTAAATATAATTATATTATAATTTTACCATTATATATATATATATATAATTATATTGATATGTTCTAGGTGAGGTGGTAATGGACCTAGATTTTATTCCATTGACCCTGTGGTCAAGTCTAATATGAAGAGAATTTCTTGTTTGGTGTTGTGTGTGCGTAGAAGGGTGGCGGTGGTTGCCTGTGTTGGAAGGAGCAAGAACTTGAGGGGGAGGTAGTCATGTGCACAAAGAGGGAATTATGAAGATGAGATTTATTCTAATTTAAAATTATGAAAACGTTGAGGGCCAATGATATCATGAAGTAGGAGTCAGCGGAGTTGGGGAGGGCAGATTGTACAGAATCAGAAAGCGGTGAGGGTGGGGGAGTGAAAGGAATGATAGCCCTATCTCCTTTTAAACAAACATACCCAATAAAAATTGTTGACCATAGAGAAATACCGTTGGTAAATAAAGAATGAAGATAAAAAAATTCAAATAGTTTTCTCCAAACAAACAATCAATGAGTGAGGAGGATGAAGAGAAAATAAGATACCTTGGATGGGAGCTTTGAATCATCCAAGAAAAAGTAGAGATATTGAAAATCAAGAAAATTTTTGAGTGTTGTATTCATTCCACCCTTGAATAATTTGAGCCTTGGATTTATGCTTTGAAATTATTCATTCCTTGGATTTAAGCCTTGATTCGAGCTTTAATTCACTAAGGAGGAGTACCGACATAGTGTGGCATTTACGGAAAGCTTCGGTATCACGATGAGTTCATGACTTGTTATGGTTATTTAAATAGATCGAGACACTTTTATCAGTGGTTCCAAAAAACACTGATATAGATAAAGATTTATCAGTGCTAAAAAACGCTGATAAATGTGTTTTTTATCCGTGCAAATTAATTAAGAGTTGATAAACTATTTATAATTATAATTATAAATAAAAATTTGGGTAAAAATGTTTATATAATTATATATATATTTAATAAATATATATAAATACAAATATAGTATATATATTCTTCATTTAAATATATTTTTTATAATTTTATAATTATTTACTTTTAATTATATAAATACTTTTAAAAAAAATAACATTTATATCATTATATATATTTATATAATTATATATATATATATTTAATATATATATATATAAATATTAATATAGTAAATATATTCATTATTTGAATAAATTTATAATTATTTCAATTAATTTATTATAATTTTATAATTATTTAAATAATTTTATTATAATTTTATAATTATTTAAATATATTTAAATATTTATTTATAATTATAAATATATAAATGTATAAAAATAGTAAATATACATTTATAAATATTTTTATTTATAAATATTTTTTTGACAAATATTTTTTAACATTATTAATTAATATTTAATCTTTAGTGCATGCATGTTAAAAAATGAGTGAAATTGAATAATTAAAAATGAGTACACTTTAACAATATTGTAAAAATGGATATGTTTTATTAATTAAATATATATATTTTTTGAAAATGGATATATATATATATATTGAAATAAATATGAATACATATTGTAAATATTAAAACATATTAAATAAATAAATATAAAATCAAAATAGAAATTGATTAAATTCCCAAAAAAAGTTATGTGTGTACATGCTTTATATATAAAAATGCCTTAATTAGGTATATGTGAAATCAGTATAACACATGTTAGATCTATGAAAAATTGAAAAATCATATAACATTCAATTATATCCATTACTCGATGCAATTAATATGTATTTTTAGTTCATATTAATTTTTAATTATAAACCATTATTCACTAAATATATTACTATTTAATGTAAAACCTAAATATTTTTTATTATATAAATCATATTTATATATATTCATAAATATATCTATATATTTAATTTATATTATCTTTTAATATTATCAATAATTATTTAATTAATAAAATGTTTAATATTTTTTCTCAATTTAATTATTTTTAATTTTTATTTCTTTAATTTTCATTTTTTATATATCTAAATATTTTATATATACTATTTGTTAGTATTTATAATTTATATATAGTATAGTCAATTTATTCATTTTTATAAATAATTATTTAATTACTAAATTTTTAAATTTTTTTAATAAAATAATTTTTCTTTTTTATTTATTGAATTATTTCATTTTATTTAGACCTTTATCAGTGCTAAAAAATTGTTGAAAAATTATCCCTTTATGGGCTTTAAAAATAAATCACTGATAAATGTGACCTTTATCAGCACTTTTTTCTTGAACTGATAAAGGCCAACAGTTTTTGAAGCCTGTTTTGTAGTAGTGCTTCCTCCCTAGTATTATAGATCAACACCCCCATTATTCCACATCACCATTGAGAAAATACACTGAAAGTGTAACAATTTCCTTTTCACCACATCCCAATTCCATAACTATCATCTCCAAAGAATTAATCCATTGCTTTAGTGTCCTTAGACTACTAGTCCCATTAAATTATAGGGGCCTATATCACATAAAGTGATACAACATAGGTGATTCTCTCTATGTAATATGTTACTCCATTTAGGAAAGGTTATTTTTTTTAACTAGATTTAGCTTCCTTAATATATCTATAATTTTCTCAGTTCCAATACCAGCTATATCGGCTTTCTTAGAAGGGAAACCTCTACATTATACACGAGTATTGATACCAGTCTTCCTTCTATGTGCTATTTCCAAATAATTCCATATACTGGATTAGATCATAACATTATGTAACATAATTTATAATCCCAAAACTAGTGAAACACTTATCGTAAATTGAAGAAATTTATCATTACGAATCTCATAATAATAAATATGGTTTATTTGGGGATATCTTTACTTTCAAATAGTTCATAATGGTTTGTAAGAAAATTTAGAATTATCCTAAGAATATCACTTGGGAGTGTCAAACCAGGGGTGTAGAAAGGTCTATTTTCATGTACCCGGTTACACTATAGTCAGGTCTAACACACCTTTTCGTAGTTTTACCCCCAGGTACCTCTGTGTCAGAACCATGTCTACTTGTAGTATTGAGACAAATATGTATTTATAGGAATACACACATAATATCTACCTTACCAAAATTCTTAGATGTTCTTATATAATTATCATCAAATTATATCTTAGGGTTATGTTCCCTAATCTATGTTTTCTAAATCTAGTTTTCAAGGCTACTACTAAACTTCCTCTAATACCAACTATAATGCCCCGACCCAAAAATCTCAAAGCCAGTACCTTACTTTATTATATTTTAAAGATTACAAGGAATCAAATCCCGAAGGACCAAAGAGTTTAATAGTTTTATAAAACTCTATTATATACATGATACCCATAATACATTGGGAAAATAAATTAAATCATAACATAAGTAAAAGCTCAGCATTCTTGAAACTCATTCAAAGGATTACTCTACATATCCTGGGTAAAGAAAACAAAATAAGGGTGAGCTCAAATTCTCATTAAGGTTATGTAAAGTAGAATTAATACTGAATCAATGAGAATAGTCAATATAAAAAGATAAATAACCTAGGAAACATTCCATTTAAATAACCGGATATGGAATAATCAATATGACAATGAAATTAACTAAAACTCAATCCATTTAATCAATAAACTGAGAATGAAATGCATCCATATATTTTATCATACGAAAGTATCATGTATAATAACAATAATAACTAAAATATCTATATGTAAAATTCATAATTATTTGATTTCATGTCTAAGGCACATAAAAACCTATACCTTCAAGACCTTTCCCAAGACGGTTTAAAACAACATGTAGAAACATGTTTAATTTGGCCAACTGATTTGTCTCATGAGAACTTTCCAATGCATCATGGGGCTATATACAGTCCAATCCCCACCCATAAATTCCTTTACAAATCATTCATCATATCTAGTAATCAATTTAATTAATAATTAATATGCCTTATTAAATATCCAAAATGAATAAACAATATTGATTTTTCAATATTTCTCCAAAAAATAAAATAATTGTCAAAGTAAACACCATATGTAAAAATGGTATATGGTTTAGGCAATAATAATATCCATCACCAAATAATGTGGATATTTAAGTAAATTTTCATTGAAACATTATTATAATAAATTTACTATTTCAAGATAAAGTTACCAATCACAAAAGAAAGTTAGATTGACAAGATAACTTTTACCACTTGATAATTTTCAAGATAAAACCCTTGGGTGAGATAATAAAAAGTGAAAATTAAAATACCATTAATTCTGAATGAATAATTATATTAAAAGACAAATAGGTATTATGTACACGAAATTAAACTGAATTAGTTCATAACAACAAATAATTCTTAATGGAATGTAAACTAAGATGAAATCCCTACCTCAGATTTCCTTTTGAGTGAACATACTTTAACCTATTATATAATGGTTTGAATCATGTTATTAAATTATAAAAAAACTATAATAATATTTAAAATATCATATATTAACTTCTTATAATATCTCATTACCCATTTGTTAACAATATTTCATTATTTTCACCATTTATGGTGTTAATTGCATTGTTTTTTTAGTATGGTTTGACTTGTTACATGTTGTTCCTATTAATTAGATCATTTTTTCATCATCTCTCAAATTTAAACCATGATTTGAAAATCATATATCTTTAGTATATATGTATTTATAATAATCCATAAAATTTGGATATAGGAAATGAATTGCACTGTTGAAGGAGACAAGAGGCCATACATACACATGAATGCTATTTCCATTTCTTTATAATGTTAAAAAAATTTAAAGTAAATGATAAGTATGTATATTATAATTCTAGTATAATATTTATGTCATATATGTCACATATTTTTATTAAAATAATCCTTAATAAATTCCATGTATAGTATGAATGAATCACATCACTTTGAGGAGGTGGTAGTTCACAAATCCACAAACGATGTTAATATTGTATTCCCACAAAAGTGAATGAATAAAGTTATGTGTTATATAAAAATTAAATAATCATAAATAAATCATAATTATAATATATAAAATATAAATACATCATTATTTAAATCCTTTAAAGGTGGTAAATGGAAGAACAAATGACATCAGTTCACAAGGTGGTAGTCCACCATACACATGAATAATGATTGCATGTCCCATTTTGATTGATGTGTGAAAATTTACGTCAAATTATCAGCGTAAAAAAGTCATATTATATTTAATATCCTGATTTTATTATATAATCATGATATAAAAGTAATTTAAATGGTGGATAATTAAATGAAACTAAAGTGATTATTGAACAACGTTACCTCTTATTCAGGTCACTCCTTTTGGTTTATACCAAAAGGCTTACTTGGTTCACCTTATGACCAAAGTTAGGCTTCTAGTATTAGGTTAGATATGTTTGAATCTTATTTGGGAATATTTTTTATGATCTAAAGGGCTTGAAATGTGTGAATTAGTGGGAGGGGTGAGGGCCTTTTTATAGTGTAGGAGGAGAGACATTCTTTTAAATTTTTGAAGAGGGAATTACGAACACATTATTTACCAATCAGGTGGCTCCAATAATGAACCAAATTATATAAAACTGAGTATATGGTCGAAATATTTCCATAAAATGTATTTTTTTAAAATTTTCTAGGTTATTTTACTCTAAAGTTTAAAGTTTAGTCCCTTGTCAAATTAATTTTTCTCTTAATCGCTGTAATTAATTTTAATTAATTTCACTAATATTTTTGGTCAAAAACTAATTTGATCTGATTAGAAATTATAAATTATTCTGATTAAAAATATTGAATCAGTTTTTCCAAATCCAAATCATAAAAGTTTAAGAAATTAATTTAAATGTAATCTCGTAGGCGGGAGGACAAAGTGAGTTTTTTAAATTAAAAAAGTTCAAAAGTTAGAAATGTTTTTATATACTATTTCAATATGAAATTGATTCTAATAACATAAATTGGATTAATAGATTTATAATCGATCTAATATGAATTTAATATCAATGTAAAATATAATTTATCCAAAAAAAATAAATTAGATGAAAAAGATGTTTTCAATTAAAATTTAGTATTTTTCATTATTCATAAAAAAGAAAACTTCATAGAAATATAAAAAAACTCAGTCTAACCTAATTTTGAGGATACATTTTAAAAATTTAAGTTTATTTTTTCATATTAAATTTCTAAAAGTGTCAAAATTTATATTTTAAATAGGTGCACCATTAAAAGGTGGTAAAACTACTTTTATAAAAATATAGGTTTTTAATGTGTAAAATTGGGCATGTTATTATCTTATTACTATCAAATAAATTGGATGGATATCAAAAATATTTTATTGAATATAATATATATATATATTTTATTAATATCATTCACTAATAGTAATTAATTTAATTTATTAATATAATATGCTTTTGGATCATAAAAATAATTTTTTATAAAATAATTCCCTTTATATTAATTTGGTTTCAGTATTAATTTATAATTAATTGGTAACCAATGAATTGAAGTATATATTTTAATAAGTTAGTTAATCATATTCATAATCACTAATTTAATTTCTTGGTTATATCCTATTATATTAAATAGTAATATTTTTAATAATATATTATTGTTCGGTAAAACTAGGTCACACTTGTTATGTAAGCTATCAAATAAATTCATTGTTGCATGTAATGAAAGCTAACCTTAGTGTTCTATGTAGAGAAAGTTAATCTTTATGTTTCATGTAACATAAGATTAACTTCGTCTTTCATATAATGAAATTTAGGAACAAAATTTAATTTATTCTAAAAGGAAAATATTGTAAAATCTTGGGGCGTTGCATTTATCAAGTCATAAAAAATTATAAACCAATTAGCCCCAATGTTTTAGGTTAAAAAAGTGTGAGAAATATAGTTAAAAAAAATAAAACAGTTCATAATCACAAAAGAGTCCATTCTATTACCACATCTGATTACCATGATCCCTTATATAGCTCCATATCATTGTGGCCTGGTCTTTTCTGGTATCGTTGATCATGAATTCTTTAGACACATCGAATTTCCAATAGAGGGCGTGAGTATAAAACAAATTTTACACCACTAATTTTTCATTAACATGAGTAAACATGTATAATAGGGGTTTTGTTGATAATGGATAAATGAAAAAACAATAACATATAATCATTCAATAGGCGGTTGTGTGATAACCAATCTTCCACAAACCCTCTTCCAAACATGATTCAAATCCATGCCATAACATCGCTAAAATAGAAGATATGAACCATAGTTGAAGAAATGTCACCACATGTATCCCAAAATATCCTCGAGGTTAATTAATCTCAAGTTAGGCCCCATAACGTTATCTTGACCCGTCTCTCTCACGGGCCGCGACACAAGGCCTCCACATTATGAAACTAACTCAGGTCAGGCCACAAGGCCGTTATATCCCTACATTGTGTCTCAGGTTTGGTCACTAAAGACTATTATTAACTTTTATATCCTTTTGGGTTATATCTAAAAATACCATGATTCCCCATCATCTAACTCAGTCCGATCATCATGTCAATTACAGTGACTAAAAATGACACCCCTCTAGGGTCACCGATCCATGACATGTTTACTTATCACTTCGGTACCATGCATAAGTCAACCAAAATATACCATGCACCAATAAAATCACATGAAAAAAAATCATAACATTCATATCCACAACATAACACATCAAGATTGAAAAAATAGTTTCCAAACACACATACAGACACACATGTGATCAAACTCAAATATGATCTCATGGGCTATGCATGAATCCAAATGAGATTAAACTCGATCATGGTTGAAATAATATAAACACACAACATTATATCATGCTAATAAAAATATATAATACCTCTACATGGTTATAAAGTTCCTACTTGAAGTGTTTCGGCCTCTATGTCAGTGTTTGACAAGATGTTTTCACTCAAAACACATTCACACACGAATTGGAATAAGCTTTCATTCCATGAACTCCTAGAATTGATTAAAAATAAAACATGCAAAGGGTTACTAAGAAAGCAAAAGAGGACAAAAAATTCAATGGGTAGAATAGAACTCCCCCAATATTCAACATCCTCAAAGGAAGAATTTTATTTTAGTCAAAGTATAGAGGATTTGTTACTCTTGGACAATGACAACAAAAAAAATAAAGAATTTCATGAATCTATTTAAAATAGATAATACTTTATCTTCATAGGTGATACTTCCAGTTTTTTTAATAATGGACAATAAAGGAGAATTATACAACTAAGTCCATAGTTTCATGAAGGATGTTCATCCAAAGACTTTCCTTATGACACCTACAAATTCATCTATAATTTGTTCTATTTTAAGGAATCGTTCAGATAGGATCATCAATCAATTAATAGAGAGGGTAAAATAAATTAAAATCATATTCAATACCACATATTTATGATTCACATGTTTCTATTTGGAAATTTTTAATAAGTGAGGAATAATGTGTCCATTTAATCAATTTCAAATCACAACATATGTCCACAATGACATATAGAATGGCCTCCAACACTATTGGGGTGTCCTCAAATATTCTATCTCAACATGGCCAGTTCTACGATGTGATGTATAACCCTAGGAAAATTTCCCTCACCATTTTATCCACCAAATTCTTATTGATTTAGTCCAAGCTATGTCCTACTATATCCCTCCAGGTACTGTAGCAGCATTGTAGTGGGTATTGTAGCGGTTACTATTCGGTATTGTAGTAGCCAAAACTATTCACCTTGGGCCACCAGTTTGGGCTTGGAGTCCTTAAGGCCTTCAGGCCACCTAGGCCTTAGGGTCAGTAGGGATTTTGGGCCACCTTTAAGGACTTCAGGGCACCTCAAGGCCTTCGGGCCACATGAAGTTACCCTAGATAGACTCTACAAAAAAGAAGCTACCCCAGAGGAGGATTCAGAGCAAGCACACTCACCAGAGCAGAACCAATGGATGTGGATAAATGAGGGGTTATGGATATGCCAATGGGACCAGTCTAGGCTTTCATAAGAAGCTTATCCAAAAGACCATGTGAAGGTGGATAGCTACCATCACGATGCAGATACTAGGGAGGGGTAGTTCCTTATAGTTATAGTCTGGTTGAATTCCCTAAGACCTTTGGGTCATGTAATGTCTCTTAAACCTGTGGGCCATGTAATCACTAAGCCTACGGGCCTTTTAAGGGTTCCCCTACATCTCTTTAAAGGGGGGTTATCAAAAATAAATAAAAATAAAGGTCTTCGGGCCATTCAAGTATTTTCCCAAGCATTACAAAACCAAAGAACTTAAAGGCAAATATGGGAAAAATTATAAACATATTTGGAATAAAAAATAACGAGGCTTTATAATCTACCCCTATAGGGATTCTCTTCCTTGAGAGGCATCTCTATCCATTCTTCTTGATCAACTCAGGATACAATGTTTGAACATTAGACTCATGCTTCCATGTCTCCTCCTAGATCAATCGATACTACCATAAGAATCAAACAAGTGGCACCATTTCCCCCCTTGAAACATCCTCTCTTCTATATATGATATACACTAGGTGCTCCAGAAAATATTCATATGGTTCCAACCAAATTTTCTCAAAGTCAATCCCATTCCTGAGATCAGGCATGTACCTACAAATATGAGAAATGTGAAACATATCATGCATGCATTGATAAATTAGTGGAAGGACCATTTAGTAATCCACTTATCTGATACATTCAATGATCACAAAAAATACCACAAACCTTGGCACCCATTTACCCTACTTTTGTAAATGAAAATTCCCCAATTGAGGTGACACCCACAAAAACACATGATCGAAAATAGAGAATTAAAAAGTCCATCTTTCCTAGTTGTCATATGATCACTGCCTACTCTGATCGATAAGAAACTGATTCCTGATCAACTACACTCCCTTTGAGGTCCCCTTTATCGTACTCAGCCCAAAATATATTTCCTCACCCATATTATTACAAAAAAATTGTGAGTGGCATAACTATCCATAGATATCTAAAAAAGGTTCCCTCTGAATAGAAATCTGGAAACTATTATTGTATGAAAACTCTACTAAGGATATATTCTCATACAACACTCCAAAAAAGTATAGGATGCATGGAAAAATAATATTCTCCAGAATCAGAATTATCTTATTTGACTATTAATGAATTTGTTGATTATATTCTATACACATCTTCAAATAATTCCCCAAATCCTTCTACAAGGCTTTCCAAATCTATGATGTAAAACATGAATCCTAATTTCATATGATACTGGAAGGAACTCCATGTGTTTGTACAATCTCCCAGACATAAATCTTTCCCAAGTCATCTATATAGTGAGTGTCTCAGATTGATAAGAAGTGTGCTATTTTTTCTAGCTGAGAAATATTCACCCAAATAATATCATGAATCTATGGGGTATTGGGTAACCTTTTCATGAAGTACCTGATCACATCATCCAACTTCCACATAGGAATCAGAAGTGCATGAAGCAAACCAATAGGATGATGATGCTCCACCATTACCTTTTAGTAGGTAAATCATCATGAAACAAGACTGATGAAGTCTTTCTGTATACTTGACCACCAAAACTGATGTCATATGTCATGGTACATCTTCATCGACCATAGATACACTTCCCACTTCAAATAATGAGAGTGGATCATCCAATAATCTCATAAGGAATATATCACCACTAACATCCCATGGATTTAGATAACATTTTCATTATCTAAGGACTACCTCAAAATAGAAACATCCCCTTCTAATAATTCCCATTTCACTATGAACTCAGGGTATGACTCCTGGATCTCTTTGAGACAGTCCAGCAATGAATACATGATTACTAATGGTGTACATGTTATCACCCCATAATCCTCTGATGCATAAAATAGACACTCTTCCATCATACTCATTAGACCTCATTCCTCCTATGAAGGCCATTCTTTAAGCTCCATGTGGCCCTAATTTTTTCATACTAAGAGAATTTGGAATGTCATTACCTTTCCCTAGATCATAATCC
Organism: Viscum album; assembly: GCA_963277665.1. Lineage (NCBI taxonomy): Eukaryota > Viridiplantae > Streptophyta > Magnoliopsida > Santalales > Viscaceae > Viscum > Viscum album. Next base: position 1,672,509,800 of record OY728148.1, on the reverse strand, counting down.
ATATCAAAGTCGAATGTCTATAGATAATCCACCCACCACCTCATACTCTTGTTTTAATCACACTAAGAGAATATATATCAGAGTCGCTTGTAGATTATGTAAACAACAAACCTCTCACAGAATAGATAACATCCCCGACACTTCAGAGCGTGGACCACAATTGCTAACTCCAAGTCATGAGTCTGGTAGTTCCAATCATGGGGTCGCAACTAATGTGACCCCTAAGATACTACTTGATCCCTCTACATCAGTATTACTACTAAAGTAACACATGAGTAATTACAATAAATTTCATATAAAATCCTTTGATCTATAAATATTAGAATTAGGGTCATCTTCAATATTCTCTTGACCTCCAGGAAGAACTCTTTACATTGATCTACCAATGAAACTTCTCCCTATTTTTGGTATGTGTTGTCATTAGTGCTACCAAATTAGATAAGTTTTGGGTGAATAATTGATAGTATCCATATAAAAAAAGGAAGCTAATAGTCACACAAACATTCCTAGGGTGTTCCTAAGATATCACTACATCAATATTCTTCAGGTCCATATAAGTTATTGCCTAAGAGATCATATGACCAAGGAACCAAATCTCATGAATACAAAAGTGACACTTCAATGTCTTGGAATAAAGATGATGTGATTGAAGTTGTATTATCACAATATAAATGTTTATTGAATGCATTTATAAAATATGTGATCATATGTGGAAATGTTTAATGAAAACTACATTGAAGGAGTCGAGATATAGATGGAGTATCCTGTTTATGAGAACCGTGAACACTGTTGTTGCATTTGTCTACCCGAAAGTAATGAAAAGATATTCATACATTCTATATCTACTTTTGAATGTTATATTAGGATTATCCTCCTCTCTGACCCAAAACATGTGGTATCCTGACTATAAGTCAATCTTGGAGAACCACCGGTCTCTTCATAATAGGTCAAACAAGTCATTTTTCATCATAAATGGATATCAGTTTTTAATAGTCACTTGGTTTAGATTTATATAGTCCAAAAACAACCAAATTATACCACCTCATTTTTCAATAACACCAAATCACCTTTTGGTTATATTCTTGTTATGATAAAACCTTCCACCTCTAAATACTTGAGCATCACTTTAAGTTCCTTTAACTCAACATGAACTATATGATATGAGAGAATTGATATAGGTTGAAACTTTAGGATAAGTTTGATATAAAAATAAATTCCTCTATTATTAGGGAGGCCTAAAAATGTGTCTTTTAATGTATTCTGATATAGGCCCACCACTAGAGGAAAAGAAGTGGCAACTTCTAGTTCTGTACTAATATCCAAGTTTACTACTTGAATTCTAATAGCAATGACTTGGGTCAAGTATGGTCCCATTGTACTTTCTCCAACATCCCAATCATTTATTATCGTAAAATTTACCCCGTTGGGAAGAGTAAAGGATACAAATATCCTATAAGAATCATTATAAACTTGATAACTAGTCAACTAGTCCATGATAAAGATCACATTGAATCCAGTCTTCTCAAGGATCATGAAATCCCATAGATGTTCAATGCCTGTAACTACTATGGGATAACCTAGAAATATATAAACAAGATCCACTTTCTTCGTAAGGTTTTATCAAGAGATGGTAACTTAGAAGTTATCTTAACCCATAATTCAGTCCCAAAAAAAATTTGTGCAGATATAAAATAATGGGAAACACCTGTTTCAAAAAGTGTGGTATAATGAGTTGATATGATCGAGATCGTACCTCAAATGGTTTATGGTGTCTCTCTATAGGAAGCTAGAGCCAAGTACATCATATGAACTTGACCTGACTCTGCTCAATGAACTTATTCTTATTATGCACGAATTTCTTGATTCATCGTCATTTTATGGGTTTGAAGCTACCACTAAGGACCCCAACAAATCCCATGAATCAATGTCTATGCTTGACTCAAAACCCTATGATACCTCGTCCATGAATAATTCAAGAAGAAATATTATAGATTCCCTATATTTCCATACCTATGACACTTGATCTAATTATTTGGAAAAAAAATTATGATAGTTACACTGTTGTCCATAGTTGAAACACTAAATACCTCTTTCTCCCACAAAAGGTGCGGAAGAACCCATGATCTTCTTTGGCTATCAGCTTCCACTGTGGTGTGAGTCTTCTACCTTCCTCATATAACTACTAGAAAAGTCATTAGGAAGTATAATGAATGCTGAAAGAAGTCCAACAATTATATCCTCCCTCAAAACCTTCTTGATCATTAGGGACTTGTAGATCATATCAACCTATTTCATTAGTTCAAAGCTCAAGAACTAATGCCTCAACTCTGGCCGATGGCTGATCTCAAACTTCCTATCCTTTTATACCACATTTTTAGCCAATGGAAGAGTGAAATTAAGAAACCCCATGAAACATTTTGAGAAATTTGATACAGTTATTGATCCCTACAAAATATCTATAAACTTATTAGTGTAGTCCATCTTCACCACACTGAAGAAAAATTATTCAAAGGATATCCAATTAAAACCTTAAAATATTCTTAACTTGTTCATGAAATTCCACCGCTGCCTGGTGGATCCCTAAAGCATGAAGGTATGCATATTAAACTGATATTCATCTGAAGTCTCCAATAGATAAAATATTATATCAATGAAATCAGTTTAGTCCTCGACATCTTGAGGACCTATGGTCCTTAGATGGATAGAGGGTTATGGTGATGAAATTTCTAAGCATAGTCAAAAATATTATTGGAAACTTATACACCTTGAACATGCACTCTAAAAAGTACACCTTACTAAAATATACCTTCTAATTGAACCATTGGAGTAAGTACTGAAGCATGATCAACTACATTATCTTGCACACCTGGTGCTAGAATCATAATGTACTCCCTTGAGGGGTTATCATGGAAGGCTTCTATGGGTGGTGTCATAAGAAAACATCAAGAAAACATTTTCAGAAATACCAACATATTCTTAGAATCCTTGTAGAAGCATACATAGATAATATCCTAAGAAGATCAAATACATACACAAGGTATTTCTATGGAAAAACTATCCACGAATGATACTCACAACAAGATGATATAACCCTCTTTATAATATTTAATTATCAGGAATAGTTATCCATACCTTTATGTTAGTTACACACACACATATATATCATAAAAATTGACAACACATGTTTAAATAACTAATTAAATAACATGTATTTTTTAGAGACCCAATCTTGACATACAAGGACATTACATTACTTTTGCGGAATACCTAATACATAACAAAAACAGACACCGAAGGACCGTAATAGTCTAGTATCTTTGAAAACTCGGAATATAATCTTCTAATCTTGGTGAAAGATCTTCAAAATCTATAATAAAGATCTTCCATTTTTCTCTTACCTAAAACCTTTCTTTATATCCTGGGGAAAAGAAAACATATAAAGGGTGAGCTCAAATGCTTATTAAGGGCAAGCATGGAGAAAATAAAACAAACCATATACATTTGAACTTTAAAACATGAACATAAAGTTTACACATCAAAATCTTGAGTTGTGAAATAAATCTTGGCAATATGTAAGGAATCGGTCATAAAAGAACATAAATCATGATAAAATAGCATGGGAATAAAATATGTAATTGTGGAAAAGCATTAATCACATGATATGATTTCCATAGTAGCCAAGGCATTGCTGTCATGACCATCTTAGTGGACAAAGTCCCTTTCTGAATCGAGTTCACTCCTCTTTTCAGTCCTGTATCACTGAACCAGATTAACTTACCATTCCAGCCATGTCTATCTCATGAGATATAAATATTTACCCAATGAATTTAAGGGAGATATTTGTCCCACCCATCTAATACTGAAATCATTCTTACTCATGCCACAAAATAAACATAAATCATTTATCATAACCTAAAGAATAAAATGGGTTTCATAAACATCATCCCATCATAACGTAGTCCATATAAAACAAATGGATATCAATTCATCATAAGAAGAATCAAACCACGTAAATAATAAATACATTATAATTGAAACATAAAAATTCTAAATAGTTTCATCTTAGATGGAAAATATTATTAATAAAACACTTGAAATGAATTCTTGAAGAAAATATCCTTTCTCATTAAAAATAATTTTCTTTTCACAAAATGCCACACAATTTTAAAAGAAAAGTATTTTATTCAAACTAACCATGAAAACATGTAGAGGAAGATTCTTGAAAATTAGGCGATATAAAACCATAAAAATATGTTCATTCCATATAAGTTAAAAAAATATTGTTCTCGTACTTTTTCCAAAAAAGTCAAAAATTTCCTCATTTGGTAAACAGAAGAAAGATTCCTTTCATAACACAATGTAAAAGTCAAAGAGGGGTAAACATGAATTTAAAAATACATGTAATAATATTAAACACTTTATGAAAAAAAATTTATGGACATGGATGAAAAACTATAACCCCAGTAAATACTTACATATAAGCAATCTCAGATAAAAATTAGATTTGCAAAATTATCCCTTACCTTAGGTCCGATATGTTTCGTACGTATCCGAAACTCCGGTATAATGATTTAAATAATGTAATTGACTTATTAAAGAATCATATTCATTGTTATTATATCATATATGGTTCAATTATGACTTTATATTACCCGTTGTTTTGTAAATTCCATGTTAAAGCAGCGTTTTGGGTAAAATCGTTTTATTTATCGTATGTGTTTGGACTTGTTGTTCTTGATATTATTATTACTTATATCATGATTTACTTACTTACATAATGTAAATAATTATGTATATATCATATATATTCAGTATATATATATATATAATAGATAGATAAATGAAATACATCTTTCATGGAGACGGTAGGCTGTACGTACTCATGAACGCTGTTTTCCTTTCCTTATTGACTTGAATGGAAGTAAGTAGATGATATATATATATATATGTATAAATAAATCTAGTATCTTAATTATTTCATATATTTAATTATTATTAATTATATATACTTTATAATCATTCTTGAATGGTTATCATGGAGAATGAATCTTATCGCGTCATGGAGACGGTAATCCGTACGTACGCACGAGTGATGATATCGTTCCCATAATTATTAAATGGAATTGTTGTGGATGATATAATATTTCAGAATAATTATGATGTTATAATAACCATATATAGTTATTCTTTACACCATTATACCCATCCAAGTAAGGTGGTGGTGGAAAACAGATTAAACCACGACGTGGAGACGGTATTCCGTACGCATGCACGCGCGGTGATTTAATTTTCCGTAGGATGGATAGAAGGTGAAATAGAGTTGTTTGATATTTATAATAACATATCAGTATATAAGTAATAATTATGTTATTACTTTATAATTAAATAACTAAATAAGAGGAAGTTTAAGAAGAAAGAAACTTGAAAGAGTCGGTAGAAGAGATTACCTCTTCCCCGACGCACCTTCTTAAAATTCTTCTTAGGGAACTAGAGTTTGTCTTTTGAGAAGACCATAACCTCTTTATATAACTAGAGAGGTTGAGAAGAGGAATTGGTAGGGTTTGTCCGAGCTTCAAGGCTCAAAAGGGTGTTAAGAGAAGAGGGAAGGGGTGCCCTTTTTATAAGGGAGGAGAGGGGCACCTTTGAAAAAACTTAAAATATTATTTTATAATAAAGTAATATTCGGTTTATAATAGCTCCAAATTGATTTATTTCATAGATAAATTGTTTATGTGTCTAAATAATCTCAAACAACAGGATTTAGAAAAGTTTAGGTTACTATTTTAACCTTATCATTTAGATTTAACTCTAAGTTAAATAATTTAACTTTTACTGTGTCTTCTTTTTTTCTTACACTATATGGTTAATAAACTTACTATAAAAAGACAAAAGAACCCCAAGTGGTTAATTATTAATATATATAACTTTATATAAGTAATTTGGCCGAACCTTATATTTTTAGGAATATAATAACAATTAATAATATAATATTTGTTTTAAAAACTATTTTATATCAATTTTGACACTATTTGGTAATTGATTTTTTTGAAAATAATAACAACATGATTAATTCGAAAGGAGTTAATTAAATCAATACTAACATGTCATATTAATCTATAATATTATTTTAATTCATAAAAAGTCTCAAATAACATTTATTTGGGTATTTATAACATCAATTATGTTAATATTTCAATAATAAGGTAATTACTGCATCATCATTGTGACATAAATAAATTAAATTATTTAATGTCTAAAAATTATAAATAAAATACCATTATGTAGGAAATATTTTTATATTTCTAATTAATATTTATAGTCTCATTTAGCTTTTGCATAACCTTATATTAAAAATGTTTTAGTTATTAAACTTTGATTTTAACTCTTTTAACTCTTCTTTAAATAAAATAATAATAAGTGTCCTAATATAATACAAGTGGACCTAAAGGGTAATATATTATTCCTAAGGTTTTTTTTGTTCTAATTAAACTTATACAATAGAATTAGGACATGTGTTAGGGTAATAATAATATCATTTTTACCCTTAATTACCCTATTAACTTTTAACCGTGGTAAATAAAAGTAAAAAGTTACTATTCACCAAAAATTCTTTTTATCTTATTGAACCACATTTTACTCATTGATATTAAATCTGTCTCCCAGATTTTCGAAATTCAACTCACAGAAGTGATAAAATTAAGTTTTATGTACAATTGAAAATGCTCCTAAGAGGTGGGTAAAAGACGGTAAAAAGTTCAATAAAATTTTTATATATCTAAAATTATTATAAAATGACTCTAATGAATTACATTGAACTTATATAGGTATTATGTATCAATTTTGACCTCAAATAAATTTAAATAAAATAAATAATTATTTAAATAAAAATTCAGTTTTTAAATAGTAACCCAGTGTTTTCACAATTCATCAAAAATTAAAAGTTTTCAGAAAAATATCAAAAATTCACCCTAGGCTAATTTTGATATTCCGAATCCAAAAATGAAGTCCATTTTGAAAGATAAAATTTATAAAATTTCAAAAAGTGTGTATTACTATTCATAATGTCTAGTTCATAATAATATTATAATAATATCTCGTTTAGTGAAACTCGGTATTGTGTACTACACACACTATCGAGGAAGATCTTGATTGCGTGTAATGCAAGCCAAGTTAGGGCTGTGTGTAGTGAAAGATCTGTTTGGTGTTGTGTATAACATAATAAAAAATTATTTCATTTACAAATTAAACAAAATCTATACTTAATGATGCGTAGAATAATTTCTACAAAACAAACTTGAAATTGTGTGTAACACGAGCCAAGAATAGTGTTGCGTATACTGCAAGATAATATGGGGTTGCATATAGTACAAGCTAATATTGGTGTAGTGTATAATAGAAGACATCAAAGAAATTAAAAATAATATATCTCATAAAATCTTGGGGTGTTACATATATCAAAACAATGTGAAAATAAATATATTGTCAAACATTTAGAAGATATTGTGACATTTAATTAAAGAACTACCATGTATTAATCAACATGAATATATATATGAAATTTTATCCTATGTTCCTAGTTATGTTTCATGAAAAAACTAAAATCAATTAAAACAGTGACACCACAATATACTCAGGATCAACATGAAACTGTAAAACCATAATTTTAACAACTTTCCGCAAAATGGTAACTCATAAGTCTTTTACACATGTAATTTCTAGGTATACGTGACACTCCCTTGTCTAAGTCCCATATTTCCCAAATCCTTTTTAACTTTCCCCAAAACATAGTAAAAAAGAAATAAAGATGGAAAATTCAATTGATACCACTTTGTAATGCCTTAGATCAAATCACTGGGTCTGATCCAGAGTTCCACATGGCCTCATGCATGCCTCCCCATACACAAGAAGTTTACGACTAGTAGTGTGGTTCCAAAAGTCTTTAGTGGGGAGACTATACCCTAAATATCAATAAATACAATAATAAATAATAAAATTAAATAAAATAGTGAAATAAATAAGAAATTATATAAAAAATGGAATAATAAGTATCTCAATTCATTAAAAATAATAAACCAAGTACCCTTGATGTGGTGGTAAAATAAGAGTGTGATTAATACTTGTTAGTAAATAAAACACTACAACATCACACCAAAACTATGCTACCACCATATCTTATCACTAGGGCTTATTATATATCTCCCTATCATTGGGGACTTTCCCTTTCTTGGATCCTTGATCATGAAGTGTTATTACGCAACAAGATGCCTATGCATGGTGTGATTATAAACCTAGTAGAAAAAATGCATATTTAACATGAGTTCACTTATATAAGAGTGTATGTCCTGATAATAGACAAGAAATCTTGAGAAAACAGACAATCATGCATTGAGTAGTCCTACACTAACCAATACACCACAAACCCTTAACCATTCCTAATTTGGCTCCATTCTGGAGTGTTTTCAATACAGAAGTCATGAAATAGATTTGAAAAAAAAGGTCATAACATGTATCCAAAATTAGTCCCAAGGATAATGAGTCTTAGTCAAGGACATTAAAGGTCATTATTCCTCATATCTCTCTCGGGCGAAGCCATAAGTCCACTGCATCTTGACAATACCTCCGGTCTGGATACAAGGCCATCATGTCCTAACACTAGGTCTCATGTAGGTCACTAAAGAGTATCATGCCCAACTTTCATGTTTTAGTTTAGATTACACAATTCCACCATGTCTCTATATCCTTCCATATAATAACATCATGCTCCATCATTTAACTCAGTCCTATCATCATCTCACTTGTATCATGTGAACTTGATCTCCCACTAGGGCCACTAAGACATGATGGGTTCACCTGTCACTTTGGTATTATGAATATAACAAAAAAAATATCATATGTACAAAATAAATCTCAAGCATGGTATCATGATATAAAAATGAAAAAACATGTAATAAAACTCAATATTGGTCTAAATAATATAATCATACAACATTATATCACAATAAAAGTAATATACAAAACCTCTACATGGTATGGAACTTTTAACGTCAAGTGTTTCAACGTAAACATCAAGGTTCGACATGAGTGGAGTCACCTGAACCACATTCGCACACCAACTGGAAAAAGTTTTAATGAAAAGAACTCCTATAATTGATTCTAATCCAACGTGAAAATGGTTATAAGTAAAGGAAGTCAATTAGAATAGTATAAGGGGTAGAATAAAAAATAACTAATATTCAACACCATCAATGGAAAAATTAGTGTCTGATCAAAGGAAGTAGAAATTTCTTTCTCTAGGACATTGACAACAGAAAAGATGAAAGGCTCTCATGAATCATTTTAAATACAAGTAACCTCAAATTTTTGAGTTAAAATTTATAGAAAGGTAAATAAAGTATAGTCAATGATAATAAATTACCCAAGGAAATCACTTCAGAAAGGTAGTTTATCTAAATCCTTTCCTAAAATTATTGGAAATTATTTTGGAAGTCATCGCATTTAAAGGAATCATTAAGAAAGGACCATAGACCAATTAATAGAGGGTGGATTGTGAATTAACACAAAATTCAAGACCCCTCATAGAATTTTTATGCATTTTAACTTTGAAATTTTTAATTTCTAAGAAACAAGAATACCATTCGAACTTTTTCAAACCACACTATGACGCCACTATGATGTACACCATAGTTGTGGTGTCTTTGAACATGCTTTCTTAATAGGACCAATTTGATGGAATATTTTCTAACCCTGTGATGTTTTTCCCTCATCATTGCCTCCACTACGAGTGTGATGAGGTCAACCAAGACACAGACCATAAGATCCATCCTGGAGTACCATGACCATGTCCACAACTTGTCCCAACCATTTCCCATTTCCCATATTTTCACATTAGAACACCAAGGAGTACCACCACTTACACCATGAACACGATGTAGCCTATTTTGGGAAAAAGTCTCTAAAACCTCTTAGATTCTATTCAAATATCAAAAAACCTTACCCAATAAAGGATTAACCTAATAACATAAATGATAATATGGAGACAAATCTTAACATATTAGGAACAAAAAATTCTGAGGATTTACAATAAACCATAATGGAGTCCTTATATTTAATAACAAACTTTTGAGAATCTTAAAAGAACTTTAAATAATACCTTGACCCGGGTAAAATATAATGGCCACATCAAAATATAAATATTATTTAAATCCCAACCTAAATTGAATATTTAATTGGAAATTATGTGTTGAGTGACTCATTGTAAATTTGGTTTTATTGTTTTAACAATTATAAATCATATTATTTTATTTTGTGTTTAAGTAGGGATATCTATTATATTTTAATGTGTACTTTTTATATCTTTTGGTTTAACTTAGAAATCCATGTATAGATGTATTATATCACAATCTAAAATTCTATGAAGAGTTTCAAAGAGAAATATTTCATTTTGGACCTTGAATAGAACTTATCATTTTTAGGGTTATTCATGAAACTTTCATATTTCCATTCAATTATTTATTTGATTATGATACACATGGTGTTAGGTTTATAATGAAATATTATTTTTTAATGTGAAGTGTTTTCTTGAGTTCAATTTCTAAGGTTTAGGTTTTTCTAGATTTTAAAAGCTACCCAGTTTTAACAATATCTCATGCTACAATCACCAAATTTAGTGATTATTTTTGAATTGAAATGTATATATATATATATATACACATTTTATTCAATGATCATAATTGAAAAAATGATCATTTTTATGTTTTGAAATTATATTAAAGTCACTGTATGTTTTTACAACATTTATACACGTTTCATATTATGATTCCTATTATTTTTTGATGATATCTTGATATAAATTATCATATTTGAGTGTTATTTTATAATTTATAAAGATAATTATCTAAATATTCTTTTACTGTTGTGATAGATAAGTCTACTATTTTATGTTTTAAAATTTGACCCAAGGTTTTTATATGTTGCTAATGAAGATTTTAGTAGAAGGTTTTTGAATAACAACATAAAAACACATTTCCTTTGACATGATGCTTTATTTTCCATAAATTTTCATTAACCTACATTTTATTATTTTTGTATATCAATCTTATGGTATATAATTTAATTTTCACCCCTTTTGAAATTTTTTACATATCAATTTTGTTTTTAGAAATTATTTTGGAATATTTTGACTTTCATAAGAAAGAAGAAGAATAGTTATAGTTATAAACTATCAAGGATATTTCTTCTTTCATGGGGATATATGAAAATTTTGAAGATATAATTTTAGACAATAAAGAAACATATAAAATGTTGATATAAGTTCTTTGTTTGATGTATTTATAAAATAAATAATTAATGAGAATGCCATATAGCCTAATAGATATAGGCATTAATCCACTAACAATGATATATTGATCATATGAATATAGTCATAATTTATAAGATAACACATTAATATGAAGAAATTAAATAAATCATTGATATTTTTTTTAACTTTATTAATAAACAACAAGAACAGAATTAAAGGAAATTATGTAAACCTTGATCTTTGGAGAGAATATTAATACCAAAAAGAAGGAATCCATGCGAAGGATCTATTCCATGTAACCATTGAGTAAAAATTTAATCATTGATAATTTAATATAAGTATCAAATTGATGATACACAAGACAAATAATACAAAACTATATCATCCATAATTTTTTTATTGTTTAAGAAAGAAGTAAATTATGTTGTTTTATCTATACCAACTAGTTTAAAGAACTAGTGTTTGTATAAAATTATTATCCCAGTATGTGATTTCAGGGGTGGGGGTGTATAGGGATATTTATAAATATAAAAAAATTAATTAAATATCATTCAATATCAAATTTAATCAAACTATATAGATTCAATTCCTAAAAAAAATTCACAGGTGAAAGTGAAAAAAACATAATGGCATGTGTAGTGGAAAAAATAAAAAAGAACACTAAATTTTTATTGTAGTTGAGATCAACATGATCATATATTTATTATTCAAAATTATCTTCTATATGATATTATTGAAACTGACTAAACAACCCTCACTTTTGAAAGGATGTGAAAAAAATTTGTAGACATTGCTTTTTTATATGTAGAGGCATAACCCAAAAATAGTCCCAAATTTATAAAGACCAAGTAAAATCCATAAACAACCTAATTTTTGAGGATATTCACAACTCAAATAGACACACCTTTTATTTAATAGTAATAATAAAAAATTATTTTGAAATAAAAAATCATAAACCGACATAAAAAAATAAAAATAAAACTGTGAAACTTGAATAAAAAAAATGAATATTAGAATTACATTGTATTTAAATCACTCTAGAAATAATATTTCTTATTGAAACTATTCTATGATTGCGTTACTAGAATAATAATTGTAGTGGTATAAATTCATCACTTTTGAATTTTATATAAATGTATAATGTATCATCTCAATATTTGTATCATTATTTCATTTTGAATTTATATAAAAACTCTTAATGGATAGTTAATAATATCCACAATATTCATCATCTGGGTTTTTATATTCTAATTGATCTATTTAAACATATAAAGAGTTTCCAAAAATCACTGTAAACTGTGAAGGAAAAATAAAATTGGTGAAAAAATAGTAATAACAACAAAAAGATAAAACAAATATTTCCACACCACAAAATAAATAGTGTAAAATATTTTTCATAAGATAAAATAGGTTTGAGTTTGTAAGATATATTTTAATAAGATAGAGAGGTTTTCGTAAAATAGAGAAAAAATTCATTATAAAAAAAATATTTATTAAGATATAGATTGATGTAATATATAGATATATCTTAATATAATGCTCCATATAAGATTAAAAAATCCCATAGGAGAAAAAACATACAAGTAATCACATAATAATAATCTTGTAATCTTATTTTTTATTATGATATTTTAATGTAAGAATATTTTACATAATCTTGTTTTGATATAAGAATATTTCTCATAATCATATTTTCATGTAATAAGATTTTCAAGTAAGATTTTTTTTAAAATTTTTATAAGAATAATTTATATTTTTCACATGAATCCTTAATAAGATGTTAAGAGTCAATAAAAACATTTTAAGAGTCATTAAACAGTCATATAACGTATTTTCCTTCTCTATTTTAGACTTCATAAGAGTAAACATTCAATATGAAAAATGAAAACACTACTTTGGAAAAGTAAAATATTGCTTTGAAAAATTAATATATAGTTTTTGCGGGTAAATAATTTTTAAAAAACATAGAATAAATAATTCATAAGAGTCAATAAGAAATTTTGAAAATTTACTTTGGAATAGTCATTACAACCACATTGGAAGAGTAAAAATAATTTTAGAAAAGTAAAAATTTTCCAAAAACTTGTTTCAATGATACAAATATTTTTTAAAAAACTCTGAAACTCAATACAATAGGATTAAACTATAAATATTATAGACACAAAACACTTAAAGAATAGAAAGGTTATTATTTACATTTCATAGAGAAATTATAATTATCCAATATTTTAAATTCAGTGTATTCTAATATTTAAAACATGAAAACAATAATTCATTCAAAATCCAATACTAACAATATCCCCATCTCTCAAACTTAGAACAAGTAAGCACCCGATTTTGAAAATTACAAAACTGAACAAGAATTTATGAAAACTGTTCTCCATTTTTAAATTTATCAAAATGTTAAATAAATAAAATAATAAAAAAACTCTTCCCCATTTTAAAATAACATCTTGTTTTAAATACTAAAATACATAACTAATAAAAAATGTTGTCAATATGATGAAACAAGTCAAGAATATTAGAATAAAATTAATGTTGAATTTTAAATGAAAAATATTAAAACTCAATCTTAATAAATTCATACTATCTTAAATACATAAAAACATAAGTATAACAATGATATTAACTTATAAATTCAGTAGAAATCAAAATAATGAATTTCAATATTTAAAATCTATAGCTATAATAATCTTTTAAAATTATTGTACTAAAAACTAAATCTATATCATGCCAATTTCAAATTTTATTTTCTCAAAATTAATTACATCTAAAGGTTTAGTAAATATATCATCTAATTTATTATCAGTAAAAGAAGATTCTAAAACATTATCTCCTTTATTAACATGATCTCTAATAAAATTTAATTGAACATATATTTGTTTTGTTCATGAATGTTGTAAAATATAATTTAAAATTAAAATTGAATAATCATTATCACAATAAATTGTAATTTTTCAAAATAGAAATTAAAATATGAAAATATTTGTTTAAGGTATAAAATTTTAGTAGAATAATTAATAGGACCTATATACTCAGCCTTTGATGTGGATAAAGAAACTGATAATTGATTATTTGGGCTTCATGAAATCAGACTTCTTACAAGAAAATGAATGATAAATGAATTACTATTTTTTATCATTCCTAGAACCTCAAGAAAAATAATTAAAATGTATAATAAAATAAAAATAGATCTTACCAAAATAAAATAAACCATAATTTATTTTTCGTTTAATATATTTAATTATTATTTTAAAATAATTTAAATTTATTTTTCTAAGATTAGATTGAAATCAAGAACATATACATACACTAAGCATGATATTAGGTCTAGAAGCTTTAAAATTAAGTAAACCTCCTATAATTACTATAAAAGTTTAAATGTAAAATTATTTTACAAATTTATATAAATCTAATTTTGAATTAGTAATCATAAGGGTTTTAAAATTTTCACTATAATCAAGACAAAAACTTTTAATTGAATCTTTAGCATACTTAATTTTATTTAAAAATATCACATAACTTCCTTATAAAAATCTAAGTCTAAAAAAGATTTTTAGTTCTCCCATTAAACCCATATAAAATTCCCAAGTCATTAATTTAGAAAGTTCATTACAAATAAAATCACCAGAGGAACCAAAAATAGTATCATCAATATATATTTTCATAATAAATTATCATTAGAAGCTTTCTTTATAAATAAATTTGCATAAAATTTTCCTTTACTAAAACCATTATTCAACAAAAATAAAGATTTTATATCATATGAAGATCTTGAAGATTATTTAAGACAATATAATACTCTTGATAAATATAAAATATGATTTGGAAACTTTTCATTTTCAAAACTAGGTGGTTGATTAAAATAATATTATTTAGAAATCAAACCATTTAAAAAATAATTTCTAACATTCTTTGGAAATAATTTAAATACTTGAAAATATAAAAAATTAAATAAAATACTAATAGATTTAATCAATGAAACATGAGAAAAATATCCATCAAAATATATTCCTTGTTCTTGATAAAATTCTTAAGCAAAAATAGTGGCTTTAATATTTTCAAGTTGAACAGATTCATCTATTTTTTTCTAAATAACTATAAAATTCTTATAATATTTTTATATTTTGGGGTTAAATTAATTTCCATAAACCATTCTTCGAAAATTAATTAAGTTTTTATTCCATATCAGTAATCCAATTTGCATTATTTAATGCTTCTTCAATATTATTAGGTTTAAATTCATAAGAAAAATAATAATTAACCCCAAAATTCAAAATACATTTCCTTGTACTAATTCCAGATTCAACATAACCAATAAATTTTTTGGTATAGTGATCTCTATTGGTTTTCCAGTGTTTTGGGTCAGATTGAGAAGAGTTATCCTCCCCCTCAACTGATAATTTATTATTTTCTTGAGATTCTTATTTATAAAATATAAACCCTCTAAATTATTCTTCTAATTTATCTAAATTTGAATTCAACATCAAGTTATTTTCATCAAATATAATATGCACATATTCTTCAATTACCATAGTTATCTTATTATAAAATCTATAAGAGTTACTATTATTTGAATAACCTATAAACATTCCTTCACCACTTTTAGCATAAAATTTATCTAAATTATTATTATTATTTAAAATAAAAACTTAACATCAAAAAATTATAAAGTAGACATGTTTTTAGGTTTCTTTCTTTTAAAAAAATAATAAGCGGTATTATTTAACAATGGTCTAATAAAAACTCTATTTATGATATAATATTATGAATTATGTTATTCAACCTATTTTTTTTAAAAAATTAAATTTATTTATCATATTACTATAAATTTCTAAAATATTATTGGTTTTTTCCTTTATATAATACCAATTTTGTGCGATATTCTAGGGGAAAAAAATTAATTTATATAACCATTTTCCAGATGATTTTTTTTCAAATTCTTGATTAAAAAATTAACCACCACTATCCTTTATTAAAGAGATAATTAAATTAACCTTTTGATTTTTTAACTAATTCTAAAAAAGTGTTAAACATTCACTTTTACAAGTTAAAAAGTAAGTCCAAGTAAACATACTAAATTCATCAATAATTACAAAAATATATATATTTTCTAATAAGATATCAAATTTCATAGGTCTAAATAAATAAAGATGAACATGTTTGAGAGTCCTTACATTTTAACATAATTAAGAAATTTAAATATTTATTTACACTGTTTTACTTATAAATATGACTCACAAACAAAATGATTATGAATTTTAATCTTAAACAGTTGTTGAACATGTTCTTTCCTTGATAGTTTATGTAAAAGTTTATTGTTATCATGTAAAATTATCCATTTAATAATATATCATCTATTTTTTAGCAGGAATACACTTAAAACTCTTATTAGTAGTCTCAAAAAAATAATAGAATATCTATTATCTTTTCTTTTTTTGTAAAATAAAAAAGAATTAAAAATGAAACATTTATTTCCTTCATAATTAAAACATATTCAATCCTCACAAAGATGTTATGTATTTATTAAGTTATGTTTTATTCCTTTTACAAATAATAATTTATAAATTTTAATAGTATTAGAAGTACCTACTTCCTTGAATTATCTTATATTTCCTTTTGAGTTGTCTCTGAAAGTGATAGAGACTCCATCATATTGATTATAAGAAATAAAGTTAAATCAATCACTAGTCATATGTTTGGAGAAGACACAATCCACATACCATGTATCATTGTGACTCATAAGGAATATTTTATAAAATTAGTCAAGTAGAAAATGATTTTAGTAGCTATGTTATCTTGGGTCCAATTAGTTTATTAATAAAATTCTTAGGTACCAAAATATATTTTATACATTTAGTATTGTGTAATATAAAAGATAAAATATTAGTAATAAAAACTCTAGAACAACCTAAATATTGAGTAAATTTCATAGAAAATTCATTAGCATAATTTCCTTTTATATTACACCTAAAACATGTAACTATAGATATATAAACTTCAGTAACTTTAATAAATCAAGTCTTATAAAATATATGCAGTTTCTTATTATATCCCATTTTTTTACTTTATTTTGTTTATTTATATCCATTATCTTATAAAACTTTTACTTACCATGATTTTTTATAAGGTTACTTTTTAGATAATAATTCCTTAATATTTTTATTCTCATTTTATGAAATTCTAAATTACCATGATCCTTTTTATTAGAATAAGAAGGTTTATTTATAAGATTCTCATTTTCTTGAGTTACTTTATTATTTTTTTAATAAGTTTCTTATTTTCACCTTGTAACTTTATATACAATTAAATGGATCTTAAAACATCTTTATGTAACTTTTAATTTCACTTTGATAATTCTTTAACATCATCATTTTCAAAATCTGAATCATATCTAAAACTAGAATTGGAATCACTAATAACCTCATTCATGTTTGTATCCATCAAGAAAAGTTATCCAATTCATTTTAACTTGAAATATCATCACTTGATTGTGATTATTTTGTATTACTCTATATATCCATCAATTCACACATTTATTTCTTTCTATAGTTCTTATCTTTCCTTATATTCTTGTTCTTTGGAAAATTTTTCTTAATATTTCACTTCTTCAATCATGAAAAGTTTGTTACGAAACATCATTATATTTACATTTATTAAATTTCTTATTTTTATCATCCTTTGGTTTATCTTTTCAATATCACTTCCTAAATCCTTTATTTATTTCATCATTTTATAAAATAATTTATTGAAGTGGGATATCTCATATTTCTCACTTATGTGAAACTTATAGTCAGAGGATTCTACAGAAAAAATTATATTTGATTTAAATCAATTACCTTTTTTCTTTATAGTCTCATATTCTATAATGTTAGTTTACCTAATTTATAATGAACTAATTATTTTATTCAATGTATACTCCTTAAAATTATTACTCTCATTTATAGAAACCTTCTTTGTATAAAACTTCTTTAGTATTGATTTTAACCTTGTTTTAACTACAATAGAATTATCCGAAGCATCACTAAGTACATTTATACCATTTATGATGCTTGGGAATCTATGAAATATTTTGTTCACAAATTTATTCTCTACCATATTAAAGTCTTGGTATTCTACGCATAATATTAAATGTTTTATCCACTTGAGCTTTTTATAACATAATGTGTGACTTACAATGACCTCTATTTATCTTGAGTAACATGTTAATATATGGATAAATGCACTTTGACTGATATAACAATATAATATATTCATGAATTTTTAATTTAAAACATACCTTACTTCGTACTTACCCGTAATTGGATCAGAATAAGGTATTTTTTATGGTTTTACCATTATCATCCATTAATCTATACTTAAATGTTTAAGATATTCTTACATTCTTGCTTTCAAGTAACCACAATTGTTTCCATAAAATTGTGGTGGTTTTTGAGGGATCCAACCATTATTATAGTTTATTTTAGTCATCTCAAAAAAATATTTTCCTTATATGATCTATTCTAGGATAAGGATAACATGATAAAAGTATAAATAGTAAAACCTATATCCCAAAGCCATAAGATTTGATACAAATTTTTGGCCCAAAATGAGATGTCAAATAGGTTATGTGGGGAGAGAAGGGGTGAATTAAACCTGCTAATACTTTAAAATAATTTATTCAAAGGTTTTAAATATTAGATTTAATTATATTAGGCATATAAAATACAGGTAAATCATTCAAAGGTGCAGGTGAAATAAAACATATATCCATGTGTAGTGGAGAAATAAAAAAATAATACCAAATTTTTATATTAGTTTGGATCAATATGATCCTATATATACTCTTCACTTATCTCTTCTCCATGACAAAAATTAAAACCACAATAAAACTTACTTTTTAAAGGATGTGATATCCTTTTATATACATTTCCTTTTTACACCCATAAGAACAACCCAAAAACAATCCAACCATTCTAGGGACTAAGGAACAAATAGAAAACAACTTGAATTTTTATAAGAGTCACAACTCAAATAGAAATTAATTTTGTTTAGGATCACATGTGGATCTTTGCAATATGGATTATATCTTTGGATTCTCATAGTGTAGTGATGGTAAAACCTGAACAACATTTATATAATCAGTATATTCTTTAAATAATGTACTTAAGTCTCATGTAATTCTTTATTTTAAATTAATTATAAATTTAACATGAAAATTTCCTCTCTCTTGTTCTGACATTCTTTCATTATGTTTCTTTGAAAACTAATATTATTTTGAAAGGTAAAATCATAAACTGAAAAATAAATCACAAATTGAAACAAATACGAAAAACACAACTTTAAAAACATAATATAAAAGATGAAGAATTAAATTTTATAGTATTTCGATAAATCCAGTAATAAGATTGCATTATGAAGGTCCTTTTTTATCATTATAGTAGAAAATTTATCGTAGTAGAAGGATTTCAACACCTTTTAATTTAATATGAATGTCTCAGGTTTTATCTCTATATTACTCTAATTATTTTAGTTTAAATTTATAGACAAATTCTCAATGGTTAGTTAATAAATCCGTCAAAATTCATCATGCGGGTTTTAAAATTTTGATCCACACATTGAAACTTCAAAAGGGTTTTTAAAACTTGTGGTAACCTATGTTAGAAAAATAAAATAGGAATAATAATAATAATAACAACCTTATTAATAGAATAGAAAAAATATATCCATTCCTCAAAATAAATTGTATAAACTCATTTTAAAAATAAAAAATAGGTTTGATTTTGTATGATAGATTTTTATAAGATATAGCATTTTTCATAAGATAGAGAAAAAATTTACAAGATAAAGATATTTCATATGATATAGATTAACATAATATAAATATATATCAAAAGATATAGTTTCACGTAAGATACAAACATCTCATAATATGAAAAAATATATGAGTAATCTCATAAGCATAGTAACTTAATCATATTTTATTTAAGGTTATTTTCATGTAAGATTATTTTTCGTAAGTTTATTTTTTTAAGAAGGCTTTAATGAAATTTTACTTATTGTAGAATATTTTTCCATAAGAATATTATCACATAATAAGTTTTTTATGTTTTTGTTAGAATCATTTATAGTTTATGTATGAGTTATTTATAAGTTTGGATGATTAAATAACAACTTCATAAGATTCATTATATATGTTCAGAACAGTCTTTTCCATTTCCATTTTAAACTTCATAAGTGTAAACATACAGTTTGTTAAAGTAAAACACTACTTAGTAAAAGTTAACCAATACTTAAAAAATGTAATAAATAGTTTGTAAGAGTAAATAATTTGTGAAAAAAATAGGATAAAGCCTTTATAAGATTCAACATGCAGTTTAGAAAAGTAAATTTGGAAGAGTTATTGCAAGCAGTTTAGAAGCGTAAAAATAATTTCATAAAAGTAAAAGGATTTTCCAAAAATTCATTTCAAGGATATAAATAGTTTTTTAAAACCGAGAATCTTAATATTTTATAATTAGAATATAAATAATATAAACACCAAACACTTAAATAATAGACAATATATGATTTAATAATGTTGTGAGAAATTGAAATTATCTAATATTTTAGATATACTATAGTGTAATATTATAAACATTAAAATAAAAAATAAATAAAACTCCAATACTAACAATCTCCCAATAACTGATACTTAACATGGATTGAAGTAATGTTTCTCAAATTTAGAACCCACATCAATATCAATAACACTATTTTTTTTAATATCTCATTGTACATTACTATAATACATTATAAATTATTATTGAGTTAATAAAACATAAAATCACATATTTTTTTCCACTAATAAAAAATATGTTCACTGTTGTGCCTCATACACTGACTTAGTAGTGGGTTAGTCCTCCCCATGAAAAATTCAAGTTAGGATTTTTTACTTTGACTTAAATTTAGGATAGTTCTAACTTATCCTAATGGAAGTAAGTTGTTCATTTAGGTGGGAAGAAGTAAAAATGCTATATGGAGTTATGAATCACTTCAAAATTCATGCTATACTGTATATATAAATCTATCTATGTCTAAGAATGTTAATATTAGGTAAGATTCATTAATCCAAAACACTACAAAATTATTTGGGTTATTCTTGATTCATTATTTTTATGATATCTATCCACTACATTTAAACCTCTCATGATTACATTGTTTAATGTATTTATTATAATGGGCCAGAACTCTCCGGTCCATTACTTTGTGAAAATGTGGTGTTTGATGTGTTCCAGGAGGTCAAGGTGATATACCCCCAACACATTGCTAAATTTCCAATTCTGTGAACAGTTCCATTAGTGAACATTTCTATCAGTAACCTATAGTGGTAGGTGAATAGTTTTGTATCAGTGAGGTTCAGTGAAAAGTGTTCTATCGGTGAGGTTGAGTGAAAAATGTTCTATCAGTGAGGTTCGTTGAACAGTGTTCTATCAGTGAGGTTCAGTGAACAATGTTCTATCGGTGAGGTTTAGTGAACAGTGTTCTATCGGTGAGGCTCAGTGAATAGTATTCTATTAGTGAGGTTTTGTGAACAGTTCTATCAGTGAGGTCTATCAGTAACCTCTATCAGTAACCTATGACGGTAGGTGTACAGTAATGGTAGGTGTACAATGTTTTCATAACGGTGAGGTCTATCAGTAACCTCTATCAGTAATCTCTATCTGTAGGTGTACAGTACTGGTAGGTGTATAGTAACAGTAGGTGTACAGTGTTTCCAAAATGGTGAGGTCTATCAGTAACCTCTATCGATGAACTCTAATGGTAGGTGTACAATAATGGTAGGTGTACGGTAATGGTAGGTGTAGAATGTTTTCATAATAGTGAGGTCTATCGAAAACCTCTACCAGTAACCTCTATCGGTAGGTGTACAATAACAGTAGGTGTACAGTAACGGTAGGTTTACAGTGTTTCCAGAATGGTGAGGTCTATCGGTAACCTATATCGGTAACCTCTATCAGTAACCTCTATCAGTAGGTGTACAGTAATGGCAGGTGTACATTAATGGTAGGTGTACAATAACGGTGGGTTTACAGTGTTTCCAACTTCCTATAGTTTCACCCCTTTGACATTTCCTTTTATGTAAAATACATTTAAAGCCTTATTTTTAAGGACTCTTAAGGCTGATTCAAAGGCCATAAATCCTATATTAATTATTCTTATGGATCGGGATGTTTTTACTTGGTCAAATCGTGTGGGTTAATGCGATCCGATTTTAATGGGGAATTAAGCGTATCTTAAACCATCACCCCATTAAATCTTCAAAAGGGACAAGATATATTCTTCCCTTGTTCTTCCTCTTTGTTCTCAACTATGAGATTCTAGAACCTTTCAATCCTTCTCGTAGGAGTTGCACAATCAAACTTTACTCCTCGGATTGGTTCCACTCTGTTTTGATGCAACCAAGCTGCATCGATCAACCTTCGATATAAGGTATGTTTTATCATCGTTCCTTTGGGGATCATATTCTCCTGTTTCTCCTCTACATATTATAGCATGTAATATCAATGTTTATAATGGTGTTTTTCTTGGGGTTTGGTTGGTGCGATCGTACCGTGGCATCCTCGGGTGGATGCAGTTGTCGCGATAGGAGGATCGTGACCCGTTGTGTGGATAAATAACGTGATGAACTGTTTGAGGTAGGGGATTCATTGCTTCTCTATTCTTTTATGTGAAATTGTATTATTAGCATGTTTTATCCCACTGGACCAAAATGGAATTGACAGAATAAATATTTGAAGTGGATAAATAAATTGATATTGGTCATATGTTATTGCCTCATGTTTTGATAGATAGTGTGATATATATGCTTTCTTTGATTAGCTGTTCGTTCTTGATGGAAATTGGTAAAGAACATAAATTGGGATTAATCGATAATTATTTGGATAAAGATAAAGAGGAATGTAAACGAATCTGGTTCTAGTTTTAATTTTATAATCAATCAAATTGGTGCAGTAAGAATGTTTAATTATTTGTGATAGCTTACTGAGTAGGTTTTCTGAATTTGGAACCAACGAATAAAAAATTTGTTAATTCAATATGGATTAAAGAACTGATTATTTGATAATTTCTTAAGGGGTTCTGAGTTACCCTATTGATTATTAAGGGGCCAAGAGCCCAATTAATGTGGTGTTTGTTTTCCTACTACTTGTGTTGTGATGTGATCCTGGATGGCTGTTGTGATATGTGGAGGCATGGAGGCCTTTTTGGTTGTGTCATCAGATGACGCCTAGAGTGGAGAGATGCATCGGTTTATGCATGTGGGTGTCAGGGAGGACACCAGGGATGATGGAATGGGATTGTTGTGATTGTTGGATGCTTTCTGATTTTTGATTGGTTGTTTATCTGCTTTACTTTTCCCCACTGCTCAAGGCAGCTGGTCTTACTTACCCTTCTTCCGAAAGAGGTAAAGACATGCCGGGTATGCCACGTGCTTTCTGTGTTTAGCTTCTCAAGGAAGAATGGGTATATGCTCTTGCTATAAGCGGCACAGACTCTACGAGTAGTACATCTACTCACTGTATTGAGCCCCCTTGTGTTTAGTAGCATAGAATGTTTTTATAGAATGCCTGGGAATTTGGGAAAGTAATTATATAATGAATAATTGAATAAATGGTGTTAACCCATGGGGATGGAGTGGCCGGAACATAATGATGAAGTTTTAATTTTTTACAATTGACTTTGGCTGTGATGCTAATGAAACTTAATGTGGAACTGTTAATCGTTAATTAATGTTTAAATAACTAATTAATGTAAAGTGGAACTGATAAAAAGGGAATAAAGTAATCTAATAAAGCTCTTTAAATGGTTATTTGCATATAGGATACCTAGTCTTCGAAGTATAAGCCTGAAGTTTGAGAGATGTTAGCTGTAGTGGGTCTAAGATTAGGTTATTCCCACAATGTGGTTGTGAGATATAGTATATTCTGTACTTTTTGTGTTTCTATACGCTACTCCACCCTGTCAGTAATGGCAACTGACACCCTGGGGATTCTGAGCCCTAGGGGGGGGGGGGGGGTGTTTTCCCCAACATTACGGTGGGAGGATGGAAGGATGACTACCCCCTTTGGCCACACTCTCTTCTCTTGGTAGTTACTGGTGCTGGCAGGAACATTGGTTAGTTTTCCCCATATATGTGTGTAGAGGGCTATAACGGCTTGTGGTTATTCACACACATATATTCTGGATATAGTTTTCTATCACTACTACAACTTGGCCTTTTATCAGCGCGAAATACCGACATTAACAGCGCTAGAAAAGCGCTCTTAATGCCGGCATAGATAAAGGGGGGGGGGGGGTCCCCTTTATCAGCACTTTTTTTAGCACTGATAAAGGTAGACTATATCAGCACTTTTAGAAGTGCTGATAAAGGGGCTCCTTTATTAGTACTCTTTTAGCACTGTTAACGGTGTCCTTTATCAGCGCTCAAAAAAGCGCTGATAAAGGCACCTTCCCCTGCACCTGAAAAATAGAACCTGCACACCTGCACACCTGCACAAACCAGAATACATGCACAAAATAGCACATGCACACCTATAAAAAATAGTACCCGCACACAATATTTTTATAGACAATGGTATATACATTTACTTAACATCATGAATACAAAAAAACACACCGCTATATATATTTCAAACATTGTTTTACATGGTTACAATTACAATAATTCAATAACAGTTATAAACATTCAAGTTTCATCCTTTAATATCTGTGATCCTCTATCAAAAATTGTTGTCCACGAGATTTGTTGCCGAACAAAGCATCTGAACTCAAGGAAAAAAAATTCACCTATATAAGAAAACAAATATTATGTTAGTAATACAATAATGAAATAAATTAAAACATTAATATGAAAGAATACATTAATATGGAAATGTGAAACTAAAATATGAAATTTTAAACTCAAATGTTTTCATTATGATAACAATTAAAGGGAATAAAATAAAATCAATGTGTTTTTGGATGATTTATCTCATTTAATAAATATTGATTCTTTATCTAATGAAAAGATTTACCTATCAAACCGTGCGTCAGATTGAGGTGAAGTCAATTCATACACATCACAAACTACTAATGGATCACTATCCTAAAGTATCAAAACAATATGAACACGTTTTCTCAATTTGATGTATGTCACTTGTGTTGTTTTCTAAAGTTTATGTCAATTTAAAACTGATATCAGACACTTTTAGCCATAACGGTCACACTGTGCGTCAGATTGATGTGAGGTCGATTCGTACATGTCACAAATGACTCATGGATAATTTTCCTAAAGTATCAAAACAATCAAAATGCGTTTTCTCAGTTTTCCATGTGTCACTTGTGTTGTTTTCTAAAGTTTATGTCAATTTGAAACTGCTATCAGACACTTTTAGCCATACCGGTCACACCGTGCATCAGATTGAGGTGCGGTCAATTCGTACACATCAAAAATGACTCATGGATTGTTTTCCTAAAGTATAAAAACAATACAAAGGCGTTTTCTCAGTATTTCGTATGTCAGTAGTGTTGTTTTCAAAAGTTTATGTGAATTTCAAACTGATATCAGACAGTTTTAGCCATACCGGTTACACCGTGCGTCGGATTGAGGTGCAGTCAATTCGCACACATCAAAAATGACTCATGGATCATTTTCCAAAAGTATCAAAACAATCCGAATGAATTTTCTCAGTATTCAATATGTCATTTGTGTTGTTTTCTAAAGTTAATGTCAATTTCCAACTGATATCAGACACTTTTAGCCATGCCAGTCACACCGTGCGTCAGATTGAGGTGAGGTTTATTCTCACATGTCAAATATTACTAATGGATAGTTTTACTAAAGTATGAAAACAATCTGAACGTGTTTTCTTGGTTTTCCGTATTTTACTTGTGTTTTTTTCTAAAGTTTATGTCAATTTGAAACTGATATCAGGCACTTTTTGCCGTAACGGTCACACCTTGCATCAGATTGAGGTGCAGAAAATTTGTACATGTCAAAAATGACTCATGGATCATTTTCCTAAAGTATCAAAACAATCCAAACATGTTTTCTCAGTTTGACGTATGCCACTTGTGTTGTTTTCAAAAGTTTATGTCAATTTGAAACTGATATCATACACTTTTAGCCATACCGGTCACACTGTGCGTCAGATTGAGGTGAGGTCGATTCGTACACGTAAAAAATGACTCATGGATCTTTTTACTAAAGTATCAAAACAATCCGAACACATTTTCTTAGTATTCCGTATGTCAGTAGTGTTGTTTTCTAAAGTTTATGTCCATTTAAAACTAATATCAGACACTTTTAGCCATACCGGTCACACCGTGCATCGGATTGAGGTAAGGTCAATTCATACATGTCAAAAATGACTCATGGATTGTTTTCCTAAAGTATCAAAACAATACGAATGCATTTTCTCAGTATTCCGTATGTCATTTATGTTGTTTTCAAAAGTTAATGTCAATTTCAAACTGATATCAGACAGTTTTAGCCATGCCGGTCACACCGTGCATCAAATTGAGGTAAGGTCGATTCATACACATCCAAAATGACTCATGAATCATTTTAAAAAAGTATCAAAACAATATGAATGCGTTTTCTTGGTTTTCTGTTTTTCACTTTTGTTGTTTTCTAAAGTTTATGTCAATTTGAAACTGATATCAGACAATTTTAGCCATACCTGTCACACAGTGCCTCGGTTTGAGGTGCGGTCAATTCTTACACGTCAAAAATGAGTCATGGATCATTTTACTAAAGTATCAAAACAATCCGAATGATTTTTCTTATTTTTTTGTATGCCACTTGTGTTGTTTTCTAAAGTTTATGTCAATTTGAAACTGATATTAGACACTTTTAGCCTTACCGGTCACACCATGCAACAAATTGAGGTGCGGTCAATTCATACACGTCAAAAATGACTCGTGGATTATTTTAATAAATTATCAAAACAATCTGAACACATTTTCTTAGTATTCTGTATGTCAGTAGTGTTGTTTTCTAAAGTTTATGTCAATTTGAAACTGATATTAGGAAATTTTAGCCATACCGGTCACACCGTGTGTTGGATTGAGGCGCGATCAATTCTTACACATCAAAAATGACTCATGGATCATTTTCCTAAAGTAACAAAACAATCTGAACACATTTTCTCAGTATTCCTTATGTCATTTGTGTTGTTTTCTAAAGTTAATGTCAATTTCAAACTGATATCAGACACTTTTATCCATGGCGGTCACACTGTGCGTCAGATTGAGGTGTTGTCAATTCATACATGTCAGAAATGACTCATGGATCTTTTTCCTAAAGTATCAAAACAATCCAATATTTTTTGCTCAGTTTTCCGTATGTCACTTGTGTTGTTTTCTAATGTTTATGTCAATTTGAAACTGATATCAGACACTATTAGCCATACCAGTCACACCATGCGTCGGATTGAGGTTCGGTCAATTTGTAAATGTCACAAATGACTCATGGATCGTTGTCCTAAAGTATCAAAACAATCTGAACATCTTTGCTCAGTATTCCGTATGTCACTTGTGTTGTTTTCTAAATTTTATGTCAATTTGAAACTGATATCAGACACTTTTAGCCATACCGGTCACACTGTGCATCAGATTGAGGTGCGGTCAATTCTTACATATCAAAAATGACTCATGGATTGTTTTCCTAAAGTATAAAAACAATACAAATGCGTTTTCTCAGTATTACGTATGTCAGTAGTGTTGTTTTCAAAAGATTATGTCAATTTCAAACTGATATTAGACACTTTTAGCCATACTGGTTACACCGTGCGTCAGATTGAGGTGGGGTTAATTCGCACGCATCAAAAATGACTCATGGATCATTTTAAAAAAGTATCAAAACAATCCGAATGCATTTTCTCAGTATTCCATATGTCATTTGTGTTGTTTTATAAAGTTAATGTCAATTTCAAACTGATATCAGACACTTTTAGCCATGCCAGTCACACCATGCGTCGGATTGAGGTGAGGTTGATTCTCACATGTCAAATATTACTAATGTATAGTTGTACTAAAGTATCAAAATGATCCGAATGTGTTTTCTCGGTTTTTCGTATTTTACTTGTGTTTTTTTCTAAATTTTATATCAATTTGAAACTGATATCAGGAACTTTTAGCCATACCAGTCACACCATGCATCAGATTGAGGTGCATTAAATTTATACACGTCATAAATGACTCATGGATCATTTTCCTAAAGTATCAAAACATTCCAAACATGTTTTCTCAGTTTGACATATGTCACTTGTCTTGTTTTATAAAGTTTATGTCAAATTGAAACTAATATCAGACACTTTTAGCCATACCGATCACATCATGCGTCGAATTGAGTTGTGGTTGATTCGTACACATAAAAAATGACTCATAGATCTTTTTACTAAAGTATCAAAACAATCCGAACACATTTTCTCAGTATTCCATATGTCAATAGTGTTGTTTTCTAAAGTTTATGTCAATTTCAAACTAATATCAGAAAATTTTAGCCATAACGGTCACACCGTGCGTCGGATTGAGGTGAGGTAAATTTATACATGTCACAAATGACTAATGGATCGTTTTCCTAAAGTATCAAAACAATACAAACGCATTTTCTCAGTATTCCTTATGTCATTTATGTTGTTTTCAAAAGTTAATGTCAATTTCAAACTGATATCATACAATTTTAGCTATGAAGGTCACACCGTGCGTCAAATTGAGGTAAGGTCGATTCATACACATCCAAAATGACTCATGGATCATTTTCCTAAAGTATCAAAACAATATGTACGTGTTTTCTTGGTTTTCCGTATGTCACTTTTGTTGTTTTCTAAAGTTTATGTCAATTTGAAACTGATATCAGACACTTTTATCCATACCAGTCACACAGTGCATCAGATTGAGGTGCGGTCAATTCTTACACGTCAAAAATGAGTCATGGATCATTTTACTAAAGTATCAAAACAATCAGAATGATTTTTCTTGTTTTTTCGTATGCCACTTGTGTTGTTTTCTAAAGTTTATCTCAATTTGAAACTGATATCAGAAACTTTTAGCCATACTGGTCACACCATGCATCGGATTGAGGTGCAGTCAATTCGTACACGTCAAAAATGACTCATGGATCATTTTAATAAATTATCAAAACAATCTGAACACATTTTCTCAGTATTCCGTATGTCAGTAGTGTAGTTTTCTAAAGTTTATGTTATTTGAAACTGATATCAGGCAATTTTTGCCATACCGGTTACACCGTGTGTCAAATTGAGGTGCGGTCAATTCTTACACATCAAAAATGACTCATGGATTGTTTTCCTAAAGTATGAATACAATATGAACAAATTTTCTCAGTATTCCGTATGTCATTTTTGTTGTTTTCTAAAGTTAATGTCAATTTCAAACTGATATCGGACACTTTTATCCGTGCCGGTCACACTGTGCGTCATATTGAGGTGTGGTCAATTCATACATGTCAGAAATGACTCATGGATCGTTGTCCTAAAGTATCAAAACAATCCAAACTTTTTTGCTCGGTTTTCCGTATGTCACTTGTGTTGTTTTCTAATGTTTATGTCAATTTGAAACTGATATCAGACACTCTTAGCCATACCAGTCACAACATGTGTCGGATTAAGGTTCGGTCGATTTGTAAATTTCACAAATGAATCATGGATCGTTTTCCTAAAGTATCAAAAAAATCCGAACGTGTTTTCTCAGTTTTCCGTATGTCACTTGTTTTGTTTTCTAAATTTTATGTCATTTTGAAACTGATATCAGAAACTTTTAGCCATACCAGTCACACCATGTGTTGGATTGAGGCATGGTCAATTCGTACACGTCAAAAATGAATCATGGATCATTGTCCTAAAGTATAAAAACAATACGAACACATTTTCTTAGTATTCCATATGTCAGTAGTGTTGTTTTCTAAAGTTTATGTCAATTTCAAACTGATATCAGACACTTTTAGCCATACCAGTCACACTGTGCATCAGATTGAGGTGCGGTCAATTAGTACACATAAAAAATGACTTATGGATCATTTTTCTAAATTATCAAAACAATCCAAATGTTTTTTCTCAGTATTTCATTTTTCACTTGTGTTGTTTTCTAAATTTAATGTCAATTTCAAACTGATATCAGACACTTTTGGCCATACTGGTCACACCGTGCGTTGTATTGAGGTGTAGTCGATTTGAACACGTCAAAAATGATTCATGAATCGTTTTCCTAAATTATCAAAACAATACTAACACATTTTCTCAGTATTACGTATGTCACTTGTGTTGTTTTCTAAAGTTTATGTCAATTTGAAACTGATATCAGACACTTTTAGCCATACCGGTCACACCGTGCATCGTATTGAGGTGCGGTCAATTCGTACATGTCAAAAATGACTCATGGATCGTTTTACTAAATTATCGAAACAATCCGAATGTGTTTTCTCAGTATTCTGTATGTCATTTGTGTTGTTTTCTAAAGTTAATGTCAATTTCAAACTGATATCAGACACTTTTAGTCATGCCGGTCACACTGTGCGTCAGATTGAGGTGATATTGATTCGTACACGTCACAAATGACTAATGGATCGGTTTCCTAAAGTATCAAAACAATCTGAACACGTTTTCTCGGTTTTCCCTATGTCACTTGTGTTGTTTTCAAATGTTAATGTCAATTTCAAACTGAGTAGTAGGAATTCACTAATCTAAGGATATGAAACATAAGAAAGGGTGATCATAGATGCTCAATAAGTGTAAACAAGGGAGATATGAATTACTATATAAATATAACATAAGTATTAGGAGTTCACCTTCGTTGTGCTATTTGTTACATTCTTCCATCAGGTACGCTGCCCATTCATAATTATTTTAATTGAAGTAGTAATTATTTTTAAAAATACCTCTTCAGGGATGATAGTTTGTTCATGAAATATGATCTCTTTTATAAATTTACAAACATAATAACCGCAGTCCTTGTTATTTTTTTTGTTTCAGAAACTGCAGAAACATCGAGAAAAATAAGTAATTTGTTTTGATATGTATTTTGAGAGTGAAATATAATTATATATACCAATATACTTCTCTATTTGTACATCATGTGCGCATTGTCTTCCTTAAGCCCTAGATTCATTCCAGCCTTTAGACGATATTCATACACCACCCTATCATAACAGAATCCTCATTAAAAGATAATATAAATTATATAACAAGATATTTAGTTTTAAAATGTTGGATCTAGTGTATTAAGAATTGATAATTGCCATCATGTGTGGTCGGTTTGTTGGATATCTATGTAGTGAATCCAGAAAATAAATCTTTGGAGTATCCAAATTTACTACATTGAGCATCCAATGTTCCCTAAAAACACCAAAAGGAATAAGTACTGATAGAAATAAAAATATAATTGATATGATTAAAATGTAGAGTTTTACCCTTGTAACATTGGTATTAAAAAGATTCTGTCAGTCGTAATTCTTCTTTGAAACGTTCTAAGTAGATTTGACATTAATTCAGCCTGAAAATCAAAATCTATTTCTTCTTGTTGTGTAGAAATGGTGTGAGGAATAATGAGTCTAAATCTGTATTCATGGAAAAATCCCTTCAATTGTTTTTCATATATATGCCTGTGAAAAATATGAAATGTATTTAGCCATAATTATCATAGTATGTCAGCTTCTGTAAAATCAAATCATGAAAAAATTCCTCATGTATGCATTTATAACTGAGGCGCCTGGCCAGTCATATGTGGTGATTTGAGCAACAATGTCAACACTAACGAAATATAATGTTTCATCTCCGTATATATCTTTTTCACTAACAATTGTGTGACTCTTTCCGCCTATCATTTTCGTATCCACATGAGCTTGTAATGATATTAAATGTGGATATAGAACAGGTGGGGTGAATGCGCTCTCAGTAGATTTTTTTGCTTGCTTGGTTGATCCTTTTGATCTGCTCTTTTGTTTTAGCTCCTCTATTTTGTCCTTTTGTAATAACATTCATCAGTTCAGCCATTTTCTAATTTAATGTTAAAGGTTCTGCTTGAAAAATGAATTGGAAATGAATACCTCCTGCTCGAAATGTTTTTTACAAGATTCGACATCCAAACAACGAATGTTCCAACAACGTTTTCCATTGTATGAATGTCTTCATCGTTATTTGGCATGGGTAGCTCGGCGATCGGCTCATGAGCTACGTTAATCGAAACTTTGACATGACCGGTTAAAAGTGGTCTGGAGTGTATCATGTCATTCTGCATATTGAACACCGTAGCCCTCGCCACAAGGCAATGGGTGGGAGTTGACAAATATAAATCACAGTCATTTTTAGCCTGTAGAATATCAATACAAGAAAGTATGTCTGCATCCGGTGTGTCACCCCAAAACCCACACCTCGGATGCGGCCATACTGTTCTGGTTGTTTCAAGGCCGCTGAAAGTATGTCTGCATCTGGTGCGAGTATTGTTGATTCCTATGACTATGTCAGATAGAAAATATGGAAAAATAAGTAATCATCGTTATGTAATAGTGATTTAAAGAAAAACAAGTTTATATTATGTCATACTTACAAATGTTTCCCACACTTTTTGGGTGTTTTAATCTACCAGTTTCCCCTTTTTATTAACACGATCCTCCTTCAATAGCACATTGCATGGAATGGAAGTGGCTTGGGATTTTGATTCATCAATCTTCATATAAACAGAGAAACATGGTTACAGTGTTGTTTTATGTCACATAAAAGTATTACAGTACTTTTAAAATATGTACCAATTGTTTTTCAATTGAAGCGTACCACGACCTTGATTTATGGTAGGGGTACGCTGGTTTTGCTGCCTGTTATTTATTTTCAGCACTCAGTTGCTGTTTCATAAATAAAAAATAGTCAATCAATGTGATGAATACAAGAAACGTTAAACAACGTGTAACCAAACATAATGTACCTGAAAAGACTATTCCGCACGACGGTTGAAAAATGCATCCCATGATCCTTGGGAAATCAAGTGTGCATAAAGAGGAGGTGGGTGTGGCTTGATTTTCCCTTTATCATCTTTCAGATGACGTTTCGTTAAAATTGTGCGAAAGCCTCTATAAAACCTTCCGTCCAGTCTTAATACATATTATTTGTGCGAAACATCCACTATAAATGCACTCTGCAAGAGATGATGAGGAGTTAGTCAATATTTCAGTATTTTATTTTATTTTATTTTAATAAATTAAATAAATGATATCGTAATGTTAATGTAATCTCTTCCCACATTAATGTTTTCATCCCACTGACAACATGGTGCCACAACTCTACATCAATCGGCACGCGTTGCTGAGTGACGATTCCAATGTAGCTACTAAACATGGATTTTTTGGGGTTTACATGCTCTATAACACCCCAAGCTTCCATGGTACGCTTCCCTTTGAATAAAACAGTAGCGTGTGTTGTACGTAACTTCGAGTTCTGACACGCCGCGACCAATCAAAGTAGCCGTTATGAATAGTAATACCCACCTTTTGAAATTTTATACATTTTATATTTTAAAATGGACTTCATTTTTTGATTCAGAATATCGAAATTAGCCTAGGATGAAATTTTGGTACTTTTCTGATAACTTTTATATTTTGATAAATAGTGAAAATTACTAAATTTTTATTAAAAACAACTTTTTTAATCAAAATAATTAATAGTGATAAATTATGAATTTGAGTGGTTTTAAAATATATTTAGAATATATTTTTACCATTTAATACATTGTTGGTCATTGTACATAATTTCACAATTAAACCGGACATAAACAAGTATCAATCTTTTGATAGTTATTATTTCTTAAAAACACGCTTTTTGTTTTGACAGCGAGAATTAATTTTAAATTAATTTCTGCCACTTCTGTGTTTTGAATTTGGAAAAATGGATTCCATATTTGTAATCATGATATCCAAATTGTGTATATAGTTAACTTTAATTTCTAGACATTTTGAATAATTACTTCGGTAAATATTTTATTTACCATGGTTAAAGGGTAAATCCGGTAAATAAGGGTAAAAAATAATATTATAATAATAATAATAAATAACCCTAAAACTTGTCCTAAACTTATTTGTGGATACATGTCCGACCATGGGTATCTTTGGGTCAATTTTGGGACCCCATGGAGCCACTTGTAGGTGATAGGGACACTTTATATTAATTAAGTTAAAGTAAATACAAAAATGACAGAAGCATATATCTTTTAAGAAAACAATTTTTACATAGGTTTATATATGTTATATTATTGACTATAAATATTCATTAGAAATATAGGATGATTTCCTACATAATGGTATTTTATTTTTAATTTTTAAACGTTAGATAATTTAATTTATTTATGACATAATGATGATAAAGTAATTACCGTATTAATGAAAGATTAAGATAAGTGATATGATAAATACCCAAATAAATGTAATTTGAGACTTTTTATAAATTACAATAATTTACTAGGTTATTATGACATATTAGGATTGTTTATATAAATTTTTTTCGAAGTAATAATGCTGTTATAAATTTATCAAAAACAAAATACCCAATAGTGTCAAAATTGACATAAAAGAGTTTTTAAAAAAAATATTATATTATTAATTTATATTCAATTCATAAAAATATAATGTTCTGAAAAGAGACTTCTATCATGATAGGTGTATCATTAATGGACCACTTGGGGGTCTCTTGGAGGTATATAGTAAGTTTATTAACTATATAATATAAAAATACAAAGTGACATGGTAAGTGTCAAACTAATTAACTAAGAGTTAAAACTAAAATATAAGGTTAATATAATGTCCCAAACCTGTATAAATTCTATTGGTTGAGTGTTTTTTGACCCATACCCACCTTAAACTCTAAATAATACACTTTGGAGCCATTATAATCCGAATATGAATTTAATATAAAATAATATTTATAGATTTTCCTAAGGTGCCCCTCCTCCCCCTTATAAAAAGACACCACTTATAACCAATTATTCACACTTTCAAAGCCTTTTGGTTCGGCCAAAACCTGCCAAAATACTCTCTCAACTTCCCTCACTTCAACCTAGAGGCCTTAGTTTGATTAGAAAGCCAACCTAAGGAGCCCTTTTGATCAAATCAATAGTAAGAACCCGAATAAGAGGTAATGTTTTCACCACCCTCTTTCAAGTTCCTTTCTTATTCAACTTTTTCTTTCTTTGTTATTCCCATTATAAAATAATAACTCTAGTATCTTATATATACTGTGATGTTATTATAAATATGGTACAACCATATTCATTATTCTATCCATCCTTTGAATGACATGTCACCATACGTGCGTACGTACGACTTACCGTCTCCACATCGTGGTGTAATTGTTATTCAATATATTATTATTTGGATGGGAATAATAATGATGTGTAATTCATGTAAATAATAAATATAAAATGATAATGATTCTGTATATATGATATAACATCCCATTATATATTATTTTAATATCAAAATAATGATATTGTCGCTCGTGCGTACGTACGGACTACCATCTCCACAAACACGATGAGATTCATTCTCCATCGTATCCATTCAAGACTAATTATCATTTGATGATTAAAAGTAATGTTTAAGAACTTTATATCATTTTGGATATGAATAAGATACAACCTATCCATAACAAACATGACTTATGTAACAAAACATATAAAATAAAATGAGTAAGTTAACACCCGAAACGACGATAATACTAAAGTATTATTAATAAAGCATTATTAGAAGATCATATATGATATCATAATTATGTATATGGTTCTTGTATAATGTAATAAAAATGTTTTAACTATTATATAGGAGGTTAACATACCATCGACTATGGAAAATTACAAGTTAAGGGTTATTTCACAATCTCTTCATTATTCGAGGTTGTTTATACGAAATTATCTATTGGGACCTCTTTATCATCCACATCCATGTTTCTTAAAAATGTATTTCAAAACATTCTTGATATTTTATAGAATATGGGTTAAAGTCATTTATACCCTTTTTTGACTTTTTATAAGAGTTTTATAAAGGAATATTTCTGTCGTTTTCCAAACAAGGTCCTTTTTAACCTTTTTGACAGAATTAAGGTAAGAATGTCTTTTTTTTAACTTATACGGCGGGTGCGGCTATTTTCTGCTGTTATAAAATCTTAGAAACATCCCTTAAAAGATTATAAATATATTTTCAAAGTAAATGTTTTATTTTATAATTATGTGACTTTTAAATGATTTTAAAAAAATAGATATTTCTCTCAAATAGTTTTGATTTCATCTATGTCAACATCCTTTGATAGATTTTAAGCTTATTTGAAGCTGATTTATTATGATAAAAACCTTCCATATTGTATTGATGTTTTTGTGATATGTTTGACTATGGATGTGTTATTTTTATACCATTCATGGTTTATGGTGAAAGTATTGACATTTTGTATGCTAGTTTTAATACGAATGTTTATGTTATGTTGAAACCTGTTCATATGAGGAATGCATTGGACTTAATAAGTGAGGGGTGGAGCCTGCTATAGCTCCTCGATGCATCGGTATGTATCATGAGACAAACTAGTGTCTTGGAACAAGGCCTTGACAAAATTTTATTTTTATTCTTGGCACGAGGCCTTGGCTATGTGGTTATGATAGTCTGGCATTATGCATTCCATTATTATGAAAGTGGTTATTGATATTGCATGTGATTATTAGACTAGTAGAATATCTATCTGAATAAGTAAATGGAATTATTTCATTTTATCTTTTCCATATTATACTGAAGTTCAAGTTTAAAAGGATTTTGTTTTATCTATACATTTCCTTAAATGTTTATGCTTATTTATGAATGTTTCCACTATATTGTTATCCTTACTGAGCATCTGAGCTCACCCCTTTCAATGTTTTATTTTTCCCAGGATGTGAAGAAGTAATTTATGAATGACCTACAGGGATAGTATGAGGGGATATAAAGACAAGATTTTGTTGTAGTAGTTTTCTCTTTATGATGTAATGTAAACTTTATGAATGTATCTAGTTATTCCAAGGATACTAAACTAATCAGTCTTTCAAGATTTTATTTTTCTTGTGATCATGCCAATGTTATGTAATAATGCACTGACTCTAGGTAGCTGGGTTCGGGGCATTACATGCTGGACTCGTTTATTCCATCCCACCTCATATTTTATGCCTTTTGCTTTTTCCTTAAGGATTTTGGCTAAAACTGTCAAACTACAGCGCACCTATTTTTTTTTGTGTTGTCGGGATTTCATCGCCTACCATTTCCTCGGTTTCTGTATCATCATTATGTTTTTCCGAAGCGCTAGCATCGGCATTGGGACGAGCAACAACAGGTTGAGAAAACTATTGTACCTTAGCAGTGGGACCAGCTGCAACAGGTTGAGAGACCTGTTGTACCTCCTCAGTTGGACCAGTTGCAACAGGTTGAGAGACCTATTGTGTCTCAAGATTGGGTGCATCATTAGGTGAAAAAGTTATTATCTGCAGAACTGGTTTAACATTTAATTTAGATCACATAAAAGCAGAAGAGAACAGATAATAACATAATTTAACACATCCTATATTACAATAAAAAAATAACCTGATTATTGAACTCTCTTTTTTTAAAGGCTGAAGGGATTTGACCCCTCTATCAACTATCCATATCCCTTCATTGTGGTCTCCTCTAACATACAAAACATCATCTACATTGGGACCACTGCGAAATGATTGCGAAGTCCCAATGAAAGGGTCATCTTCTATTGAATTTTCATCTTACCCTTCAACTGTTTTGGTCGATAACAGAATGATTGAACAATTTTGGTTTGCGGGATCTGAAACATAAAGTACTTGCACTGCCTATGATGCCATTATAAATGGTTCTTCTTTCTCCCCTTCTTTACTAAAATCAACTTTCATGAATCCCAAATCATCTATTTTAACAACACTCCTATTATCAACCCACTTGCATTGAAATATCGAAACTTGAAATTACATATAATCCAACTTCCATATTTGTTTGATGATGCCAAAGTATGACATATTCAGATAAATTGGATTTCTGTCCTTAGCACCGGAAACATGCATCACTTCAGACACAAGTGTAACCCCACTATTCTGCATGGTACTGTCTTCATCATGTTCATTAGTATAAAATGTATACCCATTAACTTCATAAGAATTTTAAGATAATGCATACAAACTTGGTCCTCTGGGTAGCCAGCAAAGTCGTTCTGAAATTGACTCTATATTTTCATCTGACTTCTTAAAAATATGATCTCAAAACCATCCTATAAACTGTTGATTATGTGTATTTGATATCCATTTTTCATCCCTAGATGGATTCAAATGCCTAAGAATTTTCTTGTGGATTTCAACATATGGGTCAATGTCGAAACTGTTATGAAAAACCTAAAGGTGGGCCTGAACCTGATCTGTAATATTGATTGTGACAACCTGTCTTCCAGAAATTCCTTCACCCTCAAGCAGCCCAGTGTGACGTGATTTCGGTAGGCCAATGATTTCCACACCAAAAAGTATTCGGTACAAAATTCAACAACTTACTCAACAATATATCGCTCTGCAATACAACCCTCTAACCGACTTCGACTTTTGACATACCCTTTCAAAATATTCATATACCGTTCAATGGGGTACATTCATCTGTAATGTACAAGAACACATAGTTGAATCTCTTTCCCCAAGTGGCCCATCAAATGAACCATAATTTAAAAAAATGAAGGCGAGAAGAACATTTCTAATTCACATAATATGACGGAAATTTATCTTTCCATTGTTGGCAATTTTGACAGGTCTATAACTTTGCTACATATAGTTTTGAAGAAGAAACACAGTTTAATTAATGTATGGTGGACATTCTTGGGAAAAATGCAATGTAAAGCAATTGGAATGAGATCTTGCATCAAAACATGATAGTCATGTGATTTCAGACCTTTTAACTTGAATTCACTCATTGACATGAGGTTATTGATATTTGATGAATACCCATCTGGAACCTTTACGTCATTCAAGAAGTTGCGAAACTAATATCTCTCTAGCCTAGAAAGAGTGTCAGAAGCAAGATGAAGAAATGTTCGTTTTTCACCCTTCAATGGTGCCAACTCTTCTCGTATTCCCATCTCAACCATGTCCAACCTGGCCTTAATTCCATATTTTTTTTCCAGATGTATTTAACAATGTGCTGATGACACTATCAAATACATTTTTTTCTACATGCATTACAACAAGAAAATGTCTGACATACAGACAATTCCAGTATTGTAATTC
Organism: Viscum album; assembly: GCA_963277665.1. Lineage (NCBI taxonomy): Eukaryota > Viridiplantae > Streptophyta > Magnoliopsida > Santalales > Viscaceae > Viscum > Viscum album. The sequence continues at coordinate 1,672,470,223 of OY728148.1, read as the reverse complement.
AAAAAAACTGATTTCTTTTTCCAACCGATTTTCGTAAGGTTTTTCGAATCCAGTTTACCAAAAGTAGTGGCCACATTTTTAACTTTCTCAAACAAATAATCTCTTATTAGTGGAGACAGTGCTGTATGTTCTTCTAAACTTCCATCAAATGATGTCATCCAAGAACGGTACTTATGTCGTTGTGGTAGAAATCTGCGAAGTCCTAGAAACACGGTTTTCGATGAATGTTTCAACCTAATTTATTGTGTACCTTGTTCGCAAATAGGACACCCTTGAGTTCCTTTAATGTTATATCCTGACAAATTTCAATAAGCAGGGAAGTCATTTATCATCCTGTACAACATGGCTCTCAAAGTGAAATCTTCCTTTCTATAAGCATCATACAATGTAACACCTGAATCCCAGAATAATTTCAAATCTTAGATCAGTGGAGCTAAATAAACATAAATATCATTACCTGGTTGTTTTGGTCCTGATATAAGAATAGATAACATGATGTATTTTCGTTTCATGCATAACCACGGTGGGAAGTTATAATTTATCAACATAACCGGCCATGTACTGTGACTGTTGCTTTGAAAAATAAAAGGATTCACTCCATCTGTAGATAAAGCAAGATGAAAGTTTATTGACTCGTTTCCAAATTAAGGATACTCATGATCAATTCTCTTCCACTGAGGAGAGTCTGCCGGGTGATGCAGTATCCCATCTTTAATTCTTGTATCTACATGCCATGTTAATTGTTCTGCAATCTCCTCACTTCCATATAGGCGCCTAAACCTTGGAATGATTGGAAAGTACCATAAAACTTTAGTAGGACTGGATTCATCTTTCTTGTATCGAGTAGCACCACACTTTGGTCATTATTTAAGTGATTTTTGTTCCATGAGAAATAGTATACAGTCATTTGGGAAGACATGTATTCTTTCAGAGATCATACCCATCGAGCGTAGCTTTCGTTTGGCATCGTATGTTTGGATCATGAGCTCATTGTCTTCTGGGATCATGTCATTCATGAGAGCTAGTAGTTTTGTAAAACTCGCATCACTCCACCCGTTATCAGCTTCCAAATTATACAACTTCAGTACGGCTGAAAATGCTGTATATTTAGTGCAACCAGCATACAATGGTGTCTTTGCACAACTTTTTAACTTCTCAAACAATTTTGGGCAATCACGAAGTTCATCTTTGATGGTCGTTGTCATTTCCTCAATACGATATTCATCACCATTCACATATTTAATCACATCCTCCATACAGTCATCTTCATTATTCATGTTTGTAATCATATCAGATGATCCATAAAATGCAGTGTCATCCCGGCCACTACCTACATTCGTTGTTTCCCCATGTTTATTCCAACATGTATAAATCTGATCTTTTCCCTGACAGATCAAGTGTTCTTCCAACTCCTCTAGACTAATTTGTTTTGAATAAAAACAACGTAAACACGGAAAAAGGATTTGAGATGGGTCACATGCATGATCTTTTGCAAACTTGATAAACTCTTCACGCCTTCTTCATACTCTTTTGTCAACTGATTGGCATTCATCCATTCTTTATTTATATTCATCCTATTTTAAATCCATAGGATGGGTATATAGGTTAATGGAGAAGGAATATGAGTATAATTTAGATAAAAAACTAGATACTTCAAAAATGGTGGGGGTAGTGCTCATTAATAGCAAATCTTGGGTGGTTCTTGGGATTCATCCAATCTCTTCCTCTCTTCGATCCCCCCCTAATGAGGGGTTGTTCTTGGGAGTTTTTTATAGTGAGTTAGTGAGTTCTTCCCTCATAATTCCTCTATTACTATTATCCTTTATTTTCATATGATTTGGGATTATTTTAACTAGGATTTGTGTGATGATTTCACTATATCATCTTCAAAACAATTCAGATGATGTAGATTTTGATTGTATTGGCTAGAGGTTATCCTTGTATGATGAAAACACCATGTTTTGTGTTGTTTAGGTGGTGTTGTGTTTCCCAGTGAGTTTTTAAAAGATTATTCCTAATTATATTAAAGTGAATATTTAATTATAAGTTTCTATAATTAATTATTTTGGAATTATGCCTTGAGATTAGGTCTCAATCATTGGTAAAGATTAGATAAGGCATGTATAATCTTGGTTGAGGATGAGTTGATCTTGGTGAGGGGGTTACTCAATTTTTTAAGGTAGGTGGACCCTATAATACAAAACCATGTTCCAATTTATGCATGATTGTGCATTCATGCATGAGTATATGTGTTCCAGTGAAAGGGATAGAAATCAAGAGCAACCAAGGTAAATAAATAGGGTGTTTTTGATCCACCAAGAGATAGAGTGAGGGTTCTATTGAATGTTTATGATTTTGAGATCATACGGAGATTATGTCTCCATGGAGTAGTTGTGTTTATGAGAGTATTGGGTTTGGTATGAGATTTGAATAGCCTAGTTAGGTTTTCGAAGGCTATTTGAGTAGGTATTAGAGTCTTAGGCCTAAAGAAGATGGATCATATAGTTTTATATCTCACGTATGATGAGGAACACCCTCTTAAGGATATATAAGAGTCATGGTGTGATAATATGATGTGAGATATAGAAATGGGGATATATATAAACAAAATAGAGCACAAAACAAAACCATGAGTATCCATAAGCATAAAACATATAGAATACATAAACATGATCCATATACAACGTCAAATGAACAAAATAGAAACTAAAAATAGAGATAGAATAAATCAGAACCTGACCAGATATCCTCGTGACCTTTGGGTTACCACTAACTATAAGTCCAACCTTCTTTAAAGGAAACCTAAACAAGAAACCCAAACCTAAAAAGAACTTGGTTCTACTGATGCTGAGTGTCACAAGTAGGGTGTGAGCATAAAACAACTTAGTATGTTAGCACCACAGAATCCATACATTACCTTTCCTGAAAAAATACAAAAACACTATTTTGAAATACATTTATAAAATAGTTTTTTATCATTTAAAGAACCAACACATATTTTTTAGAAAATCCATTTTCAAAACAAATAACGACTTCCCTCTTTAAAATAGATATCTAATTTAAAAAATGAATTCAAAATTCAATATAAGAATACAAAAAAGGTGATCACAGAGCCATGATGAAATTAATTGAAACAATAAAAGTAGAAAAATACTGGAAAAGTAGAAAACCAAAGTTCAGAAAAATAAAGAAGAACATATAGATAAGTAATCATTAGAATTACATAAACATACATAGAAGAAATCCCTAAACTTACTAGGTTCAGACTCACTTGTCTACATATGGTGTACCTCTATAGTAAATAACCAACATTGATGCTCCATTATAGTAGTATACCAGAGAACGAAGAGGCCATCACATGCACAGTATAAACCAATAACACACAGATGACTAAATGCAAGTCTTTCTCAAGCTCTAACACCAACTATGTGGAAAACCTCTCCACAGAGGGACAACCATAGAGTTTCCAATCACATATCAAGTCACACACAAGTGCCAACCGGGCCTATACATCACATGAGTTTCAAAACCAATTTCCAAAACACCACAAAATACCAATAGATCTTTAAAATTTACAAATCAAATTCCATTTTCAAAACCAAGGGGAAAACACCATGTAATCTCTGAATATTCCAAACGGGCCTTTATGCCATTTAGAAACCAAACCACACCTAAAAAAGCCAAACATACCTAGATTTAGGGATCACATTTGAAACCAAATTTGAAATTTGGGAACCAAGGATCCATTTTTGAAACATTGGGGTTTGATAAGAACCATTTGAAATGAGGAGGGATAAGGAAAATAAGGAGGAAAGGAGAGAAATTGTTTCGAAATCCAGGGTTTAAAGTGAGAATCATTTTATAAATCCATTATCAGTTGTGTACCAATCCATATTTTCACTCTATGCACATATGAATATGCCTACATACAATAGTTAACTTATGGAGGCCAAAATAATAAAAAAAATTCTAATTAAATAAAAACAAGGGGAATTATAATTAACCACAAGGGTTCACACAATGAACCAAAGCATAAAAGGCACCAAAACCCACTCAAAAAGATCAATTCACAAGTAAACCAACCGTAAGTGGGGAGAGCTAATCAAGATCAAACAAGTAACCAACCACATATACATGTGTCACACACACAAGCATCACACACAAGAATCACACCAAATCATAATTAATCTCAATATTGAAAATAAATGAAAACATAATTAATTCATGAAAATTCAATTTTACTCACCTTAAATAGGAGGACCTGGTGGTAGAGGAGAAGGAGGCGTCGACAGTGGAGGCACTAGAGGCAGTGGAGGCAGCGAAGGTAGCGCGGAGGAAGTGCAGAGGCAGCATAGAGGCAGCACAGAGGCAACACAGAGGCAGCGGAGGTAGCTCAGAGGCAGCGGAGGCAGCAGCGGAGGCAGCAGAGGAGGAGGATGAGGAGGAGGAGGAGGAGGAACAGGAGGAGCCGCGATGGAGAGGAGGCATCGGAGTAGGCGGAGGAGGAGGAGGAGGAGGAGGCGCCTGTGGAGTAGGAGGATGAGGAGGCCACAGAGGAGGAGGATGAGGAGGAGGAGCAGAGGTGGAGAGGAGGCCGCGACGCAGGAGGAGGAGGAAGAGGAGGAGACAAAATGGAGGAGGAGGAGGAGGAGAAGTAGGTGCCAGAGGAGGAGGAGGAGGCGGCGGCCATGGAGGAGGAGGAGGAGAAGGAGGCGGCGACAGCGGTAGAGAGGAGGTAGTGGAGGAGAGGAGGTAGCAGTGTAGAGTTGGGCTTCCGCGAAAGCTTGACAGGGTGGGGGAGGAGGAGGACCCAGTGGATTTTATAAATCCTACATGGACCTTTATCAGCGCTAGTAGAAAGCGCTGATAAAGGGGGTATTTATCAGCGCTAAAATGACAAGAACTAATAAATACCACCTTTATCAGTGCTGATAAAGGTTGGACTTTAGCAGAACTTTTGTAGCAGTGAGAAAGACTGACTTTATCAGTGATTTTCATTTTAGCGCTGATAAAGACACTCTTTATCAGTGCTTTTGTAGCGCTGATAAATACGTAGTTTATCAGCGCTTAGAAAAGAGCTGATAAATGTATAAATTTAAGAATTTATTTATATTATTATATATTTATTTAACTCTAAATATATATATATATATGTATATTTATACATATAAAATTATTAGAAAGGTATATTTATATATATATCATTGAAAATATAATAAAATATATATTTATTTTTTAAATATAATTTAATTTTAATTATAAGTTTACATTTTTTATAACATATATATTATATGAGTAACATAATGAATTATAATATATAAATGAACATTATTCAATATGCACATATATATACACGCATGTATGATATATCCATTGACCCCAATTCATTTGAAAACACATATATATACGCATGTATGATATATTCATTGACCCCAACTCATTGGAAAACACACACATATTCAATAATTTTAATTATACATATATATTAAAACATATTATATATTTATAAATAAAACAAATACATTAAATATAAAGAAATATAATAAATATATATATTAAATATAATTAATTAATAAATATAATAAATATAATGAATTAATAAATCTAATAAATATATAATGAATTAAGAAATCTAATAAATCTTATAAATCTAATAAATATATTCATTATTAATCTTATAATTATTTAATTATATATATATATATTTAGTTATAACATGTGTTTTTTATTTAATGTATAAAATAAATATTATCAACGCTAAGCAAAGTGCTGATAATGGGATATTTAAAGCGCTGATAAATGTGACGTTTATCAGTGCTAAAAAAGAGCTGATAAAGGGGACACCTTTATCAACGCTTGTTTTAGGGCTGATAAAGGGCACCTTTATCAGCGCTTTTTTTAGAACTAATAAAGGCAGGAGCCTGCCTTTTCCAGTTTTTTAGTAGTGTATGGACTACTATAGGTGTAACGTGTATAAGCTGTGATGGTTTGAGGATCCTTACTCGGTGTATGGGATGGGATGGATTGAGGTATAATACCCGATGTATGATACACATTATGCGAGTTGTGGTGGCTCCCAGAAATTACCTAGTTACTTTGGTGCGTGGACGTGGTGGTTTTGTTGCACGAGGTGCATATTGTGGTGCTTTGCCCAGGTGTCTGCGAGCATGCCTTTTTGGAGTGCGATGACCCGGACGTACGACTTTGGGGAAAAGCGGAAAACCAGTGGGGAAGTAGTAGCTGGGTACCCTTGATATTCTTTATTATATGATATATTCTTGTATGCGTTACTTGGTGAGAGTAGCCATGATAAGGTTGGGAACTTAGTATATCTGTTTAGGTTATGTGTTAGTTTCACTTATTGTTCACTGTGCTTTAGCATGATTTCTTTACTTTTGAATGAGAGGCTTCAAGGAGGATCCTACTGAGTATACTGTTATACTCACCCTATGTATATACAAACTGTTTTTCAGGTCACTTGGAGTAGGTTGGAGATCAAGCTGGTTTCTACTAGCTTGGAGTTGCAGGAGCTGTTCGGGTTTGTGGTTGCTGCTGTTTTACTTTCTTTTGGGTACTTTCAGTCTTTCCCCTTCTAGTTGTATTACTTTTTCATGACATTTCATACATGCACCTGGGTTTCTTTTATATTCTAGTTCTGAGTTGTAGTTGATTGGTGTCTATTTTATCTCTCTCTTCTGCATGTGTTCTCTTAGAGGGTAATGCCTCCCATTTGTGTGTTTATTATACCCTCGGTGCTAGTCGCCAACCCGGGGCCAACTAGAGGCGGGACTCGGGGGTCATTATCTCCCTTCTCACATTGCCGACCCAGGAGGGGTCCACTTTGTGGGGAGGGGGTTGTAACAGAGTGGTATCAGAGCTCTGGTTGAGGGATATGATGGAGTTTGGAGTTAGGCACAGGTGATTTTGTATGGGTTTGTAGGGAAAAGGTTTCATTCTTGTTTAGAAAGTGAGGTAAACACTGGAGACATGCTGAGACATAGGCATTTAGGGCCCCCTATGATCTATTGTATGGACCTTTAAGTTTACAATGGATATTAAACAAGGTGCTACTAGTTGCAGGGTAGAGACCTAGGAAAGGATCATGCATCATTATTTTTTTGCGCCTGTATTTGAATGGTTAAACCTTGGGATAGGTTAACCTAAAACGAATGAAATAAAACAATTAATTAATTGATGATGAGTCTTCCATATTCTAGGTTTAGGAGCTCTAATGGTTTGTTATTTTATAGGTATGGCTCTAGGTTGACGTCCTCATCATGTTTTCATAGAAAATGTCCAACAGGATATTCCAGCAGATTGCCACAGGGTAGAGGTTGATGACGACGACACTTGGAGGGAGAAACTTTGAGAGTTTTAGTGCCAGAGTCTTAAAAAGTACGAGGTATCTGTTTCAGATTCAGTCACCGAAGATTGGTTAGAGGAGGTCGAGATCAGCTTTTGTTCGATTCGTGCTTTGAAGGAGCACTGGGTGTCCTTGGTTGTGATGATGCTACGTGGAGCAATGAGGAAGTGGTGGTTCTTATTACTCGAGGATCGTGAGGAGTCAGCGATCTCATGGGAGGAGATCCGAGAGAAGTTTAGAGTCGAGTTCCTTTCTTCGACTACAAAGGCGTCTAGTCTCTAGGAGATTCTTACCCTTCTATAGGGGACCTCCAGTGTTCAAGAGTTTGGAATCCATTTTAGGAACGTTTTACGATATGATTCAGACCTGTTACCCGATGAGGAGGCCAGAGCGAGTCATTTCGAGGAGGCTTTGTATCCATAGATCTAGTGCCAGGTCCCCCCATTTATACTGAAAAAATATCTTGAGGTACTGGTGAGGGATGAGGTTGGATAGAGGACTTTGGATAGGACATGATCATCATGAGAGGGGAATCAACATGATTCCTCACGATGCAGAGCTGTGGTCTGGGGTTCTCGGTTTCCAGAGAAAAAGAGTTTCCATTCAGCCGGGGGTAGGTCCCAACCCTTCAAATCTCATTTCCCCATAGGTAGAAACTCTTAGGCCTATGTCAAGGGATCATGCGCTTGTTTTTCTTGTGGTAGTCATGGTCATCAGTAGCGGGAGTGACCGACCTTTCAGAGTGGTCATCGTGCACCAGCCACTATGCTCCAGGTTCCTCCGTTGAGGCAGTTCTAGCCAAGCCAATAACAACCGATTGCACCAGCTTTAGATCTGAAAAGGGTTTATGGGGCAGGCAAAGGAAGAACCCATGACGCTCCCCATCCTCATAGAGCAGAGCGTGGCCATGGTGGTGGTTGTCATCAGGGTCAGAGAGGCCATGGAGGAGGTCGTGGTCAGCTTCATGCTCTAGCGTTGCCAACTATAGGTGAGCCAGACGTCGTTCGAGGTACCCTTTGCTTGTTTTATACCTTGTTGTATTCCTTGTTTGATTCAGGAGGGACACAATCCTTCATATCACTTACCCTTGTCCATGCTTTGGGACTTGAGTTAGAGAGGCTTCCAGTGCCCTTGGCATTGACTACGCCAGTTGGAGGTCGAGATGACTTGTTTGAAGCATGTAGAGACTGTGAGCTAGTGTTGGTGATACACCGCTCTTGGGGAGATTTCCCATGTTTACAAATATAACCATATGATGTCATCCTCGACATGGATTTGTTGTATTCGGTACATGATATCATGGATTGCTTCAGGAATAATGTCATCTTCATTGGTGCAGATGGAGGGCAAGTGGTGTTTGTTGGTGAGCGAGATCCTCGGATGGGTCATAGGCGCCTTCCATCCTTATAATACATGATGGCTGAGATGATACTGAGTTCTTCAAAGGTTCAGCAGTTGGCATTTCCTAGGGTCGTAGAGGAGTACCCTGATGTCATTCCAGAAGAGGTTGTAGCATTACCCCCTTGACAAGAGATTGATTTTGGGATCGAGATATAGCCAGGAGTGTCTCCCATCTCTATGTCTTCATATAGGATGGTCCATTCTAAGTTACGAGAGATACGTATACAACTTGATGGTCTGTTACAGTGCAGTTTTGTTTGGCCAAGTGTGCCACTATGGGGTGCACCAGTTTTGTTCATGAAGAAGGCCAACGTCAGTTGGCAGTTGTGTGTAGATTATCATCACTTAAACAAAGTGAAAATAAAGAATATCTATCCTCTTTTGCGAGTTTATGATTTATTCGATCAACTGAAAGGTGAAAGTTGGTTCTCAAAGATCAACTTGCGGTCGGGATATCATCAGATGCGTGTGAAGGATGAGGATATCCTGAAGACTGCTTTCTGTTGTCATCATAGGCATTATGGGTTTGTTGTAATTCCATTTGGCGTGAAAAATGCTCTAGCTATATTCATGGTATTGATGAATGCTATGTTTTTTGAGTTCCTGGAAAATTTCATGGTAGTTTTCATCAATGACATCCTTGTGTACTCCACATCTAAATAGGATCATATAGAGCATCTACAAGCTGTTTTGGGAGTTCTTCACCAACATCAGCTATTCAGGAAGTTGTCTAAGTGTGCGTTTTGGGCTCAAGAAGTCCATTTCATGGGGCATGGTATGTCCCAATAGGTAGTATGTGTGTATCCATCGAAGATAGAAGCAGTTGTGTCTTGGGAATCACCCAAGACAGTGTCAGAGGTGCGAAGTTTCCTTGGTCTCACAGGCTACTACAGGAGGTTCGTAGCCGATTTATCACGAGTTGCAACTCTGCTAACAGCTTTGACTAGGATGTATCAGGAATTCATATGGACTGATCAATGTCAGTCAGCTGTAGAGTGTCTAAAGGAGAAGTTAGTAAGTGCTCCAGTCCTTTGTCTTCTAGCTGAGGTAGTTCAGTTTGATGTTTTCTGTGATTCTTCACATCTGGGGTTAGGTTGTGTTCTCATGCAGTATAGGTCAGTTGTTTCTTATGGGTCTCATTAGTTGTGTCCCCATGAATGCAACGATGCCACCCATGATATTGAGTTGGCAGCTGTGGAGTTTGATTTGAAGTTGGGGAGACATTACCTCATTGGTGAGTGCTTTGTGGTTTTCACTGATTATAAGAGTTTGATGTATGTTTTCTCCAGCATGACTTGAACTTATGATATCATTGATGGATGGAGTTCTTGCAGGAATACAACTTCGAAATATCATATACAACTTAAAAGGGAAATGTTGTAGCTAATGCGCTGATTTGAAAGTCACGTAGTGATTCTGTGTGTGAATCTGGTGATTCTTGGAGAGTAATGGAAGAACTCTCATCATCACATATTGATATGGGAGAAGTTGGGGGTAGAGGATGTCTTTTTTAGATGATGGTACAATCATCCCAGATGTAGAAGGTGGAAGAGTCCCAGTTGGGAGATCTAGAGGCGGAGGTCTGGAGAGACTGATTTGTTTGTGGTGAGGCCCATGATGGTTGGTCAGAGGATGAACAACACTGAGTGTTGTATCACGGAAGGATTTTTGTTCCTTTGATGATGTGAAAGATGGTTCTCAAAGAGTTTCATAGTTCTCCTTTAGCAGTGCATCTTGGCGTGACACTGATGTACCGAGCCTTGAGGAGCCAGTTTTGGTAGCCTAGGATGAAGTGTGCGGTTGTGGAGTTTCTTTCTCGATGTTTAGTCTGCCAGATGGTGAAGGCCGAACACCATGTTCCTGGTGGTCTTCTCCAGCCATTAAAGATTCCTCAGTGGAAGTGGGAGGACATCTCAATGGACTTTGTTACTGGTTTACCTCAAGATCCGGGAGGACATGATGCTATTTGGGTGGCAGTGGACCATTTAACAAAATCGACCCACTTCATAACGATCAAGGAGTTGAGCTCAATGAAATTTTTGTTGAGGCAGTATCTAGAGTAGGTGGTGAGACTTCATGGAGTCCCTAGGATGATCATTTCTGATCGAGATCCTCATTTTACCTCCAGGGTGTGGAGAGGTCTCTAACATGCTTTCGGTTCTCAACTCTTCCTTAGCACTACTTTTCATCCTCAAAGAGATGGTCAGACAGAGAGAACCATCCAGACTCTTGAAGACATGTTATGATCTTGTGTTCTTGATTTTGGAGGCTCATGGATAAGGCACTTACCCTTGGTGGAGTTCTCTTACAACAATAGTTTTCACTCCACCATTAGTATGGCACCTTTTGAATCCTTGTATGGTCGACGATGCCATTCTCTATTGTGCTGGACTAGGGTCGGAGAGTCAGCAATTATCGGATCGGAACTAGTGTAGAATACACCAGAGATGGTTCAGGTGATTCGTGAGAGGATGAAGAAAGTGAAAGATCATCATAAATCATATGCTGATCAAAGAAGGAGGCCCTTAGAGTTTAATGTTGGGGATCATATGTTTCTAAAGGTGACTCCCCATCATGGGAAGCGAAGGTTTGGTCATGGAAGTAAGATTTATCCCCGGTTTTTTGGTACTTTTTAGGTGTTAGCTCATGTTGGAGATATGGCGTATCGAGTAGCACATCCCCCACAAATGATTCGGATACATGATGTTTTCCATGTATCACACCTCCGTCGTTATCTTCACGATGACTCTCACATCATCGATTGGGGAGAGATCTATATTGATGATGATGAAACCTTTGAGGAGCGAACTATGGAGATCCAAGACCACAAAGAGAAGGTTTTGCATGGGAATTCTATACCCTAGTTAGTGTCTTGTGGCGACACGGTGGAATGGAGGAGAGTACCTGGGAACGTGAGTCACAGATACGTGCTCAATACCCAGAGTTGTTTGATGTTTAACTCTTTTCATGTAACGATGTTCCCTTTTTGGTTAGACCTTTCATATTTTATTTATTAATTTCTTTTGTTGCTTATTGTGGATTTCTCTCTTTTGAGAGGTATCTCGATGGGTGGTTGTTCAGACCCTTTTTCTTTTTTTTTCTTCTCTTTAGGTGGGTTTTGAATTCTCGAGGAAGAGAATGTTTTGATAGGTATCTGTTGTAATGGCCCGGACCTCTCTGGTCTATTACTTTGTGAAAATGTGGTGTTTGATGTGTTCCTAGAGGTCAAGGTGACATATCCCCAACACTCTGCCAAATTTACAATTCTTTGAACAGTTCTATCGGTTACCTATAGTGGTTGGTGAATAGTGTTCTATTAGTGAGGTTCAGTGAACAACGTTCTATCGATGAGGTTCAATGAACAGTGTTCTATCGGTGAGGTTCAATGAACACTGTTCTATCAGTGAGGTTCAGTGAACAATGTTCTATCAGTGAGGTTTAGTGAACAGTGTTATATCAGTGAGGATCAGTGAACAATGTTCTATCAGTGAGGTTTTGTGAACATTTCTATCAGTGAGGTCTATCAGTCACCTCTATCAGTAACCTGTAATGGTAGGTGTACAGTAATGGTAGGTGTACAGTGTTTCCAGAATGGTGAGGTCTATCGGTAACCTCTATCAGTAACCTCTATCATTAGGTGTACAGTAATGGTAGGTGTAAAGTAATGGTAGGTGTATAGTAACGGTAGGTGTACAGTGTTTCCAGAACGGTGAGGTCTATCGGTAACCTCTAAAGGTAGGTGTACAACAACGGTAGGTGTACAGTAACGGTAGGTGTACAACTTTCAAGAACAGCGAGGTCTATCGGTAACCTCTATCAGTAACCTCTATCGGTAGGTGTACACTAACAGTAGGTGTACAGTGTTTCTAGAACGGTGAGGTCTATCGGTAACCTCTATTGGTAACCTCTATCGGTAGGTGTACGGTAACGGTAGGTGTACAGTAACGGTGGGTGTACAGGGTTTCCAGCTTCCTACAATTTCACCCCTTTTCCATTTCCTTTGACATAAAATACATTTAAAGCCTTATTTTTAAGGACTCTTAAGGTCGATTCAATGGCCATAAATCCTATATTAACTATTCCTATGGATCGGGATGCTTTTACTTGGTCAGATCGCATGGGTTAATGCGATCCGATTTTAATGGGGAATTAAACTTATCTTAAACCGCTGCCCCATTAAATCTTCAAAAGAGGCAAGATATATTCTTCACTTTTTCTACCTCTTTGTTATCATCTATGATACACTAAAAACTTTCAATCCTTCCCGTAGGATTTGCACAATCAAACTTTACTCCTCAGATTGGTTCCGCTCTAGTTTGATGCAACCAAGCTGCATCGATCAACCTTCGATATAAGGTATGTTTTATCATCGTTCCTTTGGGGATCATCTTCTCCTATTTCTCCTTTCTATATTATATCATGTAATCTCCATGCTTCTAATGGGGTTTTCTTGGGGTTTGGTTGGTGCGGTCGTACCGTGACATCCTCAGGTGGATGCAGTTGTCACGAGAGGAGGATCGTGACCAGTTTTGTGCATAAAGAATGTGAGGAACTATTTGAGGTAAGGGATTCATTAATTCTATTTTCTTTTATGTGAAACTGTATTGTTAGCATGTTTTATCCCACATGACCACAATATAATTGACATAATAAATATTTGAATTGGATAAATAAATTGATATCAGTGGTATGTTATTGCCTCATGTTTTGCTAGATAGTGTGATATCTATGCTTGATTTGATGAGCTGTTCAATCTTGTTGGAAATTGGTAAAGAACATAAATTGGGCTTAATTGATAATTCTTTGGCTAAAGATAAAGAGGCATGTAAACGAATCTGGTTCTAGTTGTAATTTGATGATTAATCAAATTGGTGCAGTAATCATGTTTAATTATTTGTGATAGCTTACTGATTATGTTTCCTGAATTTGGAACCTATGAATAACAAATATGTTAATTCAATATGGATTAAAGAACTGATTGTTTGATAATTTATTAAGGGGTTTTGAGTTACCCTATTGATTGCTAAAGGGCCAAGAGCCCAATTAATGTGGTGTTTGTTTTCCTACTGCTTGTGCTGTGATGTGATCCTGGATGGCTATTGTGATATGTGGAGGAATGGAGGCCTTTTTGGTTATGGCAGTAGATGATGCCTAGAGTGGAAAGATACATCGGTTTATGCATGTGGGTGTCAAGGCAGACACTAGGTATGATGGAATGGGATTGTTGTGATTGTTAGATGCTTGCTGATTTTTGATTGGTTGTTTATCTGCTTTACTTTTCCCCACTACTCAAGGCAGCTGGTCTTACTTACCCTTCTTCTGAAAGAGGCAAAGAAATGCGTGGTATGCCACGTGCTTTCCGTGTTTATCTTCTCAAGGAAGGATGGGTATTTTCTCTTGATATAAGCGACAAAGACTCGACGGGTAGTACATCTACTCACTGTGTTGAGCCCCCTTGTGTTTAGTAGAATAGAATGTTTTTCTATAATGCCTTGGAATGTGGGAAAGTAATTCTATAATGAATAATTGAATAAATGGTGTTAACCCATGGGGATGGAGTTTCTGGAACATAATGATGAGGTTGTAATTTTTTACAATTGAATTTGGGTGTGATACTAATGAAACTTAATATGGAATTGTTCATGGTTAATTAATGTTTAAATAATTAATTAACGTAAAATGGAACTGATAAAAAGGGAATGAATTAATCTAATAAAGCTCTTTAAATGGTTGTGTGTGTATAGGATACCTAGTCTTATAAGTAGCAACCCAGATTCTGAGAGACGTTAGATGCAGTGGGTATAAGACTAGGTTATGCCCATAGTGTGGTTGTGAGTTATAGTATATTCTGTACTTTTTATGTTTCTATACGCTACTCCACCCTATCAGTAGGGTAAAATGACACCCTGGGGAATCTGAGCCCTGGGTGGGTGTTTTCCCCAACATTCCAGTGGGAGGATGGATGTCTGACTACCCCATTTGGCCCCACTCTCTTCTCTTGGTAGTTATTGGTTCTGGAAGGAACATTGGTTAGTTTTACCCATATATGTGTGTAGAGGGCTGTAACGGCTTGTGTGTATTCACACACATATATTCTGGATATAGTTTTCTATGTACTACTATAGGTGTAATGTGTATAGGCTGTGATGGATTGAGGATCCTTACTCGGTGTATGGGCTGTGATGGGTTGAGGTATAATACCCGACGTATGATACAGGTTATGCGAGTTGTGGTGGCTCCAGAAAACTACCTGGTTACTTTGGTGTGTGGACATGGTGGTTTTGTTACATGATGTGTATATTGTGGTGCTTTGACCAGGTGTCTGCAGGAAAACCTTTTTGGAGAGAGATGCTCAGGATGTGCGGCGTTTGGGCAAAGAGGAAAACCAGTGGAGAAGTGGTAGCGGGGTGCCCTTGATATTCTTTATTATATGATATATTCATGTATGCGTTACTTGGTGAGAGTATCCATGGTGAGGTTGGGAACTTAATATACCTGTTTAGGTGATGAGTTAGTTTCACTTGTTGTTCACTGTGTTTTATCATGATTTCTTTACTTTTTCATGAGAGGCTTCAGGGAGGATACTAATGAGTATACTGTTATACTCACCCTATGTATATACAAACTATTTTTCAGGTCACTTGGAGTAGGTTGGAGATCAAGTTGGTTTCTATGAGATTAGGGTTGCCGGAGCTGTTTGGGCTTGTGTTTGCTGCTATTTTACTTTCTTTTGGGTACTTGCAGTCTTTCCCCTTCCAGTTGTCATACTTTTTCATGACATTTAATATATTCACTTAGGTTTCTTTTATATTCCAGTTCTGAGTTGGATTTGATTGGTGTCTATCTTATCTTTCTCTTCTACATGTGTTCTCTTAGAGGGTAATGCCTCTCATTTGTGTGTTTATTATACCCTCGATGCTAGTCGCCAACCCGGGGCCTACTGGAGGCGGGATTCGGGGGTCATTATCTCCCATATCACATTGCCGAACCAGGAGGGGTTCACTTTGTGGGGAGGGGGTTGTGAGAGAGAGGAAGGTGAAATCCTATATTATCACTACACTTAAATGGAAATGATTATTTTTAATTTAAAAAAGGATTAAATTATTCTTGGAAAAAATATTTATTTAGTATTGAACAATGTTTTTGAAACTATATAAGTTACCCAAATTTGATATTGATATGTTGGTTTGTAATGATATTGCCAAATATCTTATAAATAATAATGATATAGATTTTTTTATTATTCACTTATTATAAATTTTCAAATTCACATTTATACTTTCATGACTACCTTAGATATAAGGAATAATTTACAAGTCATTTATTATGGTGCTAAAAAATTATAAATAACAAATATTGGAATGTACTTGGATGAATATAAAGTCCTTATAATGGTGAAAAAATAATGGGTCAATGATCTATACCATTAATTCAAAAATATTATGAATAACCTGAATTTTTTTTGAGAATTAATGAAGAATGAATTTATTGTTAAAAGAATCAGGAGATCGATTCCAAATAAGTGGAATTCTAAGAAAGAAGTGGTTGTAGAAAGAAATAATTTTAATGAATACTACTTGGATGGGATTTTTTGTTCAACTTTACTGTATTATCAAAAGTTGAAAAATATTTTCAATGAGAATAATGAGAAGGATAATAATTAGAAGATCCACTAGAAGGATAAAAAGAATTATTTTATTTGTACATGGTAACATTCAAAGGATGATTCTATAGAATCATCAATTGATAATGATTTGTGAAAAAATGGTAAGCAATGCTTGATAGAAAATTTTTTGGGGTATCACAATCATCATCCTCTTCATTTGTAGAATCGAATAATAGTAAAACTAATATTTTTTCTAATGATGAGTTATATAATATTTATATAAAATTGATTTCAGATGTTAAATACATCATCAATAAATATGAAAATATTAAGAAGAATCCCAAGGATATGATAAATGATATGTCAAAGGTAAGGGAAGATAATGAAATGTTGATATATAATTATTCCAATTGTAATAGAAAAATTTATGATGAGTTTGAAACTACTAATAAGGAGAATGAGAATAATATAGACGAGATTGAAAGATTTAATGAATTATTGTATAATGTAAGGACCCCAACCCCAGTAGCTCGGATCTGGTTCCTTACTTCATTACATTGACATATTAATAAGGAAGACACATCCTGAAGAACTGAATAGTTTAGTAGTTTGGAAAACCAGATTATAAATATGAACTTTAAATTAAAACCTGAAATGAAATACAACATATAAACTTATTTTTAATCACATATAAAAACCTAAATTATCCCTAAAGGTCATTCATAATACACATCTTTACATCTTGGGGAAAAATAAAAAATAAGAAAGGGGTGAGATTATATGCTCACTAAGGGTAAGAAATACCACATAAGCATAAATAAATAATAAGGCACGATGAATGATTGAAAAACCATTACATTAAAAGTTAATTTTGGCATAATATTGAAGAAATATAAACTAAAAAAATAATTCCATAACAATACTTGACCATGTATATTCTACTAGTATAATAATCACATGGACTATCAATTACTAGTTTCATAATGAGGGAATGCATAATGCGGGACATCATAACCATACTATCAAGGCCTCATGCCAAGACCTTAAATAAACAAGTAAAAAAACAAACTATTTTGTCTCATAAGAATTACGGATGGATCGAGGGGCTATAGCAGGCCCAACCTAACACCTACTACATCCAATGCATTACTCATATGAAATGGGTGAAACATAATCAATATATACATTCATATTGAAAGTAATCGTAAAAATAATGATAAAAAATTAAATAAAATATGGTATATGATTTCATAAAATATTAATCCCAAATAAACATAATATTCAACAAGGGTGTTGAAATAGATTAAAATAGTCTTATAAAATCATCGAGGAATTTTTAAGAGAAATACTCTTTTATTTTGAAAATAAGAGTTTTGTTGGAAAAATATTTTTATAAAACCATAAGTTAACTAAGTTAGATTTTCCATAATAAAATAAGTTATTTTATAAAAATAATGGTGGCTTAAAAAATATTGTAGAGTGCACTTGAAAATAGGTAAAAAATAAGGCAGTTCCCTTCAATTGGGCTTGATTATCTTAAAGAATTGAGAAATATCATTATAAAAAATGTAACTCTGAATCAAATAATGAAGGATTATGATTAAAACACATATATAGAACATAGAAAAAGAATTTATGATGAGAAAATAAGAATAATTAATAATTTTATTGGGGTAAATGGAGAGAAATCATAAACCGGAATGAAAAGTGGGGGTTAAGAGAGAAAACCCTTACCTTATGTCCGAATATGTTATGCACTTGTAATTAAGGTCCTGGAATATGAAAGTAGACTCATAAATAATTTAATGCAGAACCTATTAGAAATATTTTTAGTTAATTATAATTTTATTAAGTTAATTTATGCCAATTTTAATGTTATAATATTGAATTCCGTCATTCTAGAGTGTTTGTTTACTTGATTTCATTACATGTTCACTTGATTATATGTAATGGATTTCATGTAAAATGAGTATAATTATACATAATTGGAATTAAATTTTATTAATTTAACAAACATAATTTAATTGGCATTATTTATTATTTTTTTCTATATTTTAGGATGAACCATTTTATAATATAATAATGATAATCGTTTAGCTTAATTTTAGCAGTTTTTCGATTACAATGAACTTTCTTTGTTCTATTATTTAATATCATGTATATAAAATGGTTCCAAAGCCTTAAATAAGTTATAATACATATTTTATAAAATGGTTCAACCATAAAATGGTTTCTTTACCAGAGTTTAAGGATAAATTTAATAATGAAAGTTCATTGTGCATGAATGATGTAAATCGGCACCTCTGAGACGATGATTTAGTTTTTATAATAAAATAGAGAGAGTAAGAATATTGATAATGGATATTTAAATAAAATAATACAATTAAAGTATATATATTATACTAGATATATCGTGATAATTTGGATATAGTAGGTGAGAAGAGTATAAGAAAAGAAATAAATTGAAATGAAATTAAAAGTAAAAGAAGAGGGTTTACCCCTTGAATTATCCTCCTTGAGAAATACCTTAGGGAATGGGGTGTTGGTATTTTGGTAAGACCAAGAGCTCATGACCGTGGGGGAGAGAATAGGAATTAGTATTTGGGAATAATTTTTACAATCATCAAGGCTTAGAGTTGTGAGGATAAGAGGGGGTAAGGGGTGGTACTTATAGTGGAGGAGAGTGGTGATTTCTCATTATTTTATTATTTTTTTCAAGATAGGAAATAATGTTGATTCTTATGAATAAATATATTATTAAGTTCATGTTAGTTTAAACCAAGGGTGATTATATCATTCATGATGTTAGTAATAGTGTATTTAGATTATAATATATAAATACTGTAAATTACCGTATTTTACTATTCACAAAATTTAACTATTCTAGAAAAATTCCAAAAATTCACCTTAATCATTTTTTGACGTGCAGAATAAAAAAATGAACTCCATTTCATAAAAATAATTTTCTAAATATGAGAAATTAAATTTTCAATAAAAATCATAATTTACTTGAAAAATACAAATTTTAAAATTATAACTGATTTTATAACACTTTGAAAAATAAAATATGGTCACATAAAATTATCTCATAATCCGGAGAAAAAAAATATTAACTTATGAATACATTTTTTGAAAATAAATTTTCTTTTAAATAATTTTAATAATTTTAAAATTGCAGTTAAATATTTATGACATATAAAAATTCTGACTATTAAATAATAATTTTTAAAATATTTATATACTTATATAATGATATAATTATATCATATTGCCACTTATATGATACATAGAGTTTATCCATCTTTTCATAGGCGAGGTTACTATTCTATTTTTCATGTTACAATTCATAAGGGTAATATTTCTATTCCAAAGTATTAACTTACTATTCCTTTAGTATAGGTTTTCTAATTTCTAGAAACACTTCTTATCTCATTAATTCTTCCTTTATAATGTTTGTATTGTTTTCTTAAAGTGGTTTTATATGATTTATACTATATAAAATATTTATAAGAAGGGAAAATCCTTTGATAAAATTTTGGGTTGTTACATATAAGTTCCAAGATGAAAGAAAGAATATAGATAAGACAATAAAAGTGTGAATAAACAAAAAGAAAGAGGATATTGTTAGATATAGTAGATAATATGATAAATTTTATAGAAATTTATTTGTAAAAGGACTCTAAAAAATTATTTCAATAGTTAATTTATTTAAATTTGGTTTTTATGATCACTATGTTTCTGATTACAATATGAATTTTTCATAGTAACTTTATCACAAGAAGGTTTTTATCTATAAATATGATTTATATATTAACATGTCTAACACTTTCTCAGTTTAGGTTCCAAAATGATAAATTCTAAAATATAGTAGGTCCTATGCTCATTTATAGAACCAGACAATATATTCTTAGATCATTAATATTCATAACAAAATGATATTATCTCATATTATGTTTTCCATAGTTTTTTTATCTTATGACCATGATCTTTACTATTTTATCATATAGCTTCCTAAGATGTTCTATTTTTTTATTTATATTCAATTCATTTGATATCTGTTATATATTCCATGAATATTATTTAAATTTGTTGGCTCCTTTGATATTGTTATTTTCATTAAGTGAGAGACTACTTGTATTGAACATCACAGTCATATTTTGTAATTTCTCTTAATA
This sequence comes from Viscum album, assembly GCA_963277665.1. NCBI lineage: Eukaryota > Viridiplantae > Streptophyta > Magnoliopsida > Santalales > Viscaceae > Viscum > Viscum album. Next base: position 1,672,449,678 of record OY728148.1, on the reverse strand, counting down.
TTATTGTTTAACTATTATAATTATTCAAATTTAAGTGTAGTTTAGGGGTGTTACATTCTTTTTCTATCTTATTGTTTTTGGTTTTTTAGTACATATTTGATTCATTGAGATTTTTTTCTAACTATTTCATTTAGGTGGAGATGTGTTGGCTATTGTATTATTTGTCCCTTTAATGTATTTATACTTATAGTGTTACATGATTTATGTTTTTACCCTTTTTATCAATTCAGAAATAGGGGATTATTTTTTGGTGTGTTTTTTAATTTTAAAAAACATGGATAATGTTGAGTGACTCATTTATCCTTTTGTTTTATGGTTTTAATAAATTTGAAACACATTTTTTTTAATTATTAATGTTTTCAATTAAATTTTTAGGTATGTTGTTTATAAAAAAAGTTTTTTTTCTAGGTTTTACATGAAAATAAATTTATATATTTCTTAAATCATGATCTATAAGTTCAATAAAAATTTCCAAAGTTAAGTATTTAATTTTTACCTAGGATATCATTATACTTTTTGGGGGGTAGTTCTTGATGTTTTACTACATCATCCCAATGATAATTTTTTTAAATAAGCATAAAATTACATGTTTTGAATGAAATACTTTCTTTCCACATGGATAGAGTTCTTGAGTAATCTATATTAGTTTTAGTTTTTTTCAAAATTTAAAAGTATAATCTATTCTTGATCATATATCAGGATAAACCACTTTAAATTGAGTGACTCTTTTTTATAAATTTTTCCAAACTACAATGATGGCTTAATTGATCATTTTTATATTAAAAAATCATTCTAATGTTACAAAATTTTCTACCACATTTCTGAATGTTTTTTATAATGTTTTATAATAATTTTTTATGATATCTAGAAATAAATATATCAGATTTGAGTATTTTTTGATTATTTGGAAATATTATATAATTACATTCAACTAGAGCAAAATATGAATATACCATTTAGTCATTCATAATTTTTCCGAAATTTGTGGTATATTCACTGATACAAATTTTAGTAAAAAGTTTTTCAAAAATAAAATCAAAGAAAATTTTTCCAATGATATTATTCTCTATCCTCCATGTATTTGAATCAAACTACTATTTATGATTAGTGTATATTAATAATATGGATTATTCTTTAATTATTAAATATTTTTCAATTATTAAGTGAAATTGTTTTGTTTTTGTGTTAATTTTGGATTATTTAGAGTTTTACATCTAATAAGATGAATAATGGTGGTTATAAATCATTGAGGATAACACTTCCAACATGGAGAGATATGAAATCATTGAGGATGTAACTCCATACTATTAAATGACACATATAAAATCAAGATATTTTTTATGAAGTATTAATGGGAAAAAATGTTTAGGAGAACATTATACAAATAAGTAAATAAATGAAATGATCCTTATTGATCATACATATATAGAAAATCTTGACAAGATAATGTATAATTATAAACCTATGCAAGACATCATTGATATTTTTTCAATATAATAAGAAAGTATTTGAGTAATGCTAAATATGTTTTTCTTTATAAAGATATATTTTATGACAATTTCATAAAGAGGTCATTTATATAAAGATGACATGGATAATGATATGAATTCAATTACTTGGTAAGTTATAATTTCTATGTTTTTTTTATTACTTAACCATGAACATTATCTGTTGTAAATGAAGATGATAGAAACCTCCTTAGAGTGAATCATTTAAATAAAAATTAAAAAAGAAACTCTAAGGATTTATTTCATGTGTCCATTGAAGTGAATATTAAACATTGGGAATAATTGTGAAATAGTAGATAAAATAGATTATTACTATTAAACCACACCATTCATGCTTTCTCGATTCCATTATAAGAAAGAAAGAAATTGTATTTTTTCCAACATTTCAACTATTTTGAAGGATCACTTTGTACCTGAATCATCATAATTCAAATTCATCACCCACATCAATATCAATTAAACTTGTTCTATTGTTTTAAGAAATTGTTGTACTTTATTATAAATCATTATAAAGTCATATTGAGTTGTAAACACATACAATCACTTCTAGTTATACCTCCATTTAAAATTTAGTTCTTTTTAGTGACTCATCCTTAAAATTAGTTGTGTTTTATAACTCCCTATACAATAGGTTGGGTTAGTTGTGCCTTCAAATTAAAGGTAGGATTTCGGTGATTTATCTAAAAAGTAGTGAATTAGACATCCAGTTTGGAGACATATAAAAGATGTATCGGGTTTTGAATCAATTGAAAATTCATTTAATTTTACATAACTACATCTCTTTATATTTGAGAGTGCAAAGAGTGGAGTAAGAATTATTAATCTAAAAACTATAAAATCATTTATATTATTAATGTTTCATTCTGTCTAAAAAATATTATATTCACCCAATATAATTATAATTCTCTATATTGGCATATTTAATTTATTTTTTAACCAAATTCCACACTTATATTTTTATATTCTAATTATTTATAATATTGAAAAATCACCTCTTGTCCTTACCATAATCCAAGTGAGGTATAATAGTATGTATCAAATTATATCTCACCAAAATTAAAAAGAATCATGGATATAAAATATCTAATCATGGAAGTTTTTTCAAGTACTTGGGCATGGTGGGAGAAATTGTTTCTAGGGATATGATTAATCCATAAACAACCGTTTATTTCTTGATTAAAGAGGGTATATATATTATACCACCATTTTAAAGTTCTTCCTTTGTTTCCTTTGGGGGATATAAAACAATATGAAATTCTATTTTTCTGTTCATTATAGATGTAATAATAGAATAAACATAGTTTTTTATTCATTATGAATAATATAGAATAATTAACGGATAAAATGTTGAATTGTTAATCATAGTCAATATCTCCACAAAACTCATACAAAAAAGTAAACATTTTAAGATCACTAATTATAAATAAAATAAAAAGGCATACATATAATGAACATACTCTAGCTATAGAATAAACTCTAGATTATTAAATAAGAAAATTTAAAGAAAATAGGCCCCAATAAAAAAGAAAATTATACGTAGATAAAGATTTATACAACACAGACTATTAAACCAAAATATTGGATAATACTATAATATTATCAATTTTTAAATATTATAAAAACCACTTTTTTGGATATAATTTATAATTCACTTTTTGTGGAAAATTAATAATTTTTAACTCTACTTTTATTCTTACATGTGGATTAGGGCGTAAGGAATATTATATATACTCTACTGTTATGAAGGCTAGTTTTTCGGAGAAGTGTTTGGGTAATATCAAGTTTCTATATGATACATAAGGGTAATCTGTAAAGATCCATAAATTCCATAGAACTTTTTTCTCAAATACATGGGATTTTTACGAGTCTGTGAAAATTTACGGCGCTTAATTCCGCGGCCCGGTGTTCCTGGAATAAATTTTCCAAGTTTTTTCAGGTACGTTCAGTAAACGCATGAGTGAGATTTTATAAATTTTGAACCGGAGCTCAAAATTGAAATCTGAGGGCACCGTTGAACTCACAGCGCCGGTATTCACTTAAGAAGACTTTTACCTCGATGGCGGATGGTCGAGAATAAAAGTTAGTTTTTGGCTTTTTATAAAAAATAATAAAATAAAGTGATCAACACTTTATTTTATTTTTAAGCTATGTGTGTGTTTGTTGATTAAAACATCCACTTGGGAGTTGGAGGTGGGACCGCCACACCCTAACCTCCTATGAGAGGTTATGGTGGTGGGGTCCACCTGAACATAACCTCCCATGAGAGGTTAGAACGTGGGGACCACACGAGACTAAAACCCCCCAATTAATGGGTGGGTGGAAAATCTGTCAACTCCCCTCATTAATGAGGGGGGGAGTCCCTTTACCTCCTCTACAATTTATGGTGCCACCACCTCCTTTTTAATTAATTGGAAAACACATAATTTATTATGCCAGTCCTCCACATTTAATTGATGAAGACAATTAATTTATTCTCCCTTTTTGAAATCTATGCCAACGTAATAATAGAAAACAAATCTATTATTTTTGTTGGCATGATTTATTTTGGCGGAAAGGAGGAAGAGGAGAGCTAGGGAGAAAAGCTCCCAACGAAGAACGAGGAACCTCATCTTCAAACGGAGAACAAAGAACGCCAACAACCTTCTTCGACTTCCTCCCACAGATCCTACCGACGGGGAGTGTCTTCCACGACAGACACAGCTCGGGATTGGGAGTGCGTGATGAACGTGGTGAATGATGAACTTCATCGTCTTCTTTCCACAACACCGTTAACAAATGACAAACATTGATCAACAAATCAAAGGTAGGGGGTTTACCTTGTTTTTGGTCCCTTTTCTTTTCTCATCATCGTTTTAAAAGAAATCATTGCGTGGTTGTAAATTATTGTCCTTCATATTTCTTATTTATGATGAAGCAATTTATATCACTTTAGACGCGGAGGATGCATGCCAACCTAACATTGCCTAACAGCCTCCGGGCACCCTGCTCGGTGCGCGGCCCGCCTACCCACGGCCTCCCAGTGCCCTGCCCGGCACGCGGCCCGCCTACCCACGGCCTCCCGGTGCCCTGCCCGGCATGCGGCCCGCCTGCTCGCGGCCCTACGACACCCCATTGCGGACTGCTCGGCACCCTACCAGTGCCCCCACGGCCTGCCCAGCCCCTGCTGCAGCCTGCCGGTGCCCCCACAGCCCGCCCACCCCCTTTCACGGCCTACCCGACGCCCCCACAGCTTGCCCGGCTCCCTACCGGCGCCCTCGCGGCCTGCCCGGCTCCTGCCGCGCCCTACTCGGTGCAACTTCGGACCTCTTACACTCCGCGCGACCGGCCTATTGGTCTCCTGACCGGCCCAACCTCCTGGGACGAGTAACCCGAGCAGTGCCCCTCGCGGCGCTGGCCGAACCGGCCCCGACCTTCGGGTAGAGTTGCCTATGTGGCGACCTCCGGGCCGAACCGCCCTCGGAGTCCGCTGGGCCGGGTCCAGCAGAATGGGCCAAAACTGAGCAGGCTGACTCGCTCAACAGGCTGGGTCAGACCCAACAAGACTGACCGGGTCGACCCAGACCGAGTCAGACCGGACCCGTGCGCATTACGGACCCATTACCTTCTTGGGCCATATATTTGGTACCAGACACCTGTTTGACGAACCGTCAGTGACACCATTTTTCTTAGAGAGAAGCCGTCCTTTTGAGAATACCCCATTAGAGTTCGGGGTATAGTTGAGATATGGTCATGTTGGTTCATACACGAATCCAAATGGGCCCTCGGGACTAAAAGGCTAATAACTCACAGATCGGGTGTCTGATTGATGCTCCGTCAGTTGCGTTGAGACCCCTATGAAGTGGTGAAACTTTGAAATACTTCTACGCAGGACTTCATGACAGTTAGAGTATTGACCAGTTGCTTGTGGAGTAGATCTTCTAAATACGATAATGCATTTGTGCGGGAACCTAGTAGCTGGCTGAGACTTGACAACTACTGACCGATTCGACTTGGAGTGATTCGACTAGCGCAGTGGGGAGCACCTCTGTGTGAGTGCGGCAGACCCACAGTGGGGAGTGCCTCTGTGTGAGTGCGACAGACCCATGGTACTCGACATGTGGAGTACCTCAGCAGGCTACCAGGGGATCACCTCTGTATGATTGCAACAGAACCATGGTGGAGAGCACCTCTGTGTGAGCACAACAGATCCCCGGTACTCGACAGGAGTAGTGCCTCAGTAGTCCAAGTTAGTGGGAAGCACCCCTGTGTGATACGGCAGACCCACTGTACTCGATAGAGGATATGTTCTTTAGGAGTTGAAGGTTAAGATTAATAAAAATCCTAGTTTGAGCTGAGTCAATGACTTTTATGTTTTCCTCATGATTGAGATGAGTTAGTAGATAACTTAGGTATATGTAGGGGAATATACCTAAGTAATGGTTATCCATTGATTTCATAATTTGAGGTTTATCCTTTTTGAATTTTTTGAGACCTTGAGGGTCTCGGGGTCCCTGATGAGTATTGCTATACTCACCCCAGCACGGGATATGCCCGCACCTCATTCTATTTGTTGCTGACGATGGACGTCACTGATTGAGGCAGAGAGTAATAGGAATGGACGATACCCGAAGGTGGACCACTTAGTGTGATGGTACACGGAGGAGACAGATAGACGTAGAGTGCTGAGGAGGCCCTTTGTACCTACCCTTCAGGTAGGAACCCTATAGGATGACCCCGTAGATGCTTTATTTTTCTTCAGTTGCACTTGCATTCAGTTGTACTTGTACTTTTCTGTTGGGATTGTATTTTTGGCCCCTTTTACTTTCTAGTACTTCTTTTGTATACAGTTTTACTTAGTGTTTTTCTTCCAGTTGTGTACTCTGATGTGTTTGTTTATAGTTATAAAGGCAGTTCCTTGCCAATTTAGGGATTTATGCATTTGGTGCTAGTTTCCTGCCCCTGGCCTATGGAATGTGGGATTGGGGTAGTCATGATATGGGCCCTGGGGGACGGGTCGTGACAATTGGTATCAAATGAGTCATTTCTACCGCATAACTTAGAACTCTGGACTTTCTTTTTTGTGAAGAAATAGTGTTAAGGGTACTAAGTGTGGTTTTCAGTTCAGGGAGTCCAGTGTTGGTGCGGGCGGCTGATATATCAGTACACCAGGACCCTGACTTCTGATTTCTGAATCAGTTCACGAATACACTGATTGCATGTGTGTTTTCAAAAGTTTTTCTTTAAGTCATCTCAACCAGGTCATCTCCCCAGGTATAATCTTTTAACTGTGTCGCATCTATTTCTTTTGGGATGCCTCCCCTCGGATGACCAGTTAGAGCCCCGATATTCGTACGTATTGGAAGCCCATCGAGCGATGAGGCCTTAGTGCAAGGCCCTTTTCTAGAAGAGGCACCAGCGATACTACTTCCCATTGGGCCAACTATGCCACCAGCCCCAGCAGTAGACAATGCACGCCGCTTGAGAGCGTTTCACGAGTCCCAACACCATAGGCCACCCAGGTTCAAGGGAGAGATGGACCGACATGCAGTTGAGGATTTTATGGGGGCTATGGTGAGAGTGTTCAGGCTAGTAGGGACACCAGCAGACTTCATGGTGATCCTTACCACAATTCTCCTTCAGGCAGCAGCAGGAAGATGGTGGAGCCTGATGCTCCAGGTTCATGACAAGGCGACTCTACTATGGACAGACTTCGAGAGAATGTTTCGGGGGGAGTTTTTCCCAGCCACCCTTCAAGTGGTGCAGATACAAGAGCTATTGCATCTATAGCAGGGTAGCATGACAGTAGCATAATACTCATCAAGGTTCAACGACCTCTCATGCTACTCCACAAATATGGTACGAGACCCATTCTTCAGGGCCCGAACCTTCGATCAGGGACTCAGGTGAGAGATCAGAGCTTCGATGATCTCACTTATCATCCCGACGAAGAAAAGAGTGCTAAAGAGAGCCCTCCTAGTGGAGATTTTCTTTGTTGAGCAGTCTCTAGTAGCGAGACCCACCACTAGCCGACATGTAATGGAGTCTTCTACAGCTGGCAGAAGACAGATGCCATAGAGGTCCAAGAGGAACATACCTACAGGTGGTCGACCGCATGACTTAGGATCAGTTGTGCGGGGAACCCGGAGTGGATACACAACCATTCATGCCAGGAGCAGGCAGTGTTACTCATGCGGCGGGCTTGGTCACATGGCTCGTGACTGTCCAACCTGCCATTCTGATGTTCAGAATACAGTTGAGGGACCTCCCAGGCTGAGGCAAGGGTTTGAATGATGCGGTCCGCAGGGAGGAGGCTGACGTGGAAGAGGAGCTGGACGTGCAACTGGTGGTGGATGATGTTATGAGGTGTTACCACCACCACCACTAGGAGGTCCACCCCAACCACAGGGAGCAGTTGGACAAGGGTGAGCTCAACTCCAAGTAGCTGAGGCTTACGATCAACGCTCTTCAGAGATGATACGAGGTATTATCTATGTCTATTCCACCTTAGATATGGTTCTTATAGATACAAGTGCCAATCAATCTTTCATTGCCACTTCCCTCTTTTGGATCTCGGAGATTCTGACGGATCCGTTGGCTCGACCCTTATGGCTAGAGACTCTTACGGGAGTTGATTCGACAATTACGCACTAGTGCCGGTAGTGCGAGCTTACTCTAGGAAGAGAGATCTTTAATTGGGATCTCCTAGTATCGGCGTCGAGGCCTTACGACGTCATCTTGGGTATGTACTGGTTATCTACAGTCCATGCTCAGATTGACTATATTAGGCAAAAGGTACGGTGTGTCCACAAGAATGGGACCAGATTTACCTTCATCGGCGATAAGGGATCCCTTGTAGCATAGGACATACTTACTCAGAGGAGGGTGCAACCGATCACTCACAAGTTGGCTTGCCTTACCCTCAAGGCAGTTGATGTGGAGAGTCTGACTTATCCTGTAGTGGTGGGCCATTAAGTGGTTGTTTTCCCTGACGATGTTCCAGGACTACCTCCTCGCAGATAGGTGGACTTCTACATTGACCAGTACCCTAAGACGACACTGATATCTACTTCAGTATATCATATGGCTCCCACCGAGCTTCATGAGTTAAGGGTAAAACTAGAGAACTTGCGGGGGAAGGGATTCATCCAGTCCCGTGTTTCCCCTTGGGAAGCTCCAATTCTATTTTCCAAGAAGGCAGATGGGAGTTTGAGGCTTTGTGTTGACAACCATCGCCTGAACTAGGTGATCATAAATAACAAGTACCCACTCTCGAGGATTTATGACCTCTTTGACCAGCTGAAGGGAGCACGGTGGTTCTCGAAGATAAACCTCAGATCAGGCTATCACCAGCTCAGGGTTTGAGACGAGGATGTGCAGAAGATGAACAATAGGTGTCGTTACAGCCACTACGAGTTCTTGGTTATACCCTTCAGTGTAACCAATGCTCCAGAAATGTTCATGAGTCTCATGAACCTGATTTCCCAGCCTTACCTTGATCGCTTTGTCGTAGTCTTCATTGACGACATTTTTATCTACTCGACTACTGAGGAGGAGCATGCCTACCATTTGCAGGTAGTACTGGACACACTTCGAGAGAACCAGCTTTATATTAAGCTCTCGATGTGCTAGTTTTGGATTCAAGAGGTTCACTTATTGGGACACGTCATCTCAGAGGTTGGAGTTGCAGTGGATCCAGTGTAGATAGAGGTGGTACTTGCTTGGCAGCCACCCAAGAGTGTGACGGAGGTACGAAGTTTCCTGGGTTTGGCTGGATACTATCGAAGGTTCGTTCCAGACTTCTCCAAAGTGGAAGGACCACTATCATCCTTTACCAAGAATGGGAAACCCTTCGTGTGGTCGAAGAGATTCTAGTAGTGCTTTTAGAAGCAGAGGCAGAGGCTGACCAGTGCCCCCATCTTGAGGATTCCGAAGAAGGGTGTAGGGTATGTAGTATACTGTGACACATCCAGGACCAGACTTGGGTGTGTCCTGATTTAGGAGCGATCAATGATTGCTTATGGTTCTCGGTAGATGAGACAACAAGAGTAGAACTACGCTACCCTTTACTAGGAGTTAAAAGCAGTGGTCTTCATCTTGAAGATGTGGCAGCACTATCTGATGGGTGAGCATTTTACTATGTACTCTGATCACAAGAGTCTCAAGTATATCTTCTCTCAGAAGGACCTGAACATAAGACAGAGACATTGGCTTGAGTTCCTACAGGACTATGATTTCGAGATAGTCTACACTCTTGGGAAGGGGAACATTGTTGCAGATGCCCTCAGCAGGAGGGCTGGTATACTGCTTCTAGGAGAGGAGACAGAGAAGCTGGATGCTTTACAAATATCCTTTGTGGAAAGGGACAGAGAAGCCTTTATACAATCTCTTATATTCACTCCCCCTCTTTTTTATTGAGTTAGGGAGGCAGAACATGGGGATGCTGACTGCGAGACACGACATGCTCAGATATCCATAGGGCTTGCACCTGATGGATTCTATGAAGGTGGGGACCACGTCATCATCTTCAGAGGATGTACCATGGTACCAGTGGCACTTTAGGAGAATGTGTTGAGGGAGTTCCACACATCCCCTCTAGTGGTACATATTGGAGTGATGAAGATGTACCAGGACCTTCGACGACAACACTTGTGGCCAGGTATGAAAAAGGAAGTAGCAGAGTTTGTCTCAGGGTGCCTCACTTTTCAGCAAGTGAAGGTAGAGCACCAGGCACCAGCTGGCTTGGTTCAGCTCTTATAGGTCTCAGAGTGGAAGTGGGATGAGATATCCATGAACTTTGTGACGAGTCTTCCACTTACATCTAGGGGTCATGAATCGATTTGGGTGATCATTGACTGACTCACCAAGTAGTCCTACTTCCTACCAATCAGAGAGCATGGTTCAGTAGAGAGTTGTGACGCCTCTATGTGCATGAGATTCTGCATTTACATAGAGTACCTTCCTCAATTGTCTCTGATCGTGACACAATATTTACTTCCCGGCTATGGAAGGGGTTGTCGGAAGCTTTTGGGACACAGCTTCACTTGATTACCTCCTTCCATCCTCAGATGGATAGTCAGACCGAGCGGACCATTTAGACCCTCAAGGACATGCTACGTGCATGTGTCCTCGACTTCGGTCATAGTTGGGAGGATCACTTGTCATTGGTGGAGTTTTCTTACAACAACAACTATCACTCCACCATAAGGATGTCATCTTTTGAGGCCTTGTACGAGCGACCTTGTAGATCACCCTTGTGGTGGACTGACCCTGGGGAGTCAGCACTAGTGGGACTAGAGATGTTGAGAGCTACCACGAGGAAGGTGCAGATCATCTAGGAGCGGTTGAAGACTGCTCAGATCAGACAAAAATCATATGCTGAAAGGAGATGGAGACCTCTGGAGTTTGAGGATGGCGACCACGTATTTCTACAGGACTCACCTCGACGCGGTCTACAGAGATTTGGATGAGGCAAAAAGTTATCTCTGAGGTTCATCAGACCTTTTGAGGTCCTCAGCAGAGTTGGCGAGGTGGCTTACTGCTTAGCTCTTCCACCTTAGTTACACCGGGTGCATGACGTCTTCCATGTATCTCTGCTAAGGAGATATGTGCATGACCCTTCCCACATCATCGACCATGGAGAGCTGGATGTCGACGATGGGTTGAATTTTACGGAGGTTCCAGTGGAGATTGAGGATCGATAGGGGCGGGTCCTACGTAGATGGTCGATACCATTGTTGTGCGTTTGCTGGCATCACAAGAACCTCTAGGAGAGCACATGGGAGAGGGAGGCTCAGATTCATTCTAAATACCCCCATTTGTTCACAAAGTTCGAGTTGTAGCTTACTGGGATGTAAAGCCCTGAGGTGGGGAGAATGTAAAGACCCAGAAATTCTGTGGAATTTTTTTCTTAAATACATGGGATTTTTATGAGTCTGCGAAAATTTACAGCGCTTAATTCCGAGGTCCGGTGTGCCCGAAATCAATTTCTAAAGTTTTGTTCAGGTACATTTAGTAAACGTACAAGCGAGATTTTATAATTTTTGAACCAGTGCATGGAATTGAAATCCGAGGGCACTGTTGAAATCGCAGTGCCATCATTCTCTTAAGAAGACATTCACCTCGACAGTGGATGGTCGATAATAAAAGTTAGTTTTTGGATTTTTATAAAAAATAATAAAATAAAGTGTTCAACACTTTATTTTGTTTTTAATCTGTGTGTGTGTTTGTTGGTTAAAACCTCCACTTGGGAGTTGGAGGTGGGACCGCCACACCCTAACTTCCCATGAGAGGTTATGGTGGTGGGTCCCACCCGAACATAACCTCCCGCGAGAGGTTATGACATGGGGACCACACGAGACTAAAACCCCCTAATTAATGGGTGGGTGGAAAATCTATCAACACCCCTCATTAATGATGGGGAAGTCCCTTAACATCCTCTACCATTTGTGGTGCCACCACCTCCTTTTTAATTAATTAGACAATGCATAATTTATTATGGCAATCCTCCACATTTAATTGATGGAGCCAACTAATTTATTCTCCCTTTTTGAATTCTATTCCAACGTAATAATTGATAACCAATCTATTATTTTTGTTGGCATGATTTATTTTTGTGGAACAGAGGAAGAGGAGAGCTAGGGAGAAAAGCTCCCAACGAAGAATGAGGAACCTCATCTTCCAACAGAGAACAAAGAATTCCAACAACCTTCGTCGACTTCCTCCATCAGATCCTACCGACGAGGAGTGTCTTCCACGGCCGATGAAGCTCGGGATTGGGAGTGCGTGACGAATGCGACAAACGACGTACTTCATCTTCTTCTTTCCGCAACACCATCAAAAAACGACGAATGTTGATCAAAGAATTAAAGATAGGGGGTTTACCTTATGTTTTATCCCTTTTCTTTTCTCGTCATCGTTTGAAAAGAAATCGTTGCGTGGTTGTAAATAATTATCGTTCATCTTTCCTATTTATGATGAACCAATCGATATCGCTTTAAAAGCGGAGGATGCGGGCCAACCTAACATGGCCCAACATCCTCCGTCGATTCTTATTTCTTGTGGTGTTCTACGACATGGTGATGAGGCGACGAAGATGAAGGTGGCAACGACGAAGGCCACTCTACCCATGGCCTCCACGAATCGCGCCACACCCATGGCGCACCGAAGCTTCCAGCCGACCACCGCTGGCTCGAGTGGCGCCCGTCCCACCTACCATCGGCCTCTCGACGCCCTGCCCGACGCGTGGCCTGCCTTCCTGAGGCCTCCCGATGCCCTACCCAGCATGCGGCCCGCTTGCCCGTATCCCTCCAGCACCCTGCTGTGGCCTACCCGGCGCCCCCGCGGCCTGTCCGGCGCCCTGCCGGCACCCCCGCAGCCTACCCGGCCCCTGTCGCAGCTTGCCCGACACCCCCGCGGCCTGCCCAGCCCCTGTCGCGCCCTACCCGGCGCACCCGTGGCCCGTCTGTGCTCCGTACGGCTTGCCCGCCGGTCTCCCGACTGTCCAGACCTCCTTGGCTGAGTCACCCGAGCCGTGCCCCTCGCGGCGCTTGCCGAACCGGCCCCGACTTTCAGGGCGAGTCACCTACATAGCGACCTCCGGGCCGAAGCGCCCTCACAGTCCACTGGGCCGGGTGAGACCCAGCAATACTGACCGGGTTGACCCAGACCAGGTCTGCCCAGACTAGGTTGGGCAGAGTCGGTCCGACCGGGTCGGACCAGACCCGGGCCCATTACTAACCCTTTACCTTCTTGGGCCATATCTTTGGCACCGGACGTCCGTTTGACGAACCATCAGCAGAGCTAGTTTTCTTGGAGCGAAGCAGTCCCTTTGAGAATACCCTACTAGAGTTCAAGGTATAGTTGAGATACGGTCAGGTTGGTTCGTACACAAATCCAACCGGGCCCCCGGGACTAAAAGGCTAATAACTCACAGACCGTGCATCCGATTGACGTGCCGTCAATTGCCTTGAGACCCCTATGACAAGGCAGACCTTTGAGATACTTCTAAATGGGACTTCGTGATAGTTGGAGTTTCGACCAGTTGCTTGTGGAGAATATCTTCCATAGACGAGCAGACATTTGTGCTAGAACCTAGTAGCTGGCTGAGACTTGATGACTGCTGACCGATTCGACTTGGAGTGATTTGACTAGCCCAGTGGGGAGAGCCTCTATGTGAGAACAGCAGACCCATGGTGGGGAGCACCTCCGTGTGAGCGCGACAGACCCATGGTACTCGACACGTGGAGTACCTCAGCAGGCTACCAGGGGAGCGCCTCTGTGTGAGCAGAACAGACCCACGGTGGAGAGCGCCTCTGTGTGAGTGCATCAGATCCACGATACTCGATAGAAGGAGTACTTCATCAGTCCAAGTTAGTGGGAAGCACCTCTATGTGACACGGCAGGCCCGCTGTACTCGATAGAGGTGGAGTTCTCCAGCAGATGAAGGTTCAGATTAATAAAAATTCTGGTTTGAGATGATTCAATGACTTTTGTGTTTTCCTCATGATTGAGATGGGTTACTAGATAACTTATGTATATGTATGGGAATATACCTAAGTAATGGTTATCCGTTGATTTTATACTTTATGTTTTATAATTTTTAGATTTTTTGAGACCTTGAGGGTCTCGGGGTCCCTGCTGAGTATCATTATACTCACCCCTACATTGGATATGCCCGCACCTCATTGTGTTTGTTGCAGACGACCGACATTGCTGATTGAGGTAGAGAGTAGAAGGACTGGATGGTACCCGGAGGTGGAACACTCAGTGTGATGGTACACGGAAAAGATGGATGGACGTGGAGTGCTGAGGAGGCCATCTGTACCTACCCTTCAGGTAGGAACCCTAGAGGACGACTCAGTAGCTGCTTTACTTTTCTTCAGTTGTACTTGTTTTCAGTTGTACTTGTAATTTCCTATTGGGATTGTATTTCTGACCCCTATTACTTTCCAGAACTTCTTTTTTATACAGTTTTACTTAGTGTTTTGCTTCCAGTTGTGTACTCGGATGTGTTTGTTTACAGTTATAAAGGAAATGCCTTCCCAGTTTAGGGATTATGCCTTTGGTGCTAGTCGCCAGCCCCTGGCCTATAGAAGGCGGGCTTGGAGTAGTCACGATACAGGCCCCAGGGGTTGGGTCGTGACATAATCCCACTTATATATTAGTCACATAAGGGTTACCCTGGTTCAACCTAATGGTTCCCTAATTTTTGATAGTTGTTTAAGGGTATCTTTAAGCTATGTAAGGGTAATTTAGCTTATGCGTAAGGGTAACTCCTTGGTTTCAATGGTCACGTAAGGGTATATTTAAGCTACGTAAGGGTAAGAATCTATTCTTATGATTTATTTAAGGGTAAAGGAACTATATAAGTGTAATACAAAGTTACCATTACACAATACCTTTTTTGGGAAGAAATGTTTTAAATCCTTTTTCACATTCTACTTCGCTAGTAGGAACCTGTAAAAGTTTATTCATGAAATCAAAGTAAAAAAAATAGAGTAATTAATTAATTCGACTCATTTAAAGTTCATAAATAGTATTTAAATTGTTTTAAATTCTTGACATTCAAAAATCACTTAGAAAAAAATTAAATGTCAAATTTAATTTGGGGTTTTCAATGCAGAAAACTAGAACATGAGAATATTCTTCTTTAAAATACCCAGATCATTTTTAACATTGAATCTGATATCCTCTTAAGTATGAGAAACCAATAAATTATTCATCCAATATCTTTGAAGTATTCTTATAATTCTCCTTCTGGTTTCCAAGAGTGGAAGAACCTTCTCTCCTCTCTATTCCTTGGTGTGGTGTTTGAAGAGAGATAAATTCTAGGTAAGAATTTTTATTTTCTATTTTTCTTATTTCATGTGAAATTTGTAAAATAATGATCCATAATTATAAAAAAAAAATTAATAAAAAATATCACATGATTTTCTTATTTTGTTATGAGAGATATAATATTATAAAAATTGGGTTTATAATTATTCTTTGAGAAAGAAATTGATAAAAAATAAATTATATTAAATTGATAATTTGTTAATTATCCAAGAGTGAGAGAGTTATATCACATGTGGTGTTTCTATTCCTTTGTAAATAATATTATTTGATTCAATCTTATGAATACTTGGCTAGTGGTTTTAACCAACTAATACACATACACGACTCTAGAGATGATTCCTTGATAAACCTTGATGTTTACATCAACAAATTTGAAGTTGGAAACCCTTGAATTCATTGCATTATTTTTATGGGTTCTATTCATGATTTTTTGTGCATGTGAAGACTTTGAGAACTATATTTATGTTTGATCACATAATTATAGACCTATGTTTGCATTGAATGCATACAGATCATGATGATTAGTATAATTTCTTTATTTTACATGATTATAAATCTATCAATTGTATCCTACATCATATGTATGTGTTGTTCTTCTATATTCTTTGGTGGATCATGCTGGTTGATCCTATTGTACTATCCTCCAAGTGGTATATGTCAGAAAATTGGTATACATAAATTGGACTATCCCTTTGATATAGATTTGTGAGGCTACTAGTTGATGTTTCATCTAGCTTGGTGATGAAGTAGGTAGAGCTGGTCTCCAAGGAACCAACAGATCTTTTGTTCTTTTACAATATATATATATATATATATTTCAATATATATTTCAATATATATTTCAATATATATTCCTAATTTTCATTAATGAAATGCATATGTATATCATATGCACTAATGTTATGGGCTGTTGGCGTTGTCTTACCGTGTCTTGTTCTCACACCCAACTCGGGCATTTTGGTGCGCTTGTAGATTTCTTTCCTATGGACTCAATGAAGTGCATGAGACCTATAGTGGATAATTGAGTAGGTTAGTCGGAGGATAGAGACGTTGATGTATAGTTATTGGGATGGATGTTTGATTATTATTTTATTATATATTTTACCTATCATATTTGATCATTTATTCATTTTAAGGTTATGTAACACACATTTCATATTGTTATTTCATGGGATAGTTTTACTTTTGGTATATTGTTACAATTATTTTTGATCATTCATTCATTCATTTTTATTGATTATTTTTATCACTTCCTTTATTTATACTCTAAATTTTACCTGGTACTGAGGGAATAATATTCCTATGATGTTCCTTTGGGCTTCTCTATAAATGAAAAACCTCTTATGTTTTGGAAGGGACACATGAGTTCGTTTAGAATTCTAGCTCAGTGTTGGTGGTTCATGTCGGAGCATTACAAAATGGTATCATAACAGTAGGTTAGATAGATTTTTTCTTCTCTTTTATTTGATCAGGGACTTGGTTTACAAGATATAGGATTGTTGAGACTCAGGTAGGGGAACTATGTCAGTGTTTGGACAATAATATATAGTGGACCTTTGAGTTTTCATGAAGTGGGGAATTTATGTTTTTTTCTCTTGATTATACCAATGATTAATTTCATTTTGGGTAATACACAAGATGTTGATATACTGATTTATGGGATTTTGTGTGAATTCATGTATAATTATAGGCACATAGGTTCAAATTCGATATACCTATTTCATGCATTAGATAAATCCTATATAATTAAATTCTTGTTAAATTTGTAATATGTGATTTGGTGCATTATTTATGAATTATATTATTTGAGATTGATTTATTCATCGATTGAGTGTATATATGACTTTGTGACTAGCATGCAGGTACTCGAGGCTTGCCCTGGGTTATGTATAGTTCTTATGGTGTTAAGACTTGTTTTTGTGGGTAGCCTCTTAGAATGATCCTTTTTGTGTACCCTTGTGTGTGCCTTTGTTCATGATTATTTTCCTCATTTAAGCTGTTGTATTTCTCTAAAGTTTGTTATGGAATTTCAGGAAATACAACCACATAGAAATCTTTCAAATCCTTTCAAAAAATATGTAGTGTAGGAGGATGAAACCAAGAATTTTCCTTTATTAGTTATAGTGGCTCAGACCATTGAACTAGTCCAGATGATACTATTTTGATTAGTTCATATTTAGGGTGGGGGAGCCCATAGGGGTGCGCTGAAGGTGGTAGATTTTTCTCATGAATTCTAGATCCATCAACCGTGTCTTTCTAGGGAAACAAATACACTTTGGACATGGTGAACTGGATATGGGTCATTGAGAGGATTTTTAACTTGGTAGAGACCTCATAGGATCAGAAGGTCAAGCCCATGAACTTTATGAATCATGTAATAGTTGGATGAAGGCGGGATGTACTACTACAAAGTAGTATATGTAAAGGTCTAAATTATGATACTTCCAAGTATCTATTCTTTATGAAATTATTTTGGAATTATCTTATGTTTGGATCATTATAAATAGTTTATATAGATCCAGTAGGGCATGATGATGGTGTTCGCTTACTTAATGTGTTTCATAAAGCTGATTCACCCTTCTCCTCTTATATCCAAGAATGAGGCTTAGAAAACCATGGTGAATCCCTCCACTTTTCCTCCAATGGTTGAATTTTTGACACACAAGAGTTTTTAATGCTAAATTATTTGGTTATAAGAACTCAATATTTTTTTGAAGACATTTTATTCTTCAAAAAATACATTTTCATAAAAAATAATAACGAATTTTTATGAGAAAATATTATAATTAATTTCTTAAAATGTTAGAAATTTTATATATAAAACTAAAAGAATTTTTTAAATCAGTTTATAAAAATTAACTTTAAGTGAATTTTTTGGAGTTTATTAAAAAGATATATTTTTCAGTCAATAGTGAAAAATATAGCTTTTTATAAAACAAACATTTATTTTTAGGAGATAAAGTATTTTAAAAGTCACATTATATTTTAGATTTTTTTATTAAAGTGATAAATGAAACATTTTATCATTATCAATTTTCATTATTTTGGTATATATTAATTTTTATACTTTAAAACATGATTTTTTACAAACTATATTTAAGTGTATAAAGATTATAATTTTTAATTAATTAAAATAACCCATAATAAATAAATATTTAAATTTAAATTACAGATTATATATCTAGTTATATTAATTTAAATTGATATTATGATTATTACTATTCATATAGTTAATGAAGGACCATCTTATGATTGAAAAATGTATTTCTTTAAAAACTATTTTCGACACGTTTAGTGGGTTTATTTCTAAATTAAATTATTATGATTATGTGAATTTTATTTGATAAAATTTATTAAATATTTAAAATAATTGTAATTTATATTATTTAATAATTTTAACTTAATTTTTACTCATAATGATTTGAAAAAAGAGTAAGAATTAATTACTGCAGTTAATTTTATAACGAGATTTTACACGTTACATGCACTTGTGTTATAATTAATTTTCCATACATATAGGATTTTTATTTGATAAATTATATTTAATATATATAACTAGTTTTTCCAAATTATATAATAATTATCACATTATTTTAAGGATTAAAGGATAAATTACCTAGGTAAAAATCTAGTTACCGTGGTGAAAACAAAAACGGTAAAAGTGAGTAACCTTATAGGTAAAGGGATTGCATATTTTGAAACATGTGAATTTTTACTATAGGAGGTTTATACCTACCTTATAATTAATCAAATCCATTATTTATATATTTTGGTGGCACATGTACTAATAATGACTTCCCATTATAATTGTTTTTTGGTTATTTACAAAAATGATACACCCTCTCACTAATAAATGAGAATATCCTTTCCTATTCTGTTCACACTCGAAAATACCTTAGGTTCAGATAATCCCTACCAATATCCATTAATTACATCTATACAAACATTATACGATCCTTTTTTATTATAAATACCTACAAGAGATAATTTTGGTGAAAACCTAACGAGGTTGTTTGAAGAAGAGGTATCGTTCTTAACCAAGTATTTTTATTTATTTTTCCTCCTCCATCAAATATTATTCATACATAATGATATAATAACATTATAATATTACTAATACTTTTATTTTGTTATGTTAATTACATAACCTAGATCTATTCACTCTTCCTTCAAATGGGAAACCGAACCATCATTCATGTGTACAACAAACTACAGCCTCACGAACCGATTTAATTCATTTTCCATCATTTCCTATCATGGATGTTTATGATGATGGATTTAATATTTATATATTATATTAGTGAAGTATTTATCATTATGAAAAATTAATATATCATATATTTTCTTATCTTTCCAATAACATAAAAATGATACCGTTGTTCGTGCAAATGTGTGGACTATCACCTCCACAAAGAGATGTAATTCATTTTTCATCAACACATAACATGTAGTTCATATTTATGTGCATTTATAGAAATAATATGATATTGATTATATAATTATTATTATGTAAACTTTAAATAATAAATACCTTCTTTCCATCATGATCATTGAAAAATGGAAACATTAATCATGCATAGGTACATCGTATCATCTCCATGATTGTAACATAGTTTATTTTTCATACTCATCTTTCTTGGTTGGTTTTAAGAGTATATTTGATGCATTAAAATTATAATTATCTCATGATTATTATTATAGATATTACATAATAATGACTTCTTTTACTATAGTAAACCTACCAAAGTCATTTTTAAAATATGAACTGAATATCATCAAAATGTCTGATGTGAACTTAACTGATTAAGTAAATAAATATAACGTGGTATAAATAAAGTAACATAATTAATAAAATTTAAAAGGTTTATTAAGTGAGTAAATAATTAACATAATTTTATTATTCATGAGTGTAAAGTATGTACGTGATGAGTCAAACTCGAGATAAGGGATTTTGTCTCAATTTCCCTCAATTGAGGTAAATTATAAGTTTATTTTCCTAATTTATATTAAAATTTGAATATACCTCCCATTTTATATATTACATATTTAATTCTTCATACTTCATAGTAATTTATGTTTCAATCAATTTTACTTCTTCGAAGTTGATTTGATTCGAATGTTACCAAAGACGTAAGGCTTTATGTTACAATTTCCTTTCTTTCGAGATTGTTTATGTTCATGGTTAGTTTGGAAAAAATAACATAAAATAATTTTATTGAATCAAATATATTTTATTCTCCACTATTTATATGTTTGGTTTCTATTTCCCCCCTTACTGAATAATGAAACATCAATAAAGCTATTTTTAAGTGATATAAATATTTTATCTTTTTTAAGATCTAGAATCTTTCTCTTCAATGTCAATATTAAACTTAAAATCTTTTAAATAATGTCATTAAAATTAAACAATTATTTATTAAAAAATTGTATCCATATTTCTTTTTTTACAAAACTTTTTACAATGAATATTTATGTCATTTTCTAAACAAGGTTATTATTGATTATTTTTGAAAAAATAAAAGAGGAATATTTTATTTTAACTTATATGACATGAATAGAATATAACACTATCATGATCCATCAATTATTTAGAGATTAATTTAAAATATTCGATTTTTATTTTAAAATAAAATCTATTCTATAATATTTTTATATTTTTTTATATTTTAATTAAATTATTTATAAGTTAAAGGGGTATTTTACTTAAGAAACATTCCATGTGATATTTTAAAGACATTTTTAGCAACAATGATAAAATTTGATGTTATATACTATTTAAAAATTTAGTATATATTTCTATTACATATATACCTAGATCATCATCTCTTAATTTTATGGGGGCAATACATGCCTTATGATCATTTCTCAAATACTATATTAAAGAAATCTTTTTTGATTATTATATGAGAAAATATTATGAAACCCATTTTCTTCCCATGGATTATTATTATGTTTATATATTATGATTGATTTAATTTTTGTGTCACTCATAATAATGAACAAGTTACACTTGGTGAAACTAAATATCACTCTAATACACTAGGTAAATATTTATTCTAATGATAAATTATGTATGGGATTAGTGAGTAAACCTAATCGATAATGTGACGTTTTCCAATAAGTGATTTTGACTATGATGTTAGAATTTAATCATGTTTATGACATGTTATATATTGAAACCACATTTGATATGTTTCTATGATTTTATGATACCATTTGTATCTTATTATTCCATGAGATTACTCATGAGCCTTCTATTTTATGATATCATGTTAAACCTTTGACTCACATGTTATGTATACTTATCATATTTATTCCATTACCGGGATTTTTAGATCATACCTTTATTTTATTTATTCCCCAAGTAATCTTATGAAGTTTTTTGAGCTCAAATAAATTTAGGATCATATTAAGGAGAATAAAAATAAATATGCCATATTTTAGTTTTTTTGATGTTTTGTGAACCTTGTCTTTTAAAGACACTAGCCCTTTTAGATAATTTTTTATTAATGGATATTTATGTTAAAAATCATGAAATAATTTTTGTAAAAGGATTATATCACTATACTTGGTAAAAATTGATAGGTTTAGTCAACCTTTGGATATTAGGATTTGAAAAATTTGTTGAAAATCCCAAGGATAATTATAAATATAGGAAAACATCCTAAAGTTTTTGTAATGAAGAGAGTATGTGGTTTTACTACCAATAAGTACCCATATGGATACTATAAGTGGTCTTGGTTTTGGAACATATACATCTAGGGTTAATAGACTTGAAAATAGTTGATTAGATATATCTCAAACATCATTTTGATTCATGGTGAGTGTGCCTGTACTACTCATCTAGTTTGATACTCTTGAGGGATATTTTTGGATCAATTCACATCTTAGCTATGAACCGTCATGATTCATTAGAGAATATAACATATGGAAACCTATGATATTCCATTGAGATATGGGATAAAATTAAAGTGTCTTGGGCTGTAAATTTTAAGGTTAATCGTATATTTAAATGCATGGACACCCATTTTGTGGTTTTATGTGATGAGAGTTTAATATGATTACAAATATTTTTGGGAGACATTAACAGGAACACAACTATTTGGTTTAGTAGATTTTTTATTTATTTAATACATAATTATTTTATATTTTTTGGACATAAGTTTAAAGTTATTGATAACCTTTAGAGTTAATTTGATAATTTATATTAAGGTAATAAAAATCAATTAAGATAATTTTATTTTTTGTGAAAAAATAAAATGCATGTAATAATTTAGTGGTTGAAAACCAATTTGATAATTAATTTTATTTGGAGGATTTTCATCGTGTTTTTTCTAATTTTATTGGAATTATATTATTATTTTTTTAGAAAAACATAACATATATGTTGGGTGGAAACTTATTATATTCAGTAATTCCATCGGGATTGAACCGACAACCTAAGGGAGATAAGGGTGTGACACCTAAAACTATCCTATGAAATACCTAGTAAGTATTAAATAGTTTTTCTTTAATTATTTTATGGGAAAATATTATATTGATTTTAAAAAGATTATTATAGGATCAAATATTTTTCATTTATTTATGATTTTGAGGTAATGAATGATATTTTTGGGAAATGTTTCATTGGGTATTGATATATATTACTCTTAGTTAAAACGTATGATTTAATATGAAATATTATTTGAGCATAATTAATATTTATTTGACATTATTTTGGATGTATAGTTAATTTTTTATGGAACGATTTAGGTTGAATTTTGTCTTTCAAGATTAATTTTAAGGCTTATACGTTTTGGATGTTATCTTACCTTATGGTAACCATTTTAGTTTTGGTTAATATTTGAAGGTAGGAATAATATATTGTTATCCTTTTTTGGATAATGTGATCAATTATAAGTTTATTTTAGTTCTTTAGGCATTAAAATTTCATCCCAAATACTCATCGTTTATAGTAAGAAATGGGATGGTGGTATAACTTTATTAAAAGATGAAATTATACTTTCTAGGTAATTATATTGTCTTTATGTTATTAGTATTTATGGTAAGTAATTATTACACTCTAGGAAAAGTATTTTGAATCAAAAAAATCTATCCTCTTACCTTCATTTTCAATGAATCATTGGTTTTTTCATACGACATTGGTTTGTGGTTTTGTGGGTTTTAACTTTCTCATGATCATTAAATTCCTTATGATAAATGATCTCTTTCAATGTCCATAACTATTAGGGCATGAAAATTTTCTTCCATGTCCATATTTTCACTTCCCATTAAAATTTCCAACTTGGACACCTAGTTATGGGTTATTCCCCTTTCTCTCTTATCTAGAGGAACTTTTATTAAACATTTTTATGATTTGGGATTTCATGAAAGGTATTATAAAATATAAAACCCTTGATTATCAAGTTCAATTTCAAAATTTGAGGACAAAATTTATTTTAGGGGGTGAAATGTAACACCTCAATATTAAAAAAACTAAACTATATTTGATAGCATATATGACATGAAATATCGAGCTTAAATGAACGACGATTATTTAAATATGACCATTATAACATAGTCATCAAATTGGATGGTATAAAAATTATCACTTAATTTATTATATATATATATATATTTCCTAATAAATATAATTTTTTTGATAAATTATTAGGAAATAAGAACTATATTTTTCTAATAGACATTTTATTCTTCCAAAAATATGTTTTCTTCAAAAATTATTTGTATCGATTTTTTTGAGAAAATATTAAAATTAAACAATTTAAATTTTATAAATGTTATTTTGTATAATTAAAATAATTTTTGAAATCATCATATCAAAATTAACTTATGGTTAAATCTTTATTTTTTATGAAAAGATTTATTTTTCGGTAAATTGTGAAAAATGAAACTTTTTGTAAAACTAGCATTTCATTTAATGAAATAAAGTAATTTAATAGTATAATTATATTTTTTTATTTTTTATTAAAGTTATATATGAACCATTTTATTTATAATAATCTAATTTTAATAATTTTTTTTAATTTTGGTCTAATTTAATTTTTATGCTTAAAAACACGATTTTCTACAACTATTTTTATGTGCCTACAGTTTATCAATTTTAATTAATTAAAATAAACCACAATAAATTAATAATTAAATTTAATTTGTAGATAATATATATATTTATATTAATTTATATTAATTTTATGATTGTTTCTAGTCCTATAGTTAATGTAGGATATTTTATGCTGGAAAATTGTTTTAATTAAAAAAAAATTTTCGACACGTTTTGTTGGTTTATTTCTAAATTAAATTACCCCAATTATGTGAATTGAATTTGATAAAATTTGATGCATATTTTAAATAATAATAACTAATATTAGGTAATTTTTCCATATTAATTTTTTTTTTCAATGATTAGTAATAATAATAATAATTAATTTCCATAGTTAAAGTTAAAACAGGGTTTTGTGCATTATGTGATCTTATGTTAAAATTAGTTTTAAATAAACATATGTTTTTCATTTGATAAATTTTATTTCATATTTAGATACATTTTTTCCAAATTATATAATAATTATAATTTTATTTTCATTCTTAAAGGATAAATTTCCTTGGTAAAAATCTATTTACCGCGGTGAAAAATAAAATGGTAAAAGTGAGTAACCAGAGAGGTAAAGGGTATAAAATTATTAAAACATGTTTATTTTTAGTTTTTGAGGTTTTTATTGACCTTATCTTAGTTAAAATACATTATTTATCAATTTTTGAGTCACTTGGCTTCATTGTGACTTCCCATTATTAAATAGTTTTGAATATTTACGAAAAAGCCACCCTCTCTTAATTATAAACTCATATCTCCTCTCACATTCTTTTCAAACATTAAAATCATTTATGATTATAAAATATTTGCCTCAATAATTTCCTTAATTCAATATCCACATTCTAGGATAATGTTTTGGATTATAAATCCCACTTGGTATGTATTGTTGTGTAAACCGAAAGAGGTTGTCTGAGGAAGATGTATCGTTCTTAACTGAGTGTTTTGTTTTTCTTATTCTTCCACCCCATTAATATATTATTAAACCATGATGACAGAATAAAATCAGTATCTAACTTATACTGATATGTTTCTATGTTAATATAATATCCTTAATCCATCTCCTCATACAAACCATCGCCCGTGTGTACTGTGGACTACCATCTCGCAAACTGATGTAATTTGTTTTCCTTCATCACTTATCATGAAGGTTTATGATGATTTAGTTAATGTTTATATATATATATGTGTATATATATATATATTATATTTATGAAATATATATCAATATTTAAAATTAATATAAAATATATTTTCTTAACTTTCCATTCACTGAAAAATGATATCCTCGTTCTTGCGTATGTGTGGACTACCATCCCCACGAAGTGACGTGATGAATTTTTCAATACTAAAAAACATGGATGGTATATATATATGTTATTCAAAGAAATAATATGGTATTTATTATATAATTATAATTCTATAAAGATAAAACAATATGTAACTTCTTTCAATCATGATTATTGAAAAATGGAAACATTACTCATGTGTACGTATAACCTACCATCTCCATGAGTGTAACAAAGTTCATTTTTCATATACATTTTTTGTGGTTGGTTTGGAAATTATAATTGATATTTAATCATGATAATTGTTTAATTATTATCATTATTGAGATAATGTAAAAATTATTTATTTTTCTATAGTAAACCTAGTGAAGTCATTTAGGACATATAAACTGAAAATCATCAAAACATCTAATGTGAAATTAATTAATTAATTAATTAAATATAACATGGTAATAAATAAAATAAAAGGAATAAAAACATGAAAAATAACATTAAATAAGTCAATAATTAGAATAATATCAGTATTGAGTAAGATACAATATGTACGTGATGAGTTGAACTCGAGGGAAGGGATTTTATCGTAATTTTCCTACACTTAGTCATATTTTAATTAGATGAACCTAATTTATTTTATATGATATATATTATTATTATTTTAAATATTATATCTTTAATCCCTCATATTTCATGATTTTTTAATTTAAAATTAATTTTACATTATCAAAGGGGATTTGATTGGAAGTATACTCAAGCGGTAAAGACTTTATGTTATAATCTCATTTTTTTCAAGATTATTTAAGTTCAAGGTTCCTTTGGGAAAAATCATATAGAAATATTTTCTTAAAACAAATATATTTTATTATCCTCTGTTGATGAATATGTTTTACATTTATGGTTTCTATTTTCTCCCTTATTGAATAAATAAACATCTATAATGTTTTTCGTAAGTAACACCAATCTTGTATGTTCGTTTAGGTCTGTAATATTTTTATTCCATTTATATATTCTCCTTAAAATATTTTAAATAATGTTTTTAATATTCTAAAATTAATTATTAAATAAATTTTTACCCATTGTTTACTTTTTAATTTTTTTACAAGTTATATTTCCTTTGTTTTATAAATAATGGACTTTTTGATTTTTTTTATAAGTGTCAAAGAAATGTTTTCTTTTAAATTATATGACATGAATAGAATATCCCTCCATAATTACTGATCAATGATTTGAATATTCCTTTACATGTTTCCTTTTATATCTTCTAATAAAATTTTTTCTATAATATTTTGTAAATATTTATATTTTAATGAAATTATTTCAAATTTAAAAGGTTATTTTCATCAAGAAATATTTTTTGTGATCTTTTAAAGACATTTTCATAAATAATGACAACATTCGATGTTATGGTATATTTATAAATTATGTATATTTATCTCTGATATATATATATATAAATATATTACTCATTATCCCATTCTTTTATAGGGTAATACATTCTTTATGACCACTTCTCAAATTCATTCTTTAAGAAATCTCTTTTGATTATGATATGTGACAAGTTTATGAAACCCAATTTTTTCCATGGGTAATTTTAATGATTATACCTTATGATTGACTTCCTTTTTGTAGAACACATAATAATGAACTTGTTATGATGGGTGTGCTCAGAATAAATCCAAATCATTTGGAAAACCTTTTTTCTCATGAGACATTATGCATGGGATTAGGGAGTAAACCTAATCCATTATGGGACTCTGTCCACTATGTGATATTTTCTAGGTAGTTAGTCATGACTCATGTTTATGTCATGTTATATATTTCCACCACATTTACTATATTACTATGATCATATGATTCCAACTACATTATGTTACTCTTCCTTATGATTTCTCATATTTTATGGTATCATGTTTTACATTTGACCAACACATTATGTTACCTTATTATGTTAATTAAATTTTTTATTTTATTTTTATCTCACAAATTTATTTTATGTATTCCATTTTTAATCCTATAAAATATTAGGAGTTCAAAGAAATTTGGGATCTCATTAAGGAGAATTAAAATAAAGTGTTAATGTTTTGTTTTCTTTTGATGTTTTATGAACCTAGTCTTCCAGAGACAATATGCCTTTTCTAATTTTTTTTATTAATGGATATTTAAGTTAAAATCCTGAAATAAAATGTGTAAAAGGATTGGGTTACAATAATATTTTATTGATATGTCAATACAGGGTATTCTTTATGGTTTTCTCCACATAATGGGATTGAGTTTAAGATCAATCTAGTTTTTGGTGGGTGAATCATGTTAATTATGCCATATCACATGTCACGAACTGATTTGAAATAAGTCAAGGTGAAATTTGATGATTTTGAGGATAAGGTATTAATCAAACCCAGAACATCCCCTTAGGTTTCTGTGGTGTTATTCAGTAATAAGAAAAATTATAGTCTTCATCTTTGTGTGGAATACTAGAATTTGAATCAAGTTATGGAGAAAAATAGGTACCTATTGCCAATAATAGATGACTTGTTTGAATAGTTGATGGGATACTAGTGATTATATAAAATTTATCTGTGTTTGGGATATGATCAAGTACAGTTCAGAGATAAGGACACCCCGAAGACAAAGATTAAGAGAAGGTAAGGGTTATATGAGTCTTTTACCATGCCCTTTGGACTAAAGAATTATTTGACGGTGTTCATGGACCTCATGAATAAGATATTTCACCCATACTTGGATTGCTTCCTCATTGTGTTCTTTTATGAAATCCATATATTTTACAAGATATCAGAATCACATTCTAGACACCTGCATATCATGTTGAGTATGCTTTGGGGACATAATCTTTAAACCAAGATCTTAAAGTGTCACTTTTTGATTCAAGAAGTGAAATTCTTTTGGAATGTGGTGTTTGAGATAGGTATATTCATATACCCATAGAAGGTTTATGCAGTCTTGTCTTTGACATGTCCGCAAAACATATTTGAGATCAAGAGCTTCATAGGTTTAGTGGGTTACTACCATTGTTTTATCGAGTACTTCTCCTATTTATCAACACCCATGACCATAATAATAAAAAAGGGGTGAAGTTCTAGTGGTTAGAATAGTGTGAATTTTTTTATTAATATGTAAATTATGTTTACTCCATCTCTAATGTTGATATATCTTGATCTAGGGATCAATTATTCTATATACTGTGATACATTAGGTGTTGGTTTTGGAGAATAACTGATGTAGATGGAGTGGGTAGCAGCTTATGGGACACACTATTTGAAACCCCATGAGTGAAAATATCCTACTCATGACTTGGAATTGGAAGTCATGATCCACACATTGATATATTGGTGACCCTTTATCTTTGGTGATAGGTTTTTTTGTCTAGATATACCACCAGATTCAATTTTATATCTTTACACAAAAACACCTGAATCTGAGGTAGAGGAACTTGGAAGAGTTCCTAAAGGCATTTGACTTTGATATGGACTATGCGCCAAGTAAAGATAACACCGTTTTAGATTCTATTATCCATAAGACACATGTAGATGAAGATCTTGGTGAATGGAATTTAGAGGAACAATGGAGACTGATGAGTTTGTTTTCTTATTGGATAATGGATGCTTTTGAAGATCATGGATTGATAACATATTCCCTATTAGTGGTTACATAATCTTTTTTATACTGGATAAAGGGTAGATATAATACTAACCCAAATTGTACTATTATGTGGGAACAACTATCTAGTAGTGACCTGATACCCCAGTGGTCATTGGACAACGATGATGTGATCTTTTTATATGGGAGAGTTGTAGTCCCTGTTTTTATTTTGAAATATCTGATGAGAGACTTCCACACCTATAAGTGGTTAGTGTATGCTAGAGTGAAAAAGATGCACCATCACTTCAGGGGAAAGTTTTGGTGTCCAGATATGTTGAGGGACATTATTCTATTTTTTATCTACGCCTTACGTTCTATAGGATAAGACATGAGCACTAGAATCCTAATGGTTTACTATAACCACTTATTATTCCTTTGTGTAAGTTGGGGTATGTCATGATGGACTTTATTATTAAGATACCAATGACTCTGATGATCCGTAACACTGTTCCAGTGATTGTCAATTGAGTGATAAAAGTTTCTCAATTGACACCAATATGTGAGACTTACTAAGTAGAGGAGCTGGGAAAGTTGTATGTCTATGATATTGTACTCTTACCAGGATTTCCCTTAAGAATTTTATCTAATAAAAACACATGTTTTACATAAAAACTTTCATTAGGAATATAGTAGGCCATAACGATTCAGTTATGATTGATCTCAACATACCATTCTCAGACAAATAGATAGTTAGAGTAAATGATTCATATACTAGAGTAAATGCTCCAAGATTATGCCCTAGAATTCAGTGGATCTTGAGATGATCACCTAGACTTGGTTAAATTCACATACAAAAAAAGTTACCATTATTTAATTTAGATTGAATCTTATAGGGATATTTATGGTATTCTTTGTCGTTCATTGCTATATTTTCATGAGGTTAGTGAGGTAGTGGATGTGGACTATAGTATAGTATAAGATAGAGTGTAGTTTATTCAAAATATATTGATCATCGATAAAAAATTATCATAATACTTATGAAAACCATGGGAGGATACCTTTGGTGTTCATTTTATACAATTAGGTTTTTCTAAGAGTGATTCCTCAGTTAGGACATTGATGTTTGAGGAAGTAAAGGAACCTAGAACCATGTTATGTTATACCCTTTTAGATCATCATTCATGCTTATATAGTGTTATAACTTCTATATCTTCACACATGACATCATGGTATAGATGATGTGTTCCATGTGTCTCGACTTCAGAGGTACATGCCCAATATTATGTATGTGATTGATTGTGAGGATGTTATGGTAGAAGATGATATATATTTTATGGAACACCTATCCTAATATTATGGAAGCATGGATGGATCCAGGAGGAAACATGGGAGAAGAAATTTGATGTTCAAGCTCTGTGGCCTTAGTTTTTCAATCCAGACCTCAAGGAACACTTTTTGAGAGCAATATTTCATAATTAGAGGAGGATTTTAACATCCTTGACTTTTAAATGTTCTAAAATCCTTTTTTATATTTAATTTATAAGTCCTTTTGTGAAAAATTAACAATTAACAATTTTTATTTTACCTTTTCACAAGGATTAGGGCCTATGTAATGGTATGTATACTCTACCCTTTTGAAGGATAGTTTTTGGGAGCTGTGTAGGGGTAGGATGAATTTAATATACACTACATGAGAGAAATACCCTTATTATATGAGTTTTTTAAGGGTGAACCTTGTGTTGTGTAATGGTAACATGTATTTTCAAATGTTGTGTAAGGGTATCTTTGAGCTATGTAATGGAAGTTTAACTTATGCATAATGGTAACTCCGTGGTTTCAATGGCCACGGATGGGTATTTTTGAGCTATGTAAGGGTTAATAGACATTTTTATGCACCACAAATGGGTAGGATACATATATATGTTAAAAACCAAGTTACCTTTACACAACACCATTTTTGGAAATAAATATTTTTAAACCATGTTTTCATGTTCTCCTTTCTCAGCACGAACCTACAAACATGTATTCATGATTCTAAAGGAAATCTTGTGAATTAATTACATTGACTAGTGTAAAGTTAATAACTCATATTTGGAAAGATTAAAATGTTCAACATTCAAGAATTGATTAAAAGACAACCTAAATGATGAATTTAATTTCTGGTTTTCAGTGTCGTAAACTGGAATACCACAATTCTCTTCTAAAAAAATACTTAGTTCATTATTGTCTTCGATTTTGATATTTCATTGAGTTTGGGAAACCTAAAACTTCTTCATCAATGATCTACAGATTATTCTTCAAGTTTTCCTTATAGTTTCTTGGAATGGTAGAACCTTATCTCTCCTCTATTCTTGGGTGTTGCATTTTAAGAGAGATAAATTCAAGCTGGGAATTTTTATTTTATTTTATCCTTATATCTTGTTCAATTTTTGAAATAATAGCCCATAATTATAAAATAATAATAATAAATAATTAACACATGATTTTCTTAGATTATTTGAGAGTGATGGAACATTATTTCATTTATTTTAATAATTATTGTTTGATTAATAAATTGATAACACATTCTTATGTATAAATTGATAATTTAAAAATTATGTTGAGGGGGAGAGAGAGATTGTTATCACATGTTGTGTTCCTATTCCTTTGTTAATAAAATATTTTGAATCATTTATTGGGATCCTTGGTGGGAGGTTTGAACCAACTAACATACATACATGATTTGATTATTGAATCCTTGAGGAACATTGACATTGATGTCAAAAGATTTGAGTTGGAATCTCTTGACATTAAAACACGTATTATGCATATTATTGGCATGATTTTTAGAATTTGTGTTTAACATATGAATCCTATTTTAATTATTTATCACTTGATTGTTGGTTTATTATTTTGTTCTATTTATATATATTGTGATTATTATGATAAATTATTGATTTGACATGATTCTTGATCTTTTATTTGTATCATGTATCATATTTTGGTGTTGTTACTCTGTCTTCGATAGAAGAGTGTAAAGGTTAATCCTACTGGACTATCATCTAAGAGGGATATTTCATGGGATTTTTCAGAATACATTGGATTATCCCCTTTAAGAAGGATGTGTCAGCCATGTTTTTGGAATATCTCACCAAAGGGAATGTGTTAGGATTCTAGTCGATGTTTTTTCCATATTGGTGATGAAGAAGGTAAAGTTAGTCTCCAAGGATCTAACTTGTGTTTTTTGATTTTTGATATATATATATATATATTGATATATGTACCATATTCACTTTCATGGAATTTACCTATATATCTTATGAACTAATGTTAAGGGACGTTGATGGTTTCTTATATAGTCTTGTGCTCACACCCTTATTAGGAAATTTGATGCCCTTACAGATTTCATACCCAGGGTTTT
The DNA here is from genome assembly GCA_963277665.1 of Viscum album. NCBI lineage: Eukaryota > Viridiplantae > Streptophyta > Magnoliopsida > Santalales > Viscaceae > Viscum > Viscum album. Next base: position 1,672,416,990 of record OY728148.1, on the reverse strand, counting down.
GGTTAAAGGAAAGGGACATATAGTGGATAATTAAATAGGTTTAGTAGGAGAATGTAGATGTTTTTGGATGGAGTTCACAATGGATTTATACTACTTCTTTTTTGACTATCTTTACCTCATATATTAGATCCTTTGTTTAATTTTGGTTTTTTGTATCTAACATTCCATACTATTACTTAATAGGATATTTTTAATTATAGAATGTTGTTACTTTTATATTTCATTATTTATTTATTCATTTTTTATTTTTTATTTTTATCTCTTCCTTTATTTATACTCTAATGTTTACCTGGCACTGAGGGCATAGTGTCCCCATAACATTATTTTATCCTTCACCTCTAGTCAGAAACCTCTTTCAAACGGGAAGGCGTGAATGAGGTTGTGTGGAATTTTATCTTGGAACGAGTGGTTCTTTTTAGGGAATTACAAATACTTTGGAAGAATATTAAATCAAAAACATAATCACGAAATTTTAAAATAATAAAATAGAATGAAGATATTGGTTGGAAGAAAATTCATGAGTAAAATAATAACCACTCCTCTGAGTATAGGGTATTTAAAAGATCACTATATTATTATATCTAAAGGATCAAAACATTAAATAAATAATATATAAATAAGAAAAAAATAGGTTAATTCAGTTAATAAAAAATGGTTATTTTCATAAAGAAACTAACCCTTAAATATCATCCTTATATTATGGTGATAACATATGCATTGTAGATATGGAGGGATGAATTGATGCGAAGAAGGTATGGGTTGATATCAAGGGAAGTGAGACATGGTAGATATGTACTAATCATCTTAGCCAAAACACACTAATGAGAAGGAGATCCAATTTGGTGGGGAGATCTACATTTGAGTGAAAATGATGAAAATTCATGGAAGCAAAAATAATTTTGGAATTAAAAGAATGAAAAGGATAAAAATGATAATGTGGGGAGGTTGATATTGGATGAGTGAGTATATTTGAATACTATGTGAGGGTAATTTATAGATTATATAAATTAGGTGGGTATTTAAGTTTGGATATATTGACATGGATAATGCGTACGACGTGAATTATAAAAAAATAGTTTTTTACTACACATTCGCACTAGGATTCCTTATTAATTTGTGTCCTAATACACCAACCAAATATGAAAAAACACAATTTAAATAAATATAACTATTTTTTAAGTTTAATTTAGCTACAATGAACAAAAATATCAAAATTAAATAAAGATAAGTGAATAGAATAAATTATAAATAATAATTATAGAAATGAATTGGATAAAATATAAAGACTACTTAACATAAATAATTTTTTTCTATATTGATTTTATTCAGGTTAGGGGATCAATTAATAGAATCTACATGGTATATTGGTTGTGTATATTGGGAATGCAGATCTAGTGTGTTGCAAATTATTCTGTCATCCAATTATTTATTAAACTTTTTTGAGTCAATTATTTTGTATAAAGAAATAGATATAATTAAAAAGATATTACTAGAAAAAAAGTGAGTTAGATATTTATAAATAATTATACATATACATATATATATATATTATTTAAAATAACATGAAAAAATATAATAATATACTAATAATAACATGTTTCGTACTAATATAAACTATAAAATTTAATAAAAATAATTACTATATCAATAAATGTACATGTAAAAAGAGTAAATATTTTTACCATGGTAACTATAATAGTAAAAAAATATAATAATAATAATATGAACTATAAAAAATTTATGATAAATAATAATCATATTAGAAAATTTTAATAAATTTTATTATAATAACTCATTATTTTTTAATATATTAATAATAATAACAGTAAAAAAATTATATAAGTTAATTTAAATAGTTTTTTATATAAACTATAAAATATTAAATAAAGGTATATATAATATGACTTATTATTGTGTAGATGTGGTACTTGGATCGATATTATGCACAATTGAAGTGGATATTCCCTAAAGTATCATCTATATATGATGTAATTAAGCCCATATCTTAGTGTAAAATATGAAGTATATCAGACTACCTAAATTTTTTTGTGTTGGATATATGTGATTCTATTTTCAAGTTGAGAAAACTAATACAATAAAAAGGAGAAAATATGGAGGCTTAATTTTTGAGTTTTGGAAATGGAAGATCAAAGCGACAATGATAGAGATTTGGGTCACCAAAAACTATAAAAGGATTCCATCAAAAAGGTGAAGTGGAGTGATTCACTAGAATACTATTCATAAAATAATAATACAGGACAAATATCATATGGAATAATCAAAAGTATGGAATTATTCCCCAAATGTGCTAGTTAAGGTGGTGGAATCATTTTCTCAATTAGAGGTTTTTTTTGAGGATCAACAGAGGTGGATTATGGTCTATGGAGATTGGAAGGCCGTAGTGAACATAAGCACGGGTTAGAATCTACTATATTATTAGGTTATAATCACATTGTGATGGATTGTAAAAAAATCTTTATTATCTCCCTACTTTACATTGAATAAAATTAAATCAGCATTTTCTCATGGACTAGGATGAATGTTCTAACGATGCAATCTCTTGTGTTGTTCTTTTGCCTTGTTTTTTAATTTATAGTAATAGTTAATGCATGCACTTTCTCTAGGTTTTAGTTTGTGGTCTAGAAAATTTGGTTCAATGTTTTCTTAGTTTTTGGATTTCATAACATGGGGTTCATTCCGGAGCTTTTTTCACCCAGGGAAGCTCTGGTGGTGCGTCTTTCGGTGGTTTACTAGAGGCTGACCATGAGCCCCACAAGTGGTATCATAGCTCATTTTTGGAGTATTTTTGAATGATCAAGCCCTAACCAAAGTTATTTAGATATCATTTTATAATAATTATCATTCCCTTAGAATTTTAGGAGAATACTGGTAAGTGATTCCTGATCTATTTTCCTTATATTGTTTGGAATTAGTGGGAGTTCACAATTTCGAGTTGGATGGAATTAGAGGAGAGTAAATTCTAGTTGGATAAGTTAAATGGTATAAATTTTTTGTTTCAGAAGAAACAAATAGAGAATTTACTTTTGAGGAAGGACCCTAAAATTCTATTAACTAGATTCATTCTAAAAGTGATGGAAGTATAAGAAATAGAGAGGTTGGAAAAAAATAATTTAGGTTTATGTGAATGTAACTTTCCCAAAATGTGGAATATAACATATGTTAAGTAAATAAACCATCCAAAATCATAAATAACCTCATTGATATGTATGATAAGGTCATGGATATGAGCAATATGTTCTGGCTAATGAGATAGTTCAATATGATAATTTTAGAATTTAAGTCAATTTCTTATCATATAAACAACTTTTGTGTCATTAGAAGTTAGTTAGACTCTACGAATATAGGATTTTAAGACCTAGTTTGGACGCTATTATTACTTTCTTCACTCATGGAATCATGGGATATGATAGTGACCATTGTGATTAACTCTAGTGGAAATGTAGACATAAAGTTTACACAAATTAGAGTCATAATCTTGAAATAATAGATTCATTAGAATGAGATCCAAGAATACTTTCATAAACACATGTAATGATGAAGTAAAGGACATTCAAGTATTTGAAAAATTCACCAAAAGTGAAATGAAAGAAGGAGACATAATAGGGGTAGCTCAGTGAATGGTGATCCCTTGAGCTAATATTGTAGTTTTAGGCCTCCCAAAAACCAATTATAGTGAAAGGAGTAATAACTCTATATGGTATGCTTCTAGTAGTGGGTCTACAAATCCAATATCATAAGATAAGATAAGATAAGATCACTCATAAGTTCTATTTTTTTTGTTGGGGTGTTGGGTGATGGACTTCAGAGCTTCATCCCACTCAATATCTCAGAGTGAAAGTATGAGTAATTGTATTTATATAAGTTATTGATATTTTCATCAAGTTGACAAAAATTTATTGAGATAATTGAGAAAGGTAATGTTTTTATTTGGAAAAAGAATATATGGACAATGGAGTTTAAGGATGGGAGACACATCCCATAGTTAAAAAATAATTTAATATCAATTGGATAACTTGATTTTTCATGATTCTTTATTACTTTTTCTGATAGTATGTTGAAAATTTCATTTGGATCCATGGTTATTGAAAAATGTTTGAAGGATGAAATGATTTATTTTATGTGTTCATAAAATGGAGAAAGGAATACAGGAGAGTAAACTTTGACGAAGTTATTTCATGATCATTTTGGACCCCTAAGTGATAATGAAATGAAATTTGGGAAGAGAAATTCAATGTTTCAATTTGAACATCGAATAGAAAGACTATCGTGTTGAAGGATGTGAGAAACATCCCAAGGTTAAGGAAGAATTTAATAACAATTGGATAACATGATGTTTCATGTTTATTTACTACTTTTTCAGATGGAATATGGAAAAATTAATGTGGATCCATGGTAATCATAAGAGGAGTGAAGGATGAGATGCTTTACCTTACATGTTCTACAAAAGGGGAAATACATGCTGGAGAGTTCACTTATGTGAATTTATTTCATAACAATTTAGGGATTTCCAAAGGTTTTACTGGTGAAGGGGAATTCAGTTTGAGAATACTATTCCAAGCACTCTAGAACATAATGGATCTATGGAGAGGATGATTATGACTAGTGGAAACTCCAAAGAGTATGAGAATTGAATTAGGTTACCTATGTTGTTTTGGGAAGACGTTATGAATTTTATGACATACTTAATCAATAAGATCTTATCACAAGAAATTGGAAAATATATTTTAGATATATGTTAGTATATAAGGATGATTTATTTCAATCACTTCAAATATTTTGGATTAATCTCATATACTCATGTTGAGGACAAGAAACAAGATAAGATGAAGGCTAAGTCTTAAGTGTGTTACTTTGACAGTTATGATGACGAATAATTTGTATTTTAACTATGGGATGATGACTATTGGAAGGTAATCAAGAGTTAGAATGTGATATTTAGTGAAGAGAATATATGGATGGATGAGGTCCTAGTAATATGTTTTTATGGGAGAAAAGTAGAAGCTAAAATTTATTTTTATGGACATTCATAAGTTATGGATGGGCCTAAAAATCTAGTGAGTATGTTAGTACTAGACACACCAAAACATTCGGTGTATTTAATTGAAGAATGAAGTCAATTTCCAGTGGTGTTTCCCATAACATATGTAGTGAATGCTTAATGGACTTTGAAATATTGATCACATGGTGCTACAAATCCAGAAGTTGTGGTATTGGAAGAAACTTTGTTGTGGGGAAATATGTGGAGATCTATTAGGATGATACACTTAGTAAAAATGTGTGCTGATATTATTAACTAATAATTTCTTATGCATGATAAAGATACTTAGATCTTGGAAGAGGTTAGGAGTTTGAAAGTCTCATAATAGTTAGAGTCATACATGATAGATGAACTTATTTCCATTGATATATCTAAAACATGAGATCAATTGAAAGTCCAACTGGGAAAAAAGTATTACAAAACAAATGAATTTATCATATGGAGGATGTGGAAGATGGTAAATGGAGGTAGAAGGAAAGGACATTCAAAAAAATATTTAAACAGATGGGATGCATGGATTTCATAGATATTTTTTCACTCATAGTTAAACACACAACTATCTGAATGATTTTGAGTTTAGTTTCATTAGAAAGCTTTATCTAGAATATTTGGATGTGAAGATAACGTTCCTTCATGGGGGATTAGATGAATATATTTATATTTAGTAGCTAGTTGGTTTGGATGTTCACTGTAATTGAGAACTTATGTTTTGACATAAATGCAGCCTTTTGGGTTTGAAGCAAGCATCGAGGAATTGGACAAGGAAGTTAAATAACTTCATAAAGGAGAAGAAGTTGGTCTAGAGAAATGATGACCATTCTATTATTGTTAGGAGTTTGGTGATGGAATTTTTATCATTTAACTTTACTATATCGATGAAAAGTTAATTAGAGGTATGATGAAGGAATGTATTGATGAATTAGAAGTTGATTTTTCTAGAAGTTTCAAGATGAATGGACTCAATAAAAAAAAGAAGATTTTTGGGGATAAAGATTTGTTAGGAAAATAAGTTATAATACTTTTTACTTGGACTAGGAAGAATACATCCAGGAGATCATGGATCATTTCAATATGTTAAAAGAAATTTCAGTATCCACACCCTTGGATAGAAACTTCATGCATACTAATGAGAAGTCTATTGAAATATAAGTAGAGGAATACTATATATCAAATGTTCCATATAAATCAAATATCAAATTATTTAAGTAAACTATGCTATGAAGTTGTCTGAACATTTCAAAAGTAGTGGGAGTTATTAGAAAGTTTATGATGAACCTTGAAAGAGTGGTTGAGGAGTTTGTGAATTGGATTCTTTGATACATGAAGTGTTCAAAAAACATGGTTCTTTTCTTTAGAACAGATGATCTATTTCAATGTTTTTCAAAATAGAACATTATTAGTGATTCAGATACATAAAAGGAAAACCTCCAAATATATTCTTTAGTTTTAGTAGAATTATTGTTAGATGGATATCCAAAATTCAATTGGTTTTAGCACTATCAAAAATTTGAGTTGAGTAGAATACCTTAAACAAATCTAGGAAGGAGATAATTTAGTTGAAAGGGATTTTGGAGGATATTAATAGGAAGAAGATTTATGGGATTCTCTTCTATGATTCATGAAGTGAAATTACCTTACAGGAAACCCAAATTTTCACACTAGCATAAAGCACATTACAATAAAATATCATTTCATCCAAAATTTTTTAGAGTATAGAGTATTAAATCTATGAAAGAAAAAGGGAGTTCAAAATCTAGTGGACAAATTGAAAAAGGGTTTTTGTAATGAAGTACTAGGACGCTTTTACACCTTAGTGGGTTTGGGATGACTAGAAATTATGTTTCGAGAACCATGAAACAACTTAAATGGATTTTAAAAAGAAGGAAGGGATTCTGTGGAAGCTGAAGAAAGGGCTTACTCCGGAATACCAGATAATAATCCTCAAGTTAGAGATTGTTGGGTTTGGTAAGTGAGACTCATTTTTCTAGATAAAGAAATTAAGACCAATAGAAGGAGGATGTATAGAGGCCTAACTTCCAATTTCTATAAGGAGACAATGGAAGTATAAATGGATGATCTTATTATTTCTAGATTATTAGTAACTAAATTATGAAGTATATTAATACATATATTTATACATATAAATATTATTTTATTCATTATTTTTTTAAGAATTTATCATTTTATGCACTATGTTTTTTATTAAATTAACTTAATTATATTATTTTTAAATTAATATTTTAATACAATATAATATTTATTGATTAATTATATTTTTATTAGTGTTTTATAGAAATAAATATTAAGAAAAACTTGAATTTCAAAAATTTATTTTCTTATAAAAACAATTTCTCGTTATATTTTATAATTTTAAGTAAAAGTTAAAAAAATTCTATAAATTAAATTTGAAAAAATAAAATTCATTTTTGGATTTATAATTCCAAAATTATTCTGAAAATGAATTTTTAGGTTTTTTCTAAAAGGAGTGATTTTTAGGTGAATAATGAAAAATACTATTTTTTAAATAACATGTTTTTTTTGAAATTATTAGTATATAAGTATGAATTGTAAATTCATGAAACCTTTTTATAAGATCAAATAGGTATTTTATTAATGAATTTGAATTTGTATTTTTTTTAATTTAGAAACCCATATTTTACATTTTAGAACTTAAGTTATATTTAAAAATCATTAATTCATTTTATATAAAAAGTATATATTTTTAATATAATAAAATGAATTACAGTTTTGTAAATTTAATATTACAATGATCTTAGTATTATTTTTTTGGGATTTTTCTAAACTAATTTATTTTAGGTGAATCGTAAAAATACAGATTTTAAAAATACTATCAATTCTGTTAAATCATTATAAAATAATTCCATGAAAGTTTTTGGAAACTTTTTAATAATAATTTTTTAATTTTTAAATTGAAACAATTTTTTTTAAAATACTATGTTGATATATAAAAATTGTGATTAGCATATAAGAAAATTTAGGTAATGTTTTAATGAAAACTGGTTTTGACTGTTTCTCTGAATAAAATTTTCACATGTTGGAATTAGGATTTAAACTATTTTAAATTTAATTAAATATTATTTTAATAGTAAAAATTTTTTTAATTTTAACAGAATCAATAACATTGAAAATTTTACGCTTTACAAAAATATTATTCCTAAAGAACACATTTTTCTAAAAATTGGGTTTTACGTGTTATATGCTCTAATACTAAAACTAATTTATTTAAATCAAGGAAATTTTATTTATAAAATTATATAAATATTTTAAAAAATTGTTATAAAATTATTATGTAATTTTAATCTAAAATTTTTCCGTTAAATTTAGTTTCATAGGGTGAATGTGGAGTTACCACAATAAGGGGAAATTTGGGTGAAAGTTGTGCAACATATTGAAAGTGGTTAAAAAATCTAGAAAAAATTTGTTATATTGAATTTTGGCAGGGGTTATATACATTATACATTTCTTAAAACCATTATTGGACATTTTTTGAGCATTTTTTCTTCAATAATGGAGTCATATTATTGAGAACTAATTGGTTTTTATAAAAGTTCTATTTTCTTCACTTATAAAAGGAGACCACCCCTACCCTTAAATCCAGACATTCCAAAGCCTTTACTCAACACAAACTCTACAATTGTATCATATAAACACCTTCATAACACTATTTAATCCTTGGTTTTACCAAAATACCAAGATAAGTAGTCCTAAGGAGTTACCCAAGGGAGAATTTCTAAGGGAGATTTAATACTCCCAACCTGAATTCTCTAGCTATTTTATTTTTCTACACCCCTCCAATTACCTATATAAATTAATGTATTATAAAAAATGAATTTTTATTATGATTAATTTTTATTATACTAATTGAATATCCATTTCATATGTTCCCCTAAAATCATTAAAAAAATGAAAATGTATTCACGCGTTTGTGCATTGTATCACCTCCATGAATGACATGTTTTGTTTTCCCTAACCACATAAATAGAATAAATTTAAAAATGTTTCTAATATGTAAAAATAATATTGATGACATAATTAATGTTCTGTAATGATAATATATGATTATGATATGTAATAAAAATAATAAATGGTTATAGAAACCTTAATTTCCTTAAATGGACTTATCAAGGTACCTTTCTTAATTTGAATCTAATTTGATATAACCTTTAAAATAGATATGTATTGTCTATATGTAATAATAAAGGACCTAGACTTCCAAAATTCTAGAGATCATGAAGTTATTTTACAAAAAATTTGGATGTGGTCAACAAACTGAAAGTGTTAAGAATAAATTAATCAAAAAATCCTGCATAAACAACATAAGAAAAAACAATATTAAAAATAAGTTCCAAAATATAATAATTTTACCATAGAAAATTAAATATGGATGAATTATATTCTTGGGAATATATCTAATGAGCTTAATTTAATTAGTTTAGAAGCTATGTGAAAGTGTATAGAACTTTCAAACAAGTGTTAAGGGTTTTAATCTCAAATTCACTTCATTGGGATATGTTTAATGTTACGAACAAATTATCTAACACCCAAATAATTTTTAATCTATTTAATTAAATAAATACGTTGTTCAATTGCTTTATCTACAAGTAGTGTTCAATTTTAACAGAAAATCACTATGCATTTAAATAAAAATATAAGTATTAAATATAACCCTTAAATATGTAATAGCTATATTAAAGGGTATAAATAGGTATACAAATATTATGAAATATGGGTATGTTGAAAATAATGTATACTTTTAATACTAATGAAATTCAATTAGTGTAGCTAAAAAAATTAAGAATGTCATTTTGTGATTTAATTTTTTTATAAAATTGGTGTTTTATATCAATAGAATAAGTATATTAAGATTAAATAATAATAAAATATATTCCAAATAAATTTTCTATTAATTGATAGTAAATAAGAATAAATAATAGTGAACATTTTACAAATATATTTTATAATATAAATAGTTTTACCCAATATTTTTGGATTCTATATAAATATTAAATATGTCAATTGTATAGATTCAATTTGAATTATTTTTTTATCATTTTTGGATTAATAAAAATAATAAAATATTAAGATGGTTTTCTTGGGATTTTTTGGAAACATTTTATTTTCAGGTGAATAGTTCAATATACCGCTTTAACTAATATTATGAATTTTCTATTGTTATTAGTATATAAGTTTGACTTATAAATTTTTGAAACATTTTCTTGATTACATATGTATTTTTTAATTAATACTATACATTTTAAAATATTTATTACAATGTATTAACCTATATTTGATATTTTAAGACTCAAGTAGTATTTTTCTCAAAAATTATTTTTCTGCATTATACCTTAATTATATTAAAGATAAATTTTAATACCTTTATAAATTGAATCAAAAAAAAATTATTCCAAATTTTTATTCATTTAGTTTAAATTATCTACTAATATTTACTTAATTTTATGCATAAATATTAAGTTACCATATGTAAAAATTAGTTACCGTGGTAAACTGATTGTTTTTACAAGAATGATAGCTTTCGAAATATTATATATTCATAAAATTAAAGGAATATATATTAAAAAGATAATATAATTTGATGTTAAACTATATATATAAATTTATTAAAAATTATTTAATTGGTCTCAAATTTTAAATACCATTAATAACACTTAATGATTAAAACAACATGTTTCTAATTTTTTTAAAATTATATATCTTTTTTTAAAAAGTTAATTTTCAACTATTTAGAAATTTAATTAGGTTACATGGATCACATATTCATATTTTTCATATTGATATTTGGTAATAAGGTTAATCTTATACTTTTATTAATAAAATAATTACCAAGATAAATTTTTAATGAAGATTAATAACAATAAAAATGGGTAAATAAAGTCTCTCAAATGCATAAAAAATAAATTATCACCAAAAATTTATTAAAATACTTATTTGTTATTAAATTCCTAAAAAATATTTTAACCTACAATTTATCCTCCTAATTCACCTAACTTTCCAAACCCACCTAACACCCCATGTGATTCCATTCTTACACCTCACTTAAATCTTGTTTCCATAAAAGGTTCATCTTTTTCATCTATAAAAGGAGATCACTATCACATATTATCTCATTAATATCCAAACCAAATGCATTTATCATGAAATTAACTTCATTCCCATATCTAAATACCTTCTTATGAGTTTATATGGTTCAAAGGAGTTCATCCAATCTTTAATGAGCTACTTATAAATATTAGGGTTTCCCTCCCCCTATTTTTGATTTATGCACTTCTTTAATGATAAGCCCAAAAATATTCAATTTATTATTATTTAATATATTCATAATGAATAATTTACTATCCAAATTATTCTTTATTTTTTAGAGACTATAATTCCCACTCATTAAACACATTCTATAATGCTTTTTGTAAAGCTACTATGTTATCGAAACCACTCATTGATTCTCGCCCCCTTCCATTTAATTCAAACACTTATTTTATTATAAGGATTTTGATTAACATGTGATTATGTTTCCAATTTTTCACAATCAATAATTTAATATCCTAATTATTCCATATTCTTTAGATAATTTCTTTTCTCTCTCATGAATCCATTTTATAATCACTTTTCTATAGTCAGCATGCTGCCAAAATAATTCCTTGATTTTCCATCCCCATATTGAAAAAACTCAATTCAAATATCATTTAATAGTATAAATATAATTTACTTTATAAAAGTATATGTATATTAAAATGTTATTAAATAGTCAAATAATATATTTATTTTTTTCTTAAAGGAGGTTTGAGTGTGATCAACTATGATAGAATTCATGGTATGGGTTCCTTTGTTTCAAACTTAAATCCCTTGAGAAATGATTATGATATAGACCATGTTTCCTTTTAAATGGTGTAAATAATTACCTATTTTAATTATTTATCATGATTCTATTATATTTCATGATATTAAATGTTATTTTAAAAGATTCACCTCTTATGGGGTTCTAATTTAAAAGTTAGAAATGATGTAATGCATTTTCACAACTCAAAGATTTTCCTTGGGTTATAATAACTCTATTTTGACTATTATTATAAGGCCCCAGCCTTAAAGATTACTTAATATTGAATTAAATGCGTAATTCACATTGAGGATCTTTTCAGGTTTAGAGTTTTAAAACATTAGGACATAACTATTACATCTCAAAAGATTACAAAGTAGTCGCTTCTACTAAATTTCCATAAAATAAAAACCCTTTAAAAGAAACATTTATAGTAACATGTTTTAGGTAGCATGACTTTCCCTTGATCCCATCCTTGACCCTATTCCATGCTATGTCTTGTGAAAAACATTTCAAAAAACTTGGGATGAGCATAAGAAGCTCAGTAAGGGATACACAAAGAATGAAAACTGTTAGTTTTTCAAAACAACAAGTAAACCATGAATACTTTATCAATGTAATAATTTTCACCTTCATGAAGTAGTAAAAACTTTTCACTGAAAAAAAAGTATCATTACTTACCTTTTTGTAACCAAAGGATTACCATAAAACCCATATAAAGAACACATAACATATATAAAGGTAACTTGGGACATAAACATACTTAAGTGGAATAACCATACGGTCGACTTCCACACATATCACTTAATGGAATAGCCATACGGACAATTTCCATACATACTTAATGGAATATCCATACGGCCGACTTCCATACCCAATGCATTGGAGGTTATAATGTAACCACCCGTCCTGGTATTCACGACACCACCCGTCATATGGTTTATAACGTAACCACCCGTTAAAATGTCCAAGTACCAGTATAAAATCATAAAACATAAAACCAATATAAAGGAATGATAACATTTCCACATTTCAATCACAATATATCATAAATATATTGACATAATAGAATCCTTTTTCAAAACCATTTTCAATACCAAAATAAAAGAAAAGTAAAACATGGTATTTATTTTTCTTTTAAAAAGAAGGTATGGCTTGTAAAGGAAGCCAAAACTCAAATATTGGTCACGGCGGCGGAGAAGTCGTTGTCTCCGCATACGTACAACAAAAACATTCCCTTTTGTCGTTTAGTAAACTCTTAGTATAAAAAAGATTCCTTTTGAATAAACGTAAAAGTCAAAGGGGTTTATACACCGTATAAAAGAAAGTTGTGTATAAAAAGAAATATGTCTCAATGAAAGAAGATTGAGACAAAGTCCTTTACAAAGATCATTTTTAAAATAAAATAGATCTATTATGTGTATTCACTATAGGTACACATAAAGAAAGTAAAAATACAAAATAGGACATAATAACATCATGACATAATTTGAAAGTAGGAGATTAACCCAAAGAATGGAAGTTGGGTTAAGAAGTTCCCTTGACATCCTAACGGCGTCACATCAAAATGAGTTGATGAGAGATAAAAAAAGGGTATCTCATCACTTGGACATAAAATTTACATCAATAAGGATATATGAGAACATATCCCAACATAACAATATGTAAATTAAAAGACCCAACAAAAGAAGTCTTTTAAAAAAAAGAGGGTGAAAGGTTCCCTTACCGACTTGGGTAACTTTTGAAAAGTACACCCCATTGAAGAAGTGTCATACAATGAATATGTAAATACCCATAAATGGAATTATATTACAATAGGATTGTAATAGTGGGCAATACATAAACCACTCAATGGAAATTGTGACAAATGTAGCATAAATCTCACGGGAATAAAAGTGAGATGAAAAATCACTTTACGAAAACTCGGCAGCCTAACGGCGCCACTTAAAACTTCCAAAAATGGATTGATGAGATCAAATAGGGTATCTCATCACATTACAAAAAAATGTACAGAAAGAGGAATATGAAAGAACATCCCCCATCATAACAAATAGGATCTTAAAAGAAGTGACATAAAGGGGAGTACTTAAAAAGAAAGAGAGAGGTTAGATCTCTTATGAAAATTCGGCAGCCTAACGGCGCCACTCAAAAACCTCCAAAATGGATTGATGAGAGATAATAGGGTCTCTAATCACATGAAAATAAAAATTAAAGTAAGATTAATATAAAAGAACATCTCAATCATAAGAAAGATGAGCTTAAAAGAAATGACATAAAAGAGTGTACTTAAAAAGAAAGAGAGTTGTAGGATCCCTTACCTCGGGTCCGACTTGACTCGATCGTTCTTTAATCTCCTGAATAATAAACTTGAGTTAATTTATACTTCCTTAAGAACCTTTTTAAAGTTCATTATTCCTTTTATATCACTTATTACCATGTTATAAACATTATTTAATCATTTAAGTTAATCATGTTTGTTTTGTCGATATTTGGTTCTTAAGTCGAAAGTGGACTTCTTACAATTACATGTTGTTCGTGTGGTCAAAGGTTCTTTATATCCAGAATGAAATTCCTGATTTGGATATAATATGTATCATATATATCCAGAATATACATTTATTTATAATATTACATAATCATTTAGAGGTAAGAAATGAAATGCACCGTTCATGGAGACGGTAAGCCGTACGTACGCATGAACGCTACTTTCATTTCTTTGTCATATTAATGGAATTAAAACTAAATGAGAGGTATGTATATTTTAATTCCAGAATTATATTCATCATTTAGATATATCATTAATTATATATATCCATTATATACATGTACTTTTAATAGGACATTACATTTGGGGATAAGAAATGAAATGCACCGTTCATGGAGACGGTAAGTCGTACGTACGCATGAACGCTACTTTAATTTCTATCTCATACTTTAATGGAAAGAAATAATAATGATATAGAGGTATATTATAATTCCAGTATAACATCATATATAATAACTTTAAATCCATCCTTTACACGTCCCACATATGGCATTAACGAATCACATCACTTTGAGGGGGCGGTAGTCCGCACTTCCTTAAATGAAGATATCGTGTTTACCCATAATGGAAACCATGAAGGTATGCCAAAAATGAAAAATACAGAAGATTAAAGAAAACATAAACATATTATATATCATATATAAAAATAGTGACATCATAATGGCCACCTTTGAAGGTGTTAAATGAGTATTGAACAATCATCGTTTCGTGAGGCAGAATTTCGCCATCCACGGAAACCGTATGTTCTTTAACCATTTGATGTAGTTGTGTGAGAGTGTAGCTCAAATAAATATTATAACAACATCCTAGTATATTGAAGATACTGTTGTTGTTACAAAAGAAGTAAATAAAAAGAGTTTAGAGGGTTGGAGAAGCAAAATAAAACAAATGAACAAGAGAGAATGAATTACCTTTAAAAGTGTAACTCCTTTTGATTTGAGCCTAAAGGCTTCCTTTGAAAGGATTCTTCCCAAAGGGAATCCTCTAGGATGAGTAGAGGGATGTGGAGAGAGTAAATGGGCAGGTTTTGGCCGAGCCAAAGGCTTGAGTAGTGTGTGAAATGAGGTAGAGGTGGGGGCCTTTTATAAGAGGAGAGGAGGGGCACTTTTGGAAAGTAAAGAAATATTACTTTATTTGAAAATGTGTTTCGGTTTTAAAAGGTCCCACATTGATAGAATTTGTGGATAAGGTGATAAGGGTTCGAAATCCGCTCATCCAATTGGTTTTGGACATGTGTAGTTCATAGATTTTACATTATCTTTCCATTTTATTTAAATCGTCAAATAATGATGTCATCACTGCATCATTATTATGTCATAAATAATTTAATTTACTTAATGTATAAAAATTATAAAAAATACTATGATGTAGGAAATATTTTTATCTTTACAATGACTATTTATAATCAAAATTTGGACCTGTGTAACCCTACTTAAAAAATTGTTTTAGTAAAACAACTCATGTTTGTGTCAATTTAATTTTAACATTAAATAAAAAGTTATTTATGTCATTTCCCAACCAAAGTGTCTCCATGGGGTCCCCAAGTTGACCCATGGCTTGTCTTGGTCGTCCATGACACAACCAATAAGGTTGGGACATGTGTCTAGGTCACTTTATATTATTAAAGCATTATTTATACCTTAAACTACCCTAATTACCACTAATCGCGATTAAGAACTTAATAAGTTACTATTCACCAAAAAATTATTTTTATCCCATTGAACCACATTTTACTTCTTAATGACAACCATGTATGTCGGATTTTTGAAATTCAAAACACAATGATTGCAAAATTTCATTTAAACGGAAAATCAGTCTTTATAAGTACCACTTAGTGGTTTCACTATTCATCAAAAATTGAAGTTTTTCAGAAAATTACCAAAAATTCACCCTAAGCTATATTTGATATTCCGAATTCAAAAATGAAGTCTATTTTACAAAATTCAAAACATATAAGTCACATTAATTAATTTAATAATTAATTCCCGCTGTCAGAGCAAATAGCGTGTTTTTATGAAACAATAAGTATCAAAAGATTGACACTAGTTTAAGTCCGATTTCAAAGTGAAATTGATTCCAACGACCACTATTGGATTTAATGGTAAAAATATTTTCTAATTTCACTTTAAAACCAATTCAAAAGATAATCTAATCATATAAATAAATTATATTAAAAAGAGGTTTTGAATTAAAATACAACATTTTACACTATTCATTAAAAAAATGAACTTTATTAGAAAAATACCAAAAATTTACACAAAGTAAAATTTAATGTCCCAATTATAAAGAAGAGTTTTATTTGGTCCAAAAGAATGTATAAGAGAGATCAAAACTATATTTAATGACAGTTCGCCATCAAAAGGTGATAAGTGAACCTTTAGTGAAAACTAGGGCATATACACCTAAAATTGAATTCTTTCTGTATTTTAAGACTTTATCTTTTATTGGATAAATGTAAAAACATTTGAAAACATATATAATCATATTTTAGTTATTTCTATCCATTCCCACCATTACAACGGCTACATTTTAAATACCATTTAAAATAATATTATTTTATTATTAGAGTGCAACGTAATATTCCCAAGAAACTCGTTGTTGCGTGTTGGGTACGCCATCGAGCATAGCGTCCCCTTTAAAGTCATTTAAATATTTTATTCACAAATATGGATAAATATGAAATGTCATATTCTTTATTTACCTGGGGTGTTACATCTTTCCCCCCTTTTGGGAATTGCGTCCTCGCAATTTTAAAATTGGGCTTGGAAACATCCTTGAAAGTCCCACATCGGAACAAAAGTCGGTAAAACAAACACTTTAAAATAAAGAAAGATAAGTACAAAGGTCACCCGAGTTAACCCATACTAGGATTCCAAGTATGAAAATATGGACATGGAGGAAAAAACAAAGGGTCATGTTCTGATGGAGAGTGATAGAAAACTTGTTTAGGAGAAAGTTAACCACGAGAAAATCACAAACTTGTGATGGGTTAAACGGTATTCGATTCCCCAGTAGGAAAAGTTAATAGACAACATTTTTGTTTTAAGTTACTTTATATTGCGGAATTTATTCATAAGGAAACATAATCACTTATCATATTGACTTTCAACTTTTATTAGATTCCTTACACAAACTCATATTTTCTCCAAAAGACGAGTATTTAGGAAGACTTGTTCACATTAAGAGTACTATAATCAACTTCTAGAGAATCACCTAATCCACAAAATAGAACTATATAATTCCCATGTCTTTATACTTTAAGCAAAACCAAAACCGAAAAGGCTAGTACAAGATCAGATAATTCAGAAAAGGATAACCCTTTATAAAAAGAAAATCTATTCTTAATCTCCAAAATTTGTCTAACAAAACCCAAAGTTCAACAAGGACCATTCTATAATCAATTTGTCCATAAAATTCTTCAAAGTAAACCAATATAAGATTGAAACCCAAACATTTTAATGATTTAGTCACATAGTCTTCCAAGTTAAATCGTAACATTTATCTCCAAACAACATCAGTTGCTCCTAATGTCCCGTATTGAAAAGTAATTAACCTAATCACATATCCTCTATTATAGGTTAATCATTTTCATAAATAACCCAAAATCATCTTACTCTTAATTCATAAAATCATATAACCAGAAAGAATCATTCAAACTAACCAGGGACTTCACGTAGTCCAGTGGTAGGCGATAAATACCAGTCGCACTTTGGTTGTGGGTTCAATTCCCGCAGCTTTGTCCGACGTGACGGGTTGTCACACGGTCTGCGTGTTGTCCTTTTTCCAAAACTATATAATTCTTAAAACATTCCCCAAAATGAGATAAAATCTTCAAGAATAATCATAAAATATTTTAACCTCAATTTTATCTCATTCCTTTCATTTTCCATCATATCATAGAGTAACCCATAATTACCTAAAAATTAAGTATCATATAAACCCTAATGGTTACCTTAATAATTATTACCTGAATTTACATATCGAGTTGGCCATCTCGTACATGATGCATTAGAGAACTCACCAAGGTTGAAGTGGTTGATCATGACTCCTTGATATTTGGTTTAGAACAACCACGAGTTTCCTCATTGAATCCTCCATTTTATCTAGTATCTTAATCAGAGAACCACCACAGTTTCCTTCAAACCTGTTGTCTCTTTGGTGCCTGCTAGATCCATCCATTCACTAAAAATAGAAATGTCAGTGTGAGTATATCAACAAAACCATCATGTACTAATGAGGAATGTAAACACTAAGATACACTTACTCATTCACTTTATATAAAACTAGGACTCTTTCTGAAATCCTAACCATTATGGTAATGTCACTTATGCTTAAAGAATACCCTAACCTCTAAAGTTATCTAAACCGACCTTTGATACCAACTATAAGGCCCCAACCTTAAAGCTTACTTAATATTGAATTAAATGAGTAATTCACATTGAGGATCTTTTCAGGTTTAGAGTTTTAGAAAATTAGGACATAACTATTACATCTCAAAATATTACAAAGTAGTCGCTTCTACTAAATTTCCATAAAATAAAAACCCTTTAAAAGAAAAATTTATTGTTCCATGTTTTAGGTAGCATGACTTTTACTTGATCCCATCCTTGACCCAATTCCATGCTATGTCCTGTGAAAAACATTTCAAAAAACTTAGGATGAGCATAAGAAGCCCAGTAAGGGATACACAAAGAATGAAAACTGTTAGTTTTTCAAAACAACAAGTAAACCATGAATACTTTATCAATGTAATACTTTTCACCTTCATGAAGTAGTAAAAACTTTTCACTGAAAAAAAAGTATCATTAGTTACCTTTTTGTAACCAAAAGATTACCTTAAAACCCATATAAAGAACACATAACATATATAAAGGTAACTTGGGACATAAACATACTTAAGTGGAATAACCATACGGTCGACTTCCACACATATCACTTAATGGAATAGCCATATGGCCAATTTCCATACATACTTAATGGAATAGCCATACGGCCGACTTCCATACCCAATGCATTGGAGGTTATAACGTAACCACCCGTCCTGGTATTCACGGCACCACCCGTCATATGGTTTATAACGTAACCACCCGTTAAAATGTCCAAGTACCAGTATAAAATCATAAAACATAAAACCAATATAAAGGAATGATAACATTTCCACATTTCAATCACAATATATCATAAATATATTGACATAATAGAATCCTTTTTCAAAAACCATTTTCAATACCAAAATAAAAGAAAAGTAAAACATGGTATTTATTTTTCTTTTAAAAAGAAGGTATGGCTTGTAAAGGAAGCCAAAACTCAAATATCGGTCACGACGGCGGAGAAGTCGTTGTCACCGCATACGTACAACAAAAACATTCCCTTTTGTCGTTTAGTAAACGCTTCGTATAAAAAAGATTCCTTTTGAATAAACGTAAAAGTCAAAGGGGTTTATACACCGTATAAAAGAAAGTTGTGTATAAAACGAAATATGCCTCAATGAAAGAAGATTGAGACGAAGTCCCTTACAAAGATCATTTTTAAAATAAAATAGATCTATTATGTGTATTCACTATAGGTACACATAAATAAAGTAAAAATACAAAATAGGACATAATAACATCATGACATAATTTTAAAGTAGGAGATTAACCCAAAGAATGGAAGTTGGGTTAAGAAGTTCCCTTGACAGCCTAACGGCGTCACATCAAAATGAGTTGATGAGAGATAAAAAAAGGGTATCTCATCACTTGGACATAAAATTTACATCAATAAGGATATATGAGAACGTATCCCAAAATAACAATATGTAAATTAAAAGACCCAACAAAAGAAGTCTTTTAAAAAAAAGAGGGTGAAAGGTTCCCTTACCGACTTGGGTAACTTTTGAAAAGTACACCCCATTGAAGAAGTGTCATACAATGAATATGTAAATACCAATAAATGGAATTATATTAAAATAGGATTGTAATAGTGGGAAATACATAAACCACTCAATGGAAATTGTGACAAATGTAGCATAAATCTCACGGGAATAAAAGTGAGATGAAAAATCACTTTACGAAAACTCGGCAGCCTAACGGCGTCACTTAAAACTTCCAAAAATGGATCGATGAGATCAAATAGGGTATCTCATCACATTACAACAAAATGTACAGAAAGAGGAATATGAAAGAACATCCCCCATCATAAAAAATAGGATCTTAAAAGAAGTGACATAAAGGGGAGTACTTAAAAAGAAAGAGAGAGGTTAGATCTCTTATGAAAATTCGGCAGCCTAACGACGCCACTCAAAAACCTCCAAAATGGATTGATGAGAGAGAATAGGGTCTCTCATCACATGAAAATAAAAATTAAAGTAAGATTAATATAAAAGAACATCTCAATCATAAGAAAGATGAGCTTAAAAGAAATGACATAAAAGAGTGTACTTAAAAAGAAAGAGAGTTGTAGGATCCCTTACCTCGGGTCCGACTTGACTCGATCGTTCTTTAATCTCCTGAATAATAAACTTGAGTTAATTTATACTTCCTTAAGAACCTTTTTAAAGTTCATTATTCGTTTTATATCACTTATTACCATGTTATAAACATTATTTAATCATTTAAGTTAATCATTTTTGTTTTGTCGATATTTGGTTCTTAAGTCGAAAGTGGACTTCTTACAATTACATGTTGTTCGTGTGGTCAAAGGTTCTTTATATCCAGAATGAAATTCCTGATTTGGATATAATATGTATCATATATATCCAGAATATACATGTATTTATAATATTACATAATCATTTAGAGGTAAGAAATGAAATGCACCGTTCATGGAGACGGTAAGCCGTACGTACGCATGAACGCTACTTTCATTTCTTTGTCATATTAATGGAATTAAAACTAAATGAGAGGTATGTATATTTTAATTCCATAAATATATTCATCATTTAGATATATCATTAATTATATATATCCATTATATACATGTACTTTTAATAGGACATTACATTTGGGGATAAGAAATGAAATGCACCGTTCATGGAGACGGTAAGCCGTACGTACGCATGAACGCTACTTTCATTTCTATCTCATACTTTAATGGAAAGAAATAATAATGATATAGAGGTATATTATAATTCCAGTATAACATCATATATAATAACTTTAAATCCATCCTTTACACGTCCCACATATGGCATTAACGAATCATATCACTTTGAGGGGGCGGTAGTCCGCACTTCCTTAAATGAAGATATCGTGTTTACCCATAATGGAAACCATGAAGGTATGCCAAAAATGAAAAATACAGAAGCTTAAATAAAACATAAACATATTATATATCATATATAAAAATAGTGACATCATAATGTCCACCTTTGAAGGTGTTAAATGAGTATTGAACAATCATCGTTTCGGGAGGCAGAATTTCGCCATCCACGGAAACCGTATGTTCTTTAACCATTTGATGTAGTTGTGTGAGAGTGTAGCTCAAATAAATCTTATAACAATATCCTAGTATATTGAAGATACTGGTTTTGTTACAAAAGAAGTAAATAAAAAGAGTTTAGAGGGTTGGAGAAGCAAAATAAAACAAATGAACAAGAGAGAATGAATTACCTTTAAAAGTGTAACTCCTTTTGATTTGAGCCTAAAGGCTTCCTTTGAAAGGATTCTACCCAAAGGGAATCCTCTAGGATGAGTAGAGGGATGTGGAGAGAGTAAATGGGCAGGGTTTGGCCGAGCCAAAGGCTTTAGGAGTGTGTGAAATGAGGTAGAGGTGGGGGCCTTTTATAAGAGGAGAGGAGGGGCACTTTTGGAAAGTAAAGAAATATTACTTTATTTGAAAATGTGTTTCGGTTTTAAAAGGTCCCACATTGATAGAATTCATGGATAAGGTGATAAGGGTTCGAAATCCACTCATCCAATTGGTTTTGGACATGTGTAGTTCATAGATTTTACATTATCTTTCCATTTTATTTAAATCGTCAAATAATGATGTCATCACTGCATCATTATTATGTCATATATAATTTAATTTATTTAATGTCTAAAAATTATAAAAAATACTATGATGTAGGAAATCTTTTTATCTTTCCAATGACTATTTATAATCAAAATTTGGACCTGTGTAACCCTACTTAAAAAATTGTTTTAGTAAAACAACTCATGTTTGTGTCAATTTAATTTTAACATTAAATAAAAAGTTATTTATGTCATTTCCCAACCAAAGTGTCTCCATGGGGTCCCCAAGTTGACCCATGGCTTGTCTTGGTCGGACATGACACAACCAATAAGGTTGGGACATGTGTCTAGGTCACTTTATATTATTAAATCATTATTTATACCTTAAACTACCCTAATTACCACTAATCGCGATTAAGAACTTAATAAGTTACTATTCACCAAAAAATTATTTTTATCCCATTGAACCACATTTTACTTCTTAATGACAACCATGTATGTCGGATTTTTGAAATTCAAAACACAATGATTGCAAAATTTCATTTAAACGGAAAATCAGTCTTTATAAGTACCACTTAGTGGTTTCACTATTCATCAAAAATTGAAGTTTTTCAGAAAATTACCAAAACTTCACCCTAAGCTATATTTGATATTCCGAATTCAAAAATGAAGTCTATTTTACAAAATTCAAAACATATAAGTCACATTAATTAATTTAATAATTAATTCCCGCTGTCAGAGCAAATAGTGTGTTTTTATGAAACAATAAGTATCAAAAGATTGACACTAGTTTAAGTCCGATTTCAAAGTGAAATTGATTCCAATGACCACTATTGGATTTAATGGTAAAAATATTTTCTTATTTCAATTTAAAACCAATTCAAAAGATAATCTAATCTTATAAATAAATTATATTAAAAAGAGGTTTTGAATTAAAATACAACATTTTACACTATTCATTAAAAAAATGAACTTTATCAGAAAAATACCAAAAATTTACACAAAGTAAAATTTAATGTCCCTATTCTAAAGAAGAGTTTTATTTGGTCCAAAAGAATGTATAAGAGTGATCAAAACTATATTTAATGACAGTTCGCCATCAAAAGGCGATAAGTGAACCTTTAGTGAAAACTAGGGCATATACGCCTAAAATTGAATTCTTTCTGTATTTTAAGCCTTTATCTTTTATTGGATAAATGTAAAAACATTTAAAAACATATATAATCATATTTTAGTTATTTCTATCCATTCCCGCTATTACAACGGCTACATGTTAACTACCATTTAAAATAATATTATTTTATTATTAGAGTGCAACGTAAGATTCCCAAGAAACTCGTTGTTGCGTGTTGGGTACGCCATCGAGCATAGCGTCCCCTTTAAAGTCATTTAAATATATTATTCACAAATATGGATAAATATGAAATTTCATATTCTTTATTTACCTGGGGTGTTACAATTATTTTAAAGATTGATCTATAATAGATTAGTATTATATTATCTTATATTTAAACCTTGTTTTATATGGAATAATGTTTCAAACCAAGTCTGATTATTTCATTATTTTATATTATGTTAAAATCAATTTTTGTTAAGAATAATTCCCATTTGATTTAGTGTAATATTCTTTCATATCCAAGTTGTTTACTCCCCACAAATATTCATATTTACCTAATGAAAAATCAGTTTTTTTATATCTAATAATATTTTACCACCTTGATAATTAAAAAATGGTTCATAATCCATTTAATTATTTTGGTTTTCAATAAGGTTATTTAAAAATGTTCTAAATGTTTTTCCATCCTATCAAAATAAATAACTTTATCACCCACTAAACTTTTTTTATAACCATAATGTATTTAAAATGATATTTTATTTTTAACTATTTATAATAAGGTTTTAAAAATTTTTATCCTTAAATTTTGTATTGTTTTTTCATTTAATTTTCACTTTATCTTTTATAACAATGTTTAAGAGGTTTTTTAAAAACTTTTGTATTTCAACTTATATTTTTTCAAAAAGGTTTACATATCATGAAGTGATATTTTTATTATCCTATATATTTTATTATTATATGATTTATTTTATAAAGGGTGATTTTTTATATCTTATTACTTCGTAAGTTTATGTTTTTTTATGTTTTTGAAAAGTTTAGGAATCCCATTGTTTTTCAATGGGTTTTCTAAACTATGTTGTTGTTTGATGTTAATTGAAACACATATGTATGGATGATGAGGGGTGGGTTTGTATATTTCCCTCTTATTCATTGGTAATTTTTATATCTCATGAGATCAAAAGGGTACACAAGAGGGTTTATCCCAAGCTAATGGGTGCATGTGAGGATTTATCCCAAGCCATACGGTACATGAGAGGAATTATCCAAATCCAAAGGGGTATATTGGAAGATTTTTTAAAATTACAAGGCCACATGACAGGATTTTTAAAAGCCCAATAAGGAACACATGTGATTTTACCAAGCCTAATCTGTGTTGAATTTATTGGTTGGTAGCCTAGACATATTATTTCTATGATTATGTTTGTGCGATAGTTGAAAGATATTTCATAGTTTTATATTTCTTATCATGAATATGTTTTGTTATATAAACTCATGTTTATTTATTCACACTTTAAATTCATGACTTATTTTATGTAAATATTTATTCAATGATTTATGACCTATGATTTATTGGGTATGATTTTCTTTTATATCTTTATTATACACATTTTCTCATTAGATTCTCACTTATGATCTTTGATTATTATCAATAATTTTTACCCTTAATGAGCATTTGAGATCACACCTTTCAATGTTTTAATTTACCTTGGTCATACAGACATTTATAAATTATGGAATGACTAGAATTGAGTCCAGAGGAGTTTTATTATGGAGAAAATATTATAGATTAATATATTTATCCAGATAATATCAAAGACATTAAACCTATATCTCCTTGGGTTGTGTAACTATTTTTAGCTATATTAATTAAATAATGGGACTAATATATTATTTAATTCATGTCCAGGTTGTGTTCCTATATTCATTATCAAATAAAGGTTTAGTTTTTTAATGATTATTTTGTTAACATTTGGTGGTAGGGTTAGAGAACCTCTATGAAAACCCTATAGATGAGTATAAGTATGGGATTATATCCTAAAATAATGATAAAGACTTTAGTAATTTGTTTTACTTGTAACAAATACCTTTATAGATTATGGTAAGTAGATATGGCTATAGAAAAAATTCCCCTATGGGTAATCACCCTTAAAAATATTAGTTGAGCATTGACTAGATCATTACCCTAATGCATGATGAGTGAGCCTATGGGTGCACACTTTTCTAGAAACTGTTTAGGGATTTTATTTGGATTATAATTTAATATTTACAAATCAATAATAATGATTGGTTACCAAGTTAAGTTTTTTTATTAGGTTTACAAGTATAACATAACCCAACTCAATGTAACCTAAGTTAAACTACGATTGATATAGTTTGAATGAATAAAATTACATACTAATGTGATGATAAGGGTAAATGGTTTTAAAGTTGACACTTTTTTATGATATTTATTATGATAATTACCTTGTATTATTAATCATTCGTCACTCTTGTAAACCCTTTTGGTTTTATTAATGGTTGGATCTTTGAGTAACCAAGTTAATAATGGATGTGATTAACAACACCATAATTTTTTTAATGCGATAGAAGAAAATGTTGAAAATATTTTAGTTATGATCACACAAAGATATAATGTTATGATTAGAAAATTGAATCTTAATAAACATATGAACCACCAAATAAGCTAATTATTTTGTTTTATAGAACATGATATGATGATGTTGATGAAGGAAAGAAGATTCAATTTCATTCATGTTAAAAATTTGGGAAGATAAACCTAGGGGAATTTCATAAAGGAACTAGATGATGTTTTATCTATAGTAAAAGGGTACATCAAGCAATATGATTACTATGAAAAAGAGGTTTTTAGTTTATATAATATGTAAAAACATTTTTCTTATTGAGGATTCACTAGCAATTTGATGCTTTAGATGTGAGGAATTTGATAACTATTCAGAACAGTGCTCTAATCAGAGGGATTAAGATGAAAATTGATACCGAAAACTTTTTAGATGATGTAATCAATGAAAATAATTTTAAATGACTAATATTTAATTGGATAATGAAAATTAAGTAGTTCTATGTACAGTTATTCATCACACTATATTAGTGGATGTCTTATGGCATGTATATTTTCAACTACTATTAGAAATTAAAAATAAAAATAGTTGGTGATTTCATTATTATATATAAGATATATGAATCTTATTTAATGTTTTTAGGGATATGATTCATGTGAGTATTATTATCCTTCATTAAGATATACTTAATGAGATTCTTTTTGGAATTTAGTTTCTTCTCTACATAGAGGAAAAATTATATGTTAGAATATAAAAATAACATTCCAAACCAGCCTATGATCATATATTAGTGAAAGGATGACTATGAGATCTCTTAGAAAAGAAATTATAATATAGGAGTTATGATACCCAATCATAAGGTATGATTACCTTAAATGATCTGAGAAAAACTCAATATTAGGATTGATTTATTCCGAGGTAAAATGATATATTTCCAACACTTTACAATTTTTTTTGAGTTGAGTGTATATTTTTTATAAACATAGTTAGTTTAAACACTAAGTGATTATTTAAATTGAAAGGATGGAATTTATTTAAGGGGAGGTGGAATTTAACACCTTTAGAATATGTAATTATTACTTTAAAGAAATAATTTTTTGATAGATTTCTCCACAAAAAATGCTAAACTTTAATAAAAAACCCGACACATATAGATATAAATATAAGTATTAAATATATCTATTAAAATCTTAGAAATTTAATTGACAAATATAAATTGGACTAGCCACATTAATAGGTATAAAAAATAATGTCTAATTTTAATTCTGATGATGTTCAATTAGTATAACTAAAATAATTTAGAAAATCATTTTATGCTTAAAAATATATTTTTATGGAATCAATGTTTTATTTCATGTAAATAAGTATTTTATTGTTAAATAACAATAAAATATATTACCAATAAATTAGTTATTATTTTACAGGAAATAATAATAATGGATAGTGAACATTTTAAAACTGTATTTTCCAAGATGAATAATTTTACATTATTTTGTGATTTTATTTAAATATTGTTTTATAAAATTTTAGTAATTTTATTTGAAAAAATGAACATAATTTTTCTATTTAGAATAATAATATAATATTAAGATTAATTTTTGGGTTTTTTTGAAACATTAAATTTTTAGTTGAACATTATAATATACCATTATTACCATTATTAAGATTTTTATGAAATTATTAGTATTTAAGTATGAATTTGAAATTTATAAAAACTTTTATTAAAAATATATATGTTTTATAATTTAAATTACACTTTTATAATATTTATTATATCTTATAAACCTATATTTGATATTTTAAAACCCAAGCAATATTTTTCTCAAAAATATTTTTAATACACTATCCATTTATTATATTAAAATTAAATTTTAACACTTTTAGAAATTGAACCAGAAATTTTTATCTTAATATTTATAATTATTAAGCCCAAATTATATAATAAGGCTGACATCATTTTCTGGATAACGATTAATTAACCTTAGGAAAAATTAGTTATTATGGTAAATGTTTATTTTCTAAGAATGTCACCTACCTAAATATTGTGTATTTTTAAAATTAAATGTATCTCTTTTAAATTAAGAATATAATACGAGGTTTAAAAATATATAAAAATGCATTAACACTCATTTAATTGGTAATAAATTATAAATAAAATTAGGAACATCGAATGATTAAAATAAAATGTTTCTACAAAACTGTTTTTCAAGGCATTATATATTATGATTTAAATGATAATTTTCTTCTATTTTGAAATTGAATTAAGTTAAATGGAGAAATAATTTTTAATCATAATTTCAAAATATGGTAATAAGGGTCATCTTATATTTTTTTAATATAATAATTACCATGATTAATTTTTAACGAATATTAATAATGGTAAAAATGGGTATATTAAGTATCTCGAAATTTTAATAATTAAGAGGTCACTTACACCTTCTAAAATATTTTTTAGGTATTAATGTCATAAAAACATTTCTCAAAAATTATTCCTCCACCCAATTCACTTAAATCCCCAAACTCACCTAACAACCCATGTGATTCCATTGTTACCCCTTATATAACTCTAGTTTCTATGAAAATACCCTCTTTTATAACTATAAAAGTAGCTCACTCCCACATATTCTCCAATAACACTCCAAAAAAATGAATTTATCATGAATCTACCTTCCATATACCACTCTAAATCCTTCCTCAGTAGTTCCTAAGTTTCTAAGGAGTCTCACCATGCTTTATGAAACTACGTTTCTTAGTAAGGTTTCTCCACCTCTTCATGATTCAAGTACTTATCTTGAGATAATAAATTTTATTGTCAATTAATTATTCTTTAATAATTTAATAATTAAAAATTTACTATAAAAATTATTCCATATCTATGATATACTACCTTTACTTCTCATTAAACTCATTCAATATTTTTTATATAGTCGTTAGGCTACTGAAATCGCTCTTTGATTCTCTCTCTCTTCATTTAAATTAAAGCACTACCTTTATTATAAGTATTTTTTATTTCCATGTTATTATAATTAAACATATTAATAATCAATCCTTTAATATCCAAATGTTTCCCTATTTATGGTAGACTATATTTTTCACACATTAATTCATTTCATAATTCCTTTTCTATAGTCGTAATACTGGAAATATCATTCCTCGATTTTTTTATTCATGTTGTGAATACTAAAATCAAATATCACTAAAGGGTATACATATGAATGAATTTTATTAGGGGTTATGGACATGAAATATTTCTGAAACATGTAACTATGATAGTTATGTTTTTTTGTATAAGTGTGATAAACAAAGCGAGAATTTGAGGTATGAGTTTCTTTATCGCAATTTCGAATCCCTTGACACATGTTCATGATATGGACCATATTTAATTTTCAATGATGTAAATACTACCCCATATTTATTTGGTATCATTATTCTCTAATATTTCATGATATTCAATGTTCTATATGAAGTTTTATTTCTGATGGGGTTTTGATTCAAATGTTACAAAGGCTGTTTGGGGTTTTCTGGGCTCAAAACTTTACCATGGGTCATAGCCAATATTATAAGACTATTATCTTTAAATATTGATATATTATAACTTATAATTATGAAATTTTGTATTTTCACCATCTTTTATTAGGAAATAATTTTTCACACTAAGTCTTCTTTCTTGATGATTCTATTATTCCGTTAAAATACAGTTTTGTTAAGAATAATTATCATTTATTTTAATGATTTTTTCTTCCATAAATTATTTTCTAATTCTGAATAATATTATCATTTATCTAGTGGGAAAATATTTTTTTAATCTCCAATGATCATTTTCTCCCCTTAATCATTTTAGAAGAAAGGGTTTATCATCATTTTAAATGTGGTTTTCTGAAAGGATATTTAAAAACGTTCAAAATATTGTTTTATCCTTTAAAAAATAAATAGTTTTATCATCCTATAACATATTTATTTAAAAAAATATTATGTTTGAAAGAGTACATGATACACCATATCAAGTTTAAGAGAACAACTACATATTTATATTTAAATGTTACCGTTTTAAACTAGCCATTAGAATTGAGGAAATGAATGATATCAAATTAATTATGAAAATATTATATAATATATATATATATATATAATTCATTTACCAATTAATTATAAATTAATGTAAAACCCTTTTTAAAATAAAAGGAATTTTTTTTTTCTGAAAAACTATTTAAATGTGTACATGTGTGTTTTATACCGATGAATACCCAAAATAACTCCTGTTGTATTATATTAATGAAATTTATATATGTATATATAATAAATAAAATATCATAATTAAAATTAATCTTATGTGTTTTATATATATGACGTAAGAACAAATACAATTTTATGTCTAAAAGACGTATTTAAAAAAAAAAATCAATTTTACTACCTTTTAATGGAAATTTTTTTTTAAATATAGTTTATGAAACTTTAATAAATTGTACTTGAAAAAATAGACTTCTTATTTTAAATCAAAATATAAAAATTTACTTTGTTTGAGTTTTTTTTTCATTTTTCTGATAAGTTTCATCTTTTGATGATTATTGAAATAATATTGCCTTTTAAATTGAAAACATCTTTTCATTAACATCATTTATAGTGTAAAATTATATTTTTATTTGGTTTTAAAGTACAATTAGATGAATATTTATAATATAATACAATTAAGGTCATTAGAATCAATTTCAAATTGAATTTTTATATAAAAATTTCTATCTTTTGACCATTTTTACTTTAAAAAATAGTTTCCTCGATTCGTCAACAAGATTAATTTTAAATTAATTTTAAATTAATTTCAGCTAATTTTTTTATTTTTGTTTTAAAAAATGGATTATATATTTTTAATCATAAGGCCCAAATTTAATAAATAGGTAACTTTTATTTTTTTGAAAATCTGAGTAGTAACTTTTGTAATTTTTATTACTACGTTTAAAGGTAAATCAGGTAATTAAGCATAAAAATAATACTATAAATAATATAAAATTTCCCTAAAACATGTAAAAATTTTATTATATGAGTTATTTTTGACCAAATTAGTCTTTGGTTCTAGTTTTTTATCTCTTAGATCCACTAAGATTACATTAGTCCATTTATAGTATTTTATTTAAAGAAAAGTCTATTTTGTCATACTATTGTTTTTAAAAAGTGAAATATTTTTAATATATTATTATATAGAGGATATGTTAAACTATAAATAGTATTTTGAAATATAAAATGTTTATATTCATCATGTTAATTTTTTATAATTTTTATGAGAGAAATAATTTCTTTAAAGGCTTACATAATGACGATGCATTAAGCTAATAATTAATGGAAATATCAAAAAAAGATATTGAAAATATTGAAATAAATAAAATTTGAGATATTTAATGTCTTACACTAATTTTATAGATGAATTTAATATTTTATTCATGTATTAAAATATTTTTTTCTTAGATATCATGTTTTTATGATATTTTTAAAAATCCAAGTAATTAATAGTGCCAAAATTGTGATTAATTATATTTTAAAATAACAAATACTTTATTAAATGTTAAAAAATTAACAAAAATATAAAATTCAGCCAATTGATTGTTATTATTATTAAAAGTTAATAAATGACTCATTTTTTGGTCGTTTTATATTTTATATTAATTATATTAAAGCTCAAATTGTAAATTACAAGATATCATGGTAAGAATTAAAATGGTTAAATAGAAGTTTAAACAAAAAGATAAGGATTTAAAAAATAATCAATTTTTTTTAATTTTTATTGGATGAATTTATTTTGACCCATAATAATCCTATATTATAAATATATAATTTTAGAGTTATTTTTTAATGAAAATCAATTTATATTAATTTAATATTTTAAATAATTCCAAGAGTTCCCCTCCCCTCTCTTATAAAAGGGAACAACTTATTCTATTTTATTAACTATTAAAAACCTATTTTTTGGATTTTATAATCCCAAATACCTTCTTATAATACCTCCCCAAAATTTGGATCTCTTAATTAAGGCATAACACCATCCTTAGTGATCATATGGTGTTAAGAAAAGAATTATTTCTAACAAAGAGGTATCATTTTTATTAAGTGTTTCTCTTTTATTTATTCTTCTAATTACTTAATATTTTATTCAACCATGATAAAATAATATATCCAAAATTCTCAATATACTAATATTTTATTATTTTTGTGGCATGACCTATATCCATATACACTTCCATAAATTTGGAAAATAATTAATAGTTCGTGTGTACGGCAGACTATCACCTCATGAACCTATGTAATTCATTTCCCATAATTGTTCCTCAAGGATGGTTATAATTATGAAATTAAATTTTATATATGATATTAATGACATATTTATCATCAATAAATTATAATATATCAATTATGTTCTTTCCTTTCCATGCACATAAAAAATATAACCTCATTCGTACATACATGTGAATTATTACCTCCATAAAGCGATGTTAATCATATTTCATCACCACATAACATGAATTATATATATAAGTATATTTAAATTATTAATGTGATATTAATTATATTATTATAATTTTATAAATATTAATTAATACTCACTTTATTTTTGTAATGATCATTAAAAAATGAAAACGTTACTCATGCATACTTACGAATTACTATCTCCTTGATAGTAATATAGTTCCTTTTTCCTAAATATATATTTAATTTATGGATTTAAAAGTATAATTGATGTATAAAATTTATTATTATATCATTATTATTATTCTATATATTATGGAATAATGAATAATTTTATAATAGACATCATATCAAAGTCATTTTAGACTCAAGTATCGAATATCGTCAAAATGTACGACATGAACATAAATAATTAAATAATTTTTAGAACATGATAATTAGTGATATAAAAGGAATAATAAAATATCAAAATATTCTCAAGAAAATAAATAATTAACCTTATTATATTATTATGGAAGATAAATAACGTACGTGACGAGTCAGACTCAAGGTAAGGGACTTTTTAAATAAATAAACCTTATTTTAAATGTTTCAAGGATTTATTTTCTAAATATTTATGTTTAATGTATATGTTTTTAAAATTATTTTATGAATTTAATCATATGAAAAAAATATTAAAATGGAAATTTTTCAGTTTCTCTCAAAATTTTTCAAAAAGGAATGTTTTTATAGTTTTATGTATGGGACTTTATTTTTAAAAACCCTCTTTTAATGTTCCTTTTTCTACCTTTTTAAAAAATTCAAAAGGAATGT
The DNA here is from genome assembly GCA_963277665.1 of Viscum album. NCBI lineage: Eukaryota > Viridiplantae > Streptophyta > Magnoliopsida > Santalales > Viscaceae > Viscum > Viscum album. The sequence goes on along the minus strand of OY728148.1, from coordinate 1,672,383,640 downwards.
TTTTTAAAATTGTACGACAAGTGAAGTTTCTCCTAATTTCACGAATCTTTATAACTTTAATGTTTTATTTATAAGTTTTATTTTTTATTTTTGAAAAAAATAGTTGCTTTATTATGTGCATGTTTTTAGATTTTAAAAGTGATTTTTACATGAAATTGGTATTTTAATATATGAAATTATTTTACTCTTGGGTTTTAAATATTTTTCAAGGGTTTTATTCCTAATTGGGTCCTTAGAAATTATATACAAAGGGTTGATCTCCATAATAACTCATATGTGAGTTTGATATAGCTTATATGACGGATTGATACCCATTATAGCTCAAAGAAAATGATTGAGCCTGATATAACTTATACGAAGCGTGAGCCCCATTATATCTCTCCAATGAAATTATTTCTCCAGAGATGGAATTTTACTGTATGGTTATTATATTTTTAAGGGTGAATGTAATACTAATTTTTTAATGATGTCCCAAGTCACCTATGTTATTTTTCTATTCTTGATAATGAGTTTTTAATAAAAGTATTTTTTTTAGGTGTTTATGTTTTCACCGGAATAAAGATTTATTCTCTTTATTTAACTTATTGAGATTTTTTTCCCATTACATGTTTTTAAAATGTTTTTCATAGTGTTTAAGGAATATTATTGAAATGGTTGAGATAAATTGTATACTTATAAAGATTTTCTATAAATAGAAATCATGTTTAATTTTAAAAAGTTTTATATTATAGAAAAAATTGATATTGAGTATAAGTATCCACATATAATGTCGAGTATTAATTTGTAAGAGTTTTTCCCAATTCTCTAAAACTATAAAATAAAAATATCATTTAATAATAAAACTAGTTCAGAAGACCTAGAATATGTAATGTTTAATGCTGGGTCTTTATAGATGGCATAAAAGGCTGGTTTAGAAAACTTTGGAGGTTAGTATATTTTCTAAAGAGATATGGATAGCATCACAGGTTTATAATTTTATAGTTGACTATATACTTAGTGTCTTATGAACCTTTTTGATGTTTTATGTATTGAAATTTTAAGGTGATTAACATTATTTTTGGAGTCATTTATTTTTGAGATAATTATGGTGTTTTACATTTTGAAATGAAAAATGAAAGGTATTAGGTAATTAATGAGGTTACAAATTTCTCTCCAAATATGAATTTATTTTTCTATGAATTATATAATAATTATATAGTTTTATAAAAAGGAAAACCCCTGGAATGGGTGAAAACCTATCACATCGGAAGAGGCCTTGGTAATTAAACTCACCACCGAAGGGTGACAAGGTTTCATCACCTACCACTGACCTACATAAAGTATAGATTAGTATGAATTTTTCTTTTTAGTTAAACAATTTGTGGATGAATAATAATTTTATTTTTAGAACATGTTTTTTATTGAATATATAACCTTGGGATTGAAAAATTATTTGGGTATTCAGTGATTAATGTCTTTTCAGAAGATGTTTACTATTTTGGGAACAATATATAACTAAGGTAAAGAGAATATTTTGTGATTTTGTTTGAGGAAAAAAGTTTCAAATTATATTTTGGAATAATATATGATTTTATTTTAGATTTATGGTGATTGAAGATATTTATTAAAATGGTTAACATATCTCAGAGTTTATGTGATTTAACCAATCAAATTTTTGGTTAGAGACATTAAGAGAGATTGATGTTATTTGGAAGACTATGTAATAAAATAATTCTAATTTTTTGGTTTTAATATTAGTCTAGAATATTTTTAAGGAATTTTAAGGATTGTAATTTATTGAATGATCTATGATGACCTTTGGGTGTCACTGATGAATTTTAGAGATTGGAGTTATTTTTCTTTATATCAAGGTTTATACTCATAGGGAAATTATCTTATCTTATCCAAATGATTTTAGTTTGTTTAATTCATAAATTAAGGAAGAATATATTTTTATATTTTTTTAGGATTATTTTATTCTCTATAAGTTGATTCTAATTGTTCAGGCATGAAAAATTCATCTTGAATACTCATCATCTGAAGAAAAAAATGATTTTTTTGTAAATTGATTAAAAGATAAAACTAAAATTTTCAAGTATGTATATTTCTTTATGATCTCATTCTAGGAATTAAATTAATTCTCAAATCTATGAAAATGATCTTAAAACAAAAAATTTATCCATTTACTTTTCTTACTAAGAAATAAATGACATTTTAAGACATCATAGATTTAATGGTTTGATATTGTTAAATTTATCATGACTATATTATCTATTACTATATATTAGAAATTAATACTTATTTTTCTTTTAAATTTCCATGTTTTACTACATGTAACCCTAGTAAGTGTTATCTCAGGTGACATTTGTACTTCTGTTTATTTCATTAAAAGTGTTTGTTTTGTTAATCTTTTTTCCAATCTGAGATTTCAATAATGGTATTTTAAAAAGTCAAACCATAGTTATCGAGCCCAAATTAAAAATTTTGAGGATGAAATTTAAAAGGGGGTGGGATGTAACATCATGAGTTAAAAAATAAATAAATATTATGATCGATAGGCTACATGATACGACACCTTGAGATTTAGCGAATAATTGAATACTAATATTTAGATGTTACCATTAAAAATTAGAAATTAGAATGAAGGGAATGAATAATATTAACTAAATTATGAAAATATGATTTACACATGTTTATATAATTATTCTACCAATTAATTATAAATTAATGTAAAACTCTATTTAAAATAAAAGGAAATGTTTTTATGAAAGACTATTTAAATGTGAACAAGTGTGTTTTATTATGATAAATAAATTAAATAAATCTCATTAGATTATATTAATGAAATTTATATATAATAAATTTAATATATTGTTTTAAATTCATCTCATATGTTTTAGAGTAATTATTTAAGAAGAAATCCAATTTTATACATAAAAGATGTATTTTTATAAAAAAGTATTTTTATAACCTTTCGATGGTGAACTTGTTTTTAATAGTAGTTTTTTTAAAATTTTATAAATTATATTTGAAAAAATAGACTTATTATTTTAAAAATTAATATAAAAATTTACTTCAAATGAAATTTTGGTATTTTTTAATAAGTCTTATTTTTTTGACAAATAGAGAAAAAATATTACATTTTTAATTGAATAAGTTTTTTTCATCTAATTAATTTATATTGTTAAATTATATTTTAAATTGTTTTTAAAGTATATCTAGATCTCTATTTTATTATTTAACCCAATTAATTTCATTGGAATAAATTTCACATTGAATTTGGATATAAAAACAGTTCACCCTTTTGAACATTTTTACTTTAAAAACCCATTTTCTTAGTTTGTCAACAGAATTAATTTATCAAATTTTGTTTTTTGAATTTTGAAAAATATATTCCATATTTGGTATCATAAGGTAAAAATTTAGTAAATATTTCCCTTTTATTTTTGGACAATATGAATTGTAACTTCAGTAATTTTTATTAACATGGGTAAGGGTAAATCAGGTACTTATGGGTAAAAATAATATTATAAATATTTAAAAATTACCCTAGAAATTGTTATGATTTTATTGGAAGATTTATTTTTGACCAAAATCATCCTTGGAATGATTTTTTATCTCTTAGAGACACTTGGATGAATTTAATCCATTTATATTATTTTATTTAAAGAAATTCAATTTTGTCATACTTTTATTTTTAAGAAGTGAAATATTTTTAATATGGGGTTATATTGGGGGTATATTAGACTATAAATATTATTTTTAAATATAAAATGTTTATCTTTGTAATGGTAATTTATATTTAATTTTTATGAGGGAAATAATTATCTTAAAGGCTTACGTAATAGTGATGTAGTAATTGTTTAATTATTGGAAATATCAAATAAAGTCTATCAAATAAATTAAAATAAATATAATTTGATATAATTTCTTAAAAATATTTTAAATATGATTATGACATGTTATTTATGTCTTAAAAGATTTTTATTAATGAAATCATTTTGTTCTGATATTTTCAAAAAGTCAAGTGACGAATAGTATCAAAATTGACTTTAATGATATTTAAAAATAAACAATATTTTATTAAATGATATAAAATAAATAAATAACTAAAAATAATAAAAAAATTTTCTATAAATATTTAAATTTAATCAATTAATCATTTATTGGTCGTTTTTAATTTTATAGTAATTATATTAACCCTCAAAGTGAAAATTGCTTGATATCACATTAAGAGCTAAAAGGTTTAAAATAAAAAGATATGGATTAAAAAAATAATAAAAACGTGTCTAATTTTAATTGGATGAATTTATTTATACCCATAATAATAATATATTCTAAATAAATCACGTTGGATCCATTTGGTATGGAAAATTAATATATATTAATTTAATATTTTGAATAATTTCAAGAGTGCCCCTCCCCTCTCTTATAAATGGGAACCCCTTATTGTCTTTTCTTCACCCTTAAAAACCTATTTGGTTAGACAATATCTGACAAAATCCATTCTTAAAATCCATCCCCACATTTTGGATCTATTATTTTAGTCATAACACCATACTTAGTGATATTAAGGTGTTAAGAAATGAAGGATTTTTAAAGAAGAGTTATCGTTTTTATTAAGTGTGTATGTTTGATTTCCTTTTCCAATTCCTTAAAATATTCTTCAACCATGATAAAATGATAAATAAATTATCATAAATATACTTATATGTTATTATGTTCGGTAAGAACCAATATCTACCTCCACTTTCATAAAATGTCTAAATAATTAATTGTTCGTTTGCACATCAGACTACCACCTCATGGACCGATATAATTCGTTTTCCATAATCATTTCTCAAGTATGGTTATAATAATGGAATTAATATTTATATATGATATTAATTAAATATTTATCAATATTAAATGATAATATATCATTTAAGCTCTTACCTTTCCATGCACATAAAAACGATAACGTCGTTGGTGCATGCATGTGAACTATCACCTCCACGAAGCGATGTGATTCATTTTTCATCCCAAAATAACTTGGATTATATATATAATTATATTTAAATTATTAATATGATATTAATTATATTATTATAATTATTTAAAGATAAAATAATACTTACCTTTTTTTCAAAATGATCAATAAAAAATGAAAACGTTACTCATATGTGCGTACGACTTACCGTCTCTAAGATTGTAATAGAGTTCCTTTTTCATATCCAAATTTAATGGATGAATTTAAAAGTAATATTTATTTCTAAAAGTGATTAATATTTTGTGAATAGTTTTATAGAGATGATGAACTAATTACCACTTTGATAATATAGATCTTGTCGAAGTCATTTTTGACTCAAGTATCGAATATCATCAAAATGCAAGACATGAACATAAATAATTATGTAATTGCTATGAAATGATTATAATTGATATAAAAGGAAAAAATAACATTAAAAATTCGGTAAATAAAGTAAAAAAATTAAATAATGTTTATTATCCAAGAATATAAAGAATGTATGTGAAGAGTCTGACTGAAGGTAAGGGAATTTTTATCTAAATAAACCATATTATAAATGTTTTAACGATTTATTTTATAAATATTTATCATTAATGTACATGTTTTAAAAATTATTTTTATAAATTTATTCATATGGATAAAAATGTTTAAAATGTTTAATTTTTTAATTTGTCTCAATTTTTTTCAAAAAGGAAGCTTTTTATGCATTTATGTAAGGGAAATTCATTTAAAAACCCACTTTTAATGTTTCTTTTCAAATTTTGTTTACAAAATTTAGAAGTAATGTTTTAACTTATACCACATGATAAGTTTATCCTGATTTCATAATTCTTTAAAACTTTAATGTTTTATTTATAATTTTTTATTTTTATTTTTCATGAAAATTGGTTTCTCTATTATGTGTACAAAATTTAAATTTTAAAAGTGTGTTTTACATGAAAATGTTTTTTTAATATCTAAATGTATTTTACACATGGTTTTAAAAGAGTTGTAAAGGGTTTTATTCGTGATTTGGTCCTTAGACATTATATAATAAGGGTTTATCCCTATTATAACTCATAGGTGATCCCAATATAGTTTATATAAATGGTTGAGACCCATTATAGCTCATGAAAAATATGTGAGCCCAATATAGATTATATGAAGGGTGAGACCCGTTATATATCTCTAATTCATTGGGTACTCTAGAGATACAAGTTGACTACATGGTTATTACATTTTTAAGGGTGAATGTAAGAGTGATATGGTAATGATTTTCCAAGGAACCTACATGATTTTTCTATGCTTTCTAATGAGTTTTCAAGAAAAGGTTATTAATCAGTTTCCATGTTCTAATAGACTAATGATTTAGTTTCTTTATGTTCTATACTTATCTTTGTAAGCTCATATCTCTTTTTAAAAATATTTTCTCAGGTTTTAAGGAAGATTAGGGACAATGATTAAATCAAGTGGATAATTGTGATGAATTTTCATAAAGAGAAATAATTTTTTATTTTAAATTGTTTTATATGATTTAAAAACTTGACACTACATATAAGTGTCCACCTTTAATGTTTGGTTTTAATTTTTAAGATTTTTTTTCTAATTATCTAAAACTATAAACTGAAAAAATCATTGAATGTGAAATCTAGCTAAAAAATACTAGAATATGTAATGTTTAAGGCTGAGTCCTTACACACATACTCCACATTTTTTATAACCTTTATGTATTTTTAAATATTAATTATTTATAACTATTTATAATAAGGTTTCAAAATTTATTCTCTTTCCCTCCACCATTTTTTGAAAGTTATTTTGACTTCATCTTTTATGATAATTTTTGAAAGGTTTTGTGAAAACCTTTTTATTTTCACAAATATATTTCATCCAAATGTTATCTCTCATAAAGTGATATTTCGATCATAATTTATATTTTATTATGATATGATTAATTTTAAGGGTTTTATTTTTGACATCCTATGATTTCTTAAGTTTATGTTTTTTTGTTGTTTTTGATAATTTTAATAAACCCATTATTTTAACATGGGTTATTTAAGATATGAAGATTCTTTATTTTGAGTGGAAAAAATATGTATAGATTATGAAAGGTGGGATTCTATATCATCCTCTAATAAATTGGTAATGTTTATGTCTCACGAGCTCAAAAGGGTATATGATAGAATTTATCCCAAGCGAATGGGTACATGTGAAGATTTATTCGAAACAAAAGGGTACACATGAGGATTTATCCACAGACAAAGGGTACATAGAAGGATTTATTTCTAGATAAAGGGGTACATGGGAGGATTTATCTCAATCCCAAGGGAACACAAGCATATTATTCCGACCCTAGAAGGTATACATGTGATTTTCTTAAGACTTCTATAGGATGAATGTCTAGGTGGTTATCCCAAACATATGATTTTTATTCTTATGTTTGTGCTCTATTTGAAAGTTGTTTCACTATTTTTTTTCTTATTCTAAAGACTATGTTATACTCCCAGGGCTCATGTTTATTGACTCAGTATTTCAATTAATGTCTTATTTTATGTCTAGCATTATGCCCAGATTTGTGACCAAATATATATTGGGATCACTTTAAAAGTAATTTTTCAAATTCTTTTTTCATGTGACCTACTCAAAAATATATTTTTATGGTGAATTGTAACTTTACCTTTTTATGAAAGTATTAACATTTTTTATAGATACATTTTTATGATTTATCTAACTGTTTCATATTTATATTAAATATACTTTAAAAACATGTGAATTATGTTTCATGGATTTACATCTTTATCTTATCATGATATTTTATTATGTGGGATTTAACCAGTGATATCAATAAATATAATTCTCGATCCCTTCTAGTGTGATAGTATTGGAAGTGTTCTTCTTAGGAACTAATTTTAATCTACATCACCATTATTCAATGTTTTTATGTTACACATATGGGATATGAAATATTAATACCATTCAACTTATTTTTTGGGATATCTTAGGATCATGTAATACTATTTATTTAGTGGAAATTTTTTACTTAATTGAATACCCATTACTCTATACAATGTAATTTTGAGGGATGCTTATATTGAGAGTTGTTCCGTTTATCGATTAGGAAAATATTTGGCAATCGATACACTTGTATTTTCAATATAGATATTTATTGATTATTAAGAAATGTTGGTAATTTGTTGTATGGTTTATTCATTCCTTCATATGATGAATAAATTTGACAAAATCAGTGATTGTTGGGGCCCACAATAACCTCTTGTTTCTTCAGTAGGTCTCGTGAGAAAAAATCGCGTGGGTATCTTGTGTACTCCTGTCCATTTAATATTTGATTTGGTTTTATAGAACCAACTTATAAGTAATTCATGATTACTTTTATTTATGTATTTGAATATTAATAAAATATATTCTGTAACACCGCAAGATTTTGAAAATAAATTTAATATTGAATTCATAAAACACTGATTCTCTAAAAAACACCCCTTTTTTTATAACAAATGTAGTAAACATAAATTTTCAACCTCTATGTTTTGAATTTCAAAAAACTAACATACACGGTTGTGTTTAGTAAGATATTTATATTCTGATAAGAGAAACTTAATTTTTAGAGAATAGTAACATACTATTTTGAATAGTAATATGACCCTTATGAATAGAAAATCATATTATTATTTTATTGTCTTAAGGGTATAAGATAACGAGTTCTTGATTAGTTTTTCAAGGTGATATAAAACAAATTATAGTTTTAAAATTGTTATTTTTTGAATAAATTACAATTTTATTTAAAGATTAAATTAAAAATATTTATAAAAATATTTTCTAAAAATAGAGTTCATATTTTAATTATACAAGTTGAAAAAAAATTTGGGTGATTTTTTGGGATTTTTCTGAAATACTCAAATTTTTGATGAATAGTAAAATATAATAATTTACCATATATATACATTATCAGTTAAATTAAATATTACTGGAATCATGGATGATATAAGCACACTTGGTTAAAACTCATATACACATATTACTATTATTTCTCATAAGAATCATCAAAACTGGTTGTCTTTGGAAAAATAATAAAATAATGAGTAAAATATTGGGAAAACCCACCTCTCCCCCACTATAACCCCATTCCCTGTTCTCTTCACTCCTCAAAATCCTTTTTAATTGTCTAAATTCTACTCAATTATACTCCCAAGATCCTCCTCCACGTTAATCATCCCTTGGTCTCATAAAAAGTCCAAAACCTATCCCCAAAAGAGGATCTCAAGGAACACTCCTTTAAGAGGTAAATTCCTCTTTTCATTTCTTTTATTTTACGTCCATTTATTTTATTTTTTGTTCCTCACCTCATTTAATACAAATTTTGTGATGAATCTATTACCTTACATGTACTTTAATTTTGTAATGATAAATGAATAACTCTATGTCATCTCTCATTTCCCCTATGTTTATACTTGAAATGGAAACACCTTCTGAGATGCATTAATTTATCATGTTCATGGACAATGGGTTTTAAATTTATATTCAGGTCATGAATTAATTTTTATGGTTGAAAATGATTATTATATAGGTAATATATACTATTTAATGTTCATTAATCTTTTTTTACAAATGGTATTAATTTATAGATCAAAATGAGTTCATTATGATAGAAAAATCACCAAATAACCCAAACAATTATCATTAAAGTTTAATATAATGATTCATCTAAAATCCAAATAAATAAATGAATTTTATAATGATTTAATATCATTTATGTTCACTAATCACATATAACTTTAATTCTGGACAACCATTCTAATTCTACATGTTTATCAGCACATGAATATAAGCAAACCAATCATGAAAACCAAGGAAGAAAACACACCCAAATAATGAAATTAAATCTCTTAACCCATAAAAGGCCATGAAAGAACCTAATAATAATATAATAAATAAATTAAATGTATATAAGTTTCTATAATCATTAATTTATGAACCTAAATTTTATTATTCAGTTCATTAAGATCAAGTGAGGAACACCTTCAGTCTTAAGGTAAGGGTTTTCCACCCGAACCTCTATTTTCATTCAGTCTATTTTTATTGTCTAATTACCTCAATTATGTTCTTATGTATTATTATATAATACTCATAAATTATATTTTAGGGTTCTATATATGGTTACCAACCCTAATCCTTCATTATTTTGTGAGTATTTACATTTTTTAGAAGGAACTTTCGAAATTCTTTTCGAAATACAATCCCGATTCAAGGGAATTTATCAAAATTTTACCTATTTTTAATGAAATTATGTAATTTATTTTTATAAACCATTATCTTCATAAAATCTCCCTTTTTATTATTAAAATACTTTAATACTTTATTTCTTGTTTTATAGAAATACTTTTCCAAAAGAACTCTTCTTTTCAAAGTAAAGGAGTATTTATCTCAATAATTACTTGATTATTTTATAAAAGTATCGTCATCTATTTCAAAACTCCTATTGATTATTATGTATTACTAGAATTAATATTTTATGATATTATATAAAATTTTTAATTTAATGGTCTGTGATTAATTTGTCAGTGGATGTTCTATCTTAAATCCATTCACAAATTTATTTCTAATGGTTAGTGTTTATGCTTAATGTTTAGGGGAAGTTATTTACATTTGATATATAATTTCAATATAAATGTATATGTGGTTTATATTTATCCCCATTCATATGAGGGATTCCTTGGACTTATTATGTGATGGGTGGGGTCTGCTAGAGCACCACGATTCATCGGTAGGTCTCATGAGACAAATAGATATGGACTTGGGTGAGGCCTTGCCCATTTTTAGATATGGTTTTGGCTGTGGAATTAATCATTTGTAGTTTTCTTAGATGAGGCCTTGATGGTATGTTTTAGAATATCCGACATAGTAATTTTCCTCATTATGAAGCTATTAATTCATAGTTTATGTGGTCATTCAACTTGTATAATACCCATTATTATGTTTTATTATGTTAATAATTACTCAGCTCATATTCCATTCATAAGGTGTTCAAGTTTATTATTTTAAAAGGCATATGTTTTCAGTTATTCATCATACCTAATTTTTATGTTTATGATATATTCCACTGTATTGTGTACCCTTACTGAGCATTTGAGCTCACCTCTTCTTATGTTCCATTTTTCCCGGGACAAGAAAATGTATATTATGATTGAACTATAGGGATAATCGTAGAGTGGTGGATGTTCTCAATGGAACTTAATTATTTTTTAATTTCAATTTTTAATTTTGAACTTATGTATGTATCTTTCTTTCCAAATCTAATAAACTATTTATGGAATCCCGCCTTTTTATTACCCAATGTTTAATTACATTTTACAAACAGAGGATTTTTAAATTCTAGTGTCTTGAGTGAAACTTTGGAGGACTCCTTGGGAGGTAAAAAGACCAGAGATTCAATGATTATGAATTTTTAATTAATGGAATGAAGGAATGGGTTGGTATTTATTGAAAAAGTGAGGGAATATTTTATTAATTTTCAACGGACACCTCATCGGTGGTATATGAAAAACCATGGGTTTTCCCATGGTATTTGCCCATAGTATTGACCATTTGGGACACCTCATAACTTATCTTACTATTCAAAAGTCACACATAATTATTAAATCATGACCACATCATTAATGATGTCATTAAACACTTTGAAACTCAAAACTGTATTTTTACTATTCACTGAAAACTTTACTATTTTAGAAAAATCCCAAAATTTCACCCTAAACATTTTTTGACTTGGAGAATCCAAAAGTAAACTCCATTTTATAAAAATTAATTTCATCTTAAATTAAATTAAATAATTAAAATACTAATACTTGACTAATAATTTATAAAACATTTATTTACTTATACTATGATATAATTATATCACATTACCATGTAAGATAAATAAAACATATTTATACCTCCTTTGGTGATGTTACTATGACATTGGTAAAATTACCATTCATAATGGTAAAATTAATATTCCAAAGGGTAATGTTACTATTTACTAATAAATTATGTTGATCTTATTGAACCACATTTTTTACCCTGATTACAACTATATATATATGATATTCAAAAATAATTTTAAAGAAATATTTATTTAATAATAAAATGTTTTTATAATATATATAAAAACACTATTCGTAAAATACTATGCATCTAAAAAACACTGCTCATAAAACACTATTCATAAAATTGAAACGTCTTAGAAAATTTCAAAAAATTCAGCCTATGTTAGTTTTGACATTTGAAACTCAAAAATGATTTTTATTTTACCATAATAATTCTATATGTATGAGATATCTTTGAAAATTACAATTTTTTTACTTCTAAAATCAATTTATCAAATTCGTCTTAATTAAACCTATACTTTATTAAGATAATAAATTCCAAAACAGGAATGATGAAAAAAAAAATTTATTTATACCAAGGGATTGCACAAAATATCTAAGGCCTTGTTACATAGCACCATATAACACCTGCATATGACCTAAGGTGTGAAATGGTGATAGAATCTAGGCATAGCTCATACATCATTTCCCGAGTGGTGATTTCTATTAGCTTTAACTTCTCCCGTAGGTGATTCCATTCACACTTGAAATGTTGAAGCTCATGTTGGGCTTGTTCCCGAGTAAAGCCTAGTGATTCAACCTCCTTCCCAAGCTCTGAGATATGGGATTTGTATGACCCGAGTCAACTGGATGAGGCCATCAACTCCTCTTTATATATTAATTAACCATGATCACTTATATTTATATCCAATAATCATAACATTAAGAGTATAGTTTCCAATGGCCATATTGGTCAAAAATCATATAATTATCAAAACCCAAGGGTATTATTTAAATTATAATTACTTCATTAATTAGAGGATATAGTTTTGTTGACTATAAAATAAAATAATACACAAATTTAGGAAAAAAATATTATTCAAAAGTTTGGGTCGTTACATTCTTCCTCCCTTAAGAAATTTCGTCCCAAAATTTTTAACTTGTACTGTCAGAAGAGAAAAGGTGTGGGTACTTCTACCTCATATACTTCTCTGGTTCCCACATGGATTCTTTCACATTTTTTGTTTCTCTAAAACACCTTAACAAGGAGGGCAGTCTTTCTGCCTTGAACCTTTTCTTTACAATTCCATTCAAGCTTCACATGTTCTCATCATGTCCTCATGTGTTTGAATAATCCTTTTAGATAAGACATCAGTTTGGGGGTGATAGGCCATACTGAAATTCAGTTTGGTACTCAGATCATGTTATAGAATTATCCAGAATATTGATGTGAACATTGGATCATGATCAAATATGATAGAAAGTGAAACTCCATGAAACCTTACCACTTCCTTTACAAAAATACTGGCATGTGGATCAAGAGATAAATCTTCCCGAATAGAGATAAAATGTGCAGTCTTGGTGAGAAGGTCCAAAATAACCCATATCACATTGTTTCCTTTGGAAGTTCTCGGGATACCAGTTATGAAGTATATAGTGATATTATCCCACTTATATGATTGTATGGTAAGTGGCTGCAATACCCCTTTAGTAAGTTGTTGCTCTGTCTTCACTTGATGACATACCAGGCACCTTGAAGTGTAGTGTTAGGTCCACTAGGCTAGATACCATGAGAGGGTGGGGAGGGGGGGGGGTGAATCAGGGTATGAAAGATTAAAACAACTTCTCCTTTGATCTTGTTTCGTCTTTGGAAAAAACTCTCTTCTCTCTCCTTCCAAGTACAGAGTATGAAAAAAAATTAAATCATGCATAAGACACATAAATTTAACTTGTTCCACCCTCACTGGTCTACATCCGAGGAGCATACATAGATGATGTGATGATATACCAAATCCACTATAATCACAATGCTATTTATAGGTTTGAAGTGGACTCACTATCCCTCCTGGTTTACAACCACTCACAATTTGAGAACTCACTGCTCTCTCTACTGAAGTGAAGTCACTGCTTCTTCAGAATATCCACTCAATGTTTATAGACATGTAGGTATCTTCATTATCTCTAATGAGTGAAACCTTTTCTGTATGTAGATTCTATTTTAAAGTCCAAATTTCATCCACTGATGAATACCCCTTTGACACTGTTCACAGGGAAACAACCATTGGAAAAACCTTCACAAAGTTCCCTACTCTGCAAAGCATCTAATTTCACAAAACTCAAACAAGCCTTCGCGAAGTACCTACCTCTTCGCAAAGCACAGACCTTCACAGAGCTCACTACCTCGAGGAGCACACTTCTTTTTAGAGATCAAGCCTTCATAAAGAGAAAGCCTTCAAAAATATTAGGTCACCACAGATCTCAAGCCGTCGCAAACAGACTTCCTTTATGAATCTCACCGAGCCAACATGGAACACACCACTTTTTCAGAGCAAGATTAGCCGTCGCGAAGCTCCTATCTTTTGTGAAGAACACTGCCTCCACGAACCTTCTTCACAATTAAATAGAAACAAAATCTTCTTGAAAAACTCTCTACTTATCTTGAGGGGGTTGAGGTCTATTTGTAGGTGATTCCACCGACTCTCGAACCTTCCACACATAATCAGCACCATGCCAGCTCAAATCAGAAAGCTTCAAAATTTCTGCCAAAATTCTCTCTATATTGTGTAGCACCATGAAAATTTTCGTATTGCAGAGCTCATCATAATCACAGTGCATTCCATCAATTCCTTTATGACTTCTCTATGATGCTCCACTCATAATACTCTTCGCCACCACAATTCTCTCTTGCAAAACTCTTCTCTTCTTCCATTCGTGAAGCTCGTCGTAATCACAAATAACACCGTCAACATGTATTCTCAACAACATCTCCAAAACTCCACAATTCACCCTGGAAACCTACATTGTCAACAAACACAACCAACCCAAAAATGCTGCAATTTTACCTTGAGTGTTTTTCCCCAACATGTTTTCAACAATCTCCCTTTTCATATTATGCCACCAAAAATGATCACGAAGGTCCCTATACATTTTTGTGCTTCTCGGATGTATAGAGAAAGTAGAAATATGAGCTTCATCCATTAACTCCATCATTATTTTAGGAATTGATGGAACACATAGTCTTTTACAAAATTCCAGTACACCTTCTTGATCAATATTGAACATAGGAAACTTCCCATCATTCACAGCCTCAAACTTCTTATAAAATAAAGGATCTTATTTCTGATATTTCTTGATCTTTTCTAGTAATGACGGTTGAGAAATCATTTGGGTTAGGGTTAATGATGTCCCTTCGCTTATAATTCCCATGTCAAGCTTTATTAGGTCATTGATCAAAGAATCTATTTGAATCCTTATCATGGACAGAACAACTGGGTCTTTTCTTTTTAATGCATCAGTGACCCTGTTTGCTCTTCTGGGATGATAGTGATATAAATAATAATAGTATTTAATAAGTTTCAACCATATCCTTTGTCTCATGATGAATTAATTTTTTGTAAAAATATACTTCAAAATTTTATGGTCTATGTATATATCACATTTCTCCCCATAAAGATAGTGCCACCATATATTTAGATCAAAAACCACCATTTCCATCTCTAGATCATGTGTAGTATAGTTCTGCTCATGAGTCTTCAATTATTGGGATGCATAAGCAATTCCTTCTTCATTTTTCATGAGGACACACCGAATCCTTTATAGAGATGCATCACTAAAAATAACGAATCCTTATACACTTGAGGAAAGAGTTAGAATGGGTGAGGTAACCAATCTCTTCTTCAGCTCTTGGAAACATTCCTCACACTCCTTTTTTCAGATAAAATTGACCCCTTTTTGAGTTAACTTGGTTAATTTATTAGAAAGTCATGAATTTTTTTTAAAAAACCTCTTATAATATCCTCCTAATCCAAGGAAACTATGAATATCAATTATTATTGTATGCTGAGGCCACTCCTCTACAACCTTTGTCTTTGTATGGTCAACTATGATTACTTTATTGGTTATAATGTGCCTCAAGAAAGAAACTTTTTGTAACAAAAATTCACATTTTATGAACTTTCCAAAAAGCCTATCCTTCCATAGAGTTTGAAAATTAACCCTTAGATGATCCTCATGCTCCTCGTGACTTTTCAAATATATCATAACATCATCAATAAAAACCACCACAAAGTTATCAAGATTGTATTTGAAGACTCTATTCATCAAATCCATAAAAATAGAAGGTGTATTAGTTAGTCCAAAGGCCGTAACAACAAATTCATAATGCCCATATCTTGATAGAAGGGCAATTTTTGGAATATCTTCTTTCTTCACCCTCAATTAATGAAAACCAGATCAAAGATAAATCTTAGAGAAGAATTTATCCCCAATAAGTTGGTGAAATAAGTCATCAATTCTTAGAAGAGTGTATTTATTCTTCACTGTGATTGTGTTCAATTCTTTATAATCAATGAATAACCACATTAATCCATCCTTATTATTTACAAAGAGAACAAGTGCTCCCCAAGGAGACACTTGGTCGGATAAACCCATTCTCCAAAAGATCTTTCATTTGTTTCTTTGATTCCTACAGATCTACATTTTCCATCCTATATGGGGTATTTGATATCAGATGAGATCCAGGCATGAGTTCAATGGAGAACTCTACCTCTATTTCTAGGGGAGGTCTAGGTAAGTCCTCAGGAAACACGTCAATGTATTCCTAGATGATGGGGACATTTTCTATCCTTATACTCCCATTTCATTCTTCTTCACTAATTAACTCCATAAAGAAGGATATATGATGTTCTTCTAAAAAATGATCTGGTCAAATAAGTCATCAATTCTTGGAAGAGTGTATTTTTTCTTCACTATGATCCTATTCAATTCTTTATAATCAATGCATAGAGACATTGATACATCCTTATTCTTTACAAAGATAAAAGGTTCTCCCCAAGGATACTCACTTGGTCGGATAAACCCATTCACCAAAAGATTATGTATTTATTTCTTTGATTCCTACAGATCTATATTTTCCATCTTATATGGTGTCTTTGATATTAGATGAGATCCAGGTACGAGTTCTATGGAGAACTCTAACTCTCTTTCTAGGTGAGGTCTGAGTAAATCCTCAGGAAACACATTAATGTATTCCTAGATGATGGGGAAATTTTCTATCCTTATACTCTCATTTCCTTCTTCTTCTTCACAGATTAACTTCATAAATAAGGATATAGGATGTTTGAATTATACCATGGGAATGAATAATATATTTGCGATAATATTGTGCTCACTAAAGTAAATACTAGAGTTTCTAAACATTGATGATGCTTGGATAATCCCAGCAAGAGTCTTGACTGATAACTTTACTTTTAGAAATTCAGGGGTTGATTCTATATTCTTTGAAAACTTGGAGGAAATAAAAGAATGCATAGAAACATAATATAACAAATTACTTTCCATCTTTTAGAGAAAAACTAGAGTACCTTCCACTAAATCATTTGGTGCTTGAACTTCGGCTGTCATGATAGAAAAAGCATGACCTTTCTCCCTTGGATTTTTCTATGGCTGATGGTGTTTCCCCTCTACTACCTTTGGATTTTCACAGTGATTGGAAAAGTTCCCAAGTTGTCCACACTTATAGAATTGTACATAAGGTAGGTCATACACTATCTTCCCTTTTCCATTAGTGTTTGAGAGTTGTGGACTCACCTCACTACGAAAATTATGTGTGATATGGACATTGATCGTACCACGATTCACTGTTTCATTTTCACCCTTACACCACTGTGCTAAACATATTTTGTATTAAAAATTATAAAAATATTATCAAATTGTGCTTCATGTTTGATTCAATAATTTTGTGTTTATCACTATTAAATAGGGAAATGATACTTGTTTTGAAAATTACAATGTAGGTGGAGGTGATTTGGAGGGCCCTTGATGAAGTGAAAGAAAACTGGGCCAAAATTGCATGGATCCATGGACATCTGTCTACTGTTTGGAATATTACACAAAATCCGTACACCCAAATGGGCTGAAATTTTTTGTTCCTGTCCAAAATTAAATAGGCTACATTTTATATGAAGTAACAAAATCCTGATTCGTCTTTTATGGGGCCCATCCGAGCTGATCTGTCCAAGCCACTGAATTTGGACCAAGTCAAATGTGGTGTTCTGTATTTTATCAATATCATGAGATGTAGTTGTCCAAACGGTTCCAAACTTTCAGTGGAGACATTCAAGAGGTAGGGATAAAACTTTTCTATTTTCTCCAAAGAGAGATAAGACTGTCTGAAGGCCTAAACGCGTCGTTCAAGTTGATTGCTGAAATCTGTGTGCCCAAAACCACCTCCCACATTTCCTATAAAAGGGCACCTTGGGCTCCTCATTTGGAAGTTCGGGAAAGGAGTGAAGTGCGGCCAATTTGGAGTCCTAGAGGAGTCTCCTAATCACCTTTGAGGTTCTGGAGGCCCCTATCCTCATAGGGGGATCAACAATGAAGAAGGAGTTCAACCCGAGCTTCCTCTTCCTCCCGATGTCGATCTAAAAGTTGGGTGTTCGTTGTGAGGGAGCTACACACATGTCAAGGGAGTTCCGATGCATAAACTAGATACTGGTTTGGAGTAATTTGGGTGTTTAAACATTTAATTCCATGTATCTTATTTTATTTCAGATTTGAATTCTTGATTTGATACATGCGAGTGTTATGCTCTTAATTTCTAACCGATAAGTGTGAGGTTTTGGGTGCGTGACTTGTGTTGTTCCGATTGGACATCACAAGAATCCTTTTCATACCCAACTTATTGAGATTTCAATTTTGTTTGGAAGATCTTATTCCATGCATAAGTACTGGACCTTGACAATACGATTGTTACATCAAGGTTTGGTCCTTAAAGCATAGAAATAAAAGCTTAGGAATTAATCGGGATTCCAATTAATTCCAACCAAAGAATTACTCTAAACCTAAGATGAATCTCTCTGAAAAATGAACTTGATATGTGTGTAGTGAAATCACATCGACACTTTTATCTCATATTTCTCAAAATACACTTGGGCACTCATCCTTTATGTTATTTCAACTAAGTCATTGTTTTAAACTTTTTTCAAAACCACCCCCTCTTTTAGTCATTTTTATTAAAAATAAACACTCTAAACCTACCAACGCTCCTTGAGAGACGACCTAGGGTTTACCCTAGACTATAAATAAACCTTAAAAATATAATCAATTTGACGTGTCACAACAACGCGGTCAAATTTTGGCGCTGTTTCCGGGGAGCGCTTTGGTTTTTTGTGCGTGTTTTTGATAATTTTTTTTGTAATTTTTGTGAATATTTGTTTGTTTTATCTTCTACCTTTGAATTTGTTTTTGTGTTCTAATTTATTTATTGTGTAGGTTCTTTTTATGACGCGTTCTACTCCGGGAGACCTACAAACTTTTGAACCCGAACCGGAGAGGATCCTACATCAACGAAACCGAGAGACACATGACCACACTTTGAAGGAGGAGACATCAAATCTTAAAATTCTTCTTGATCCTTCTTCTTCTGAAACCAAAGTTAAAATTGAACATAACTTGTATAACATGGCTGAAAATAATAGAACACTAAAAGAACTAACCTCACCTGATGTTGATATCCAACCCACTTACATTCAATTACAAGGCGAGGCACCCAATTTTGAACTAAAATCTGGTTTAATTCATTTATTACCAAGACTTCATGGACTGCCTGGAGAAGATCCACATAAGCATTTAAAAGAATTTCATACTATGTGTTCAACATTAAGACATGCTAATATGGATGAAGAACAAGTGAATCTTAGGGCATTCCCATTTTTATTAGAAGACACTAAGAAAGATTGGTTGTACTATGTTAATTAACCAATAAGAGGTTGGGCGGACATGAAGCACCTTTTTCTTGAAAAATACTTCCCAGCCTCTCGAACTGCAACTATAAGGAATGAAATATGTGGTATAAGACAATCTCAAGGGGAAACACTTCATGAATATTGGGAAAGTTTTAAAAGGCTATGTTCAAGTTGCCCACACCACCAAATAAGTGATCAACTTTTAATTCAATATTTTTATGAAGGTTTGATTCCTATTGATCGAAATATGTTGATGCTGCTGCAGGTTGTGCATTAGTGGATAAAACCCCAATCGCTGCAAGAACCCTAATTGAGGCCATGGCACAAAACACTCAACAATTCAATTCAAGGTCCAGTGTACCCATTCGAGGTGTACATGAGGTGAAAAGTAATGAGTTTGAGAAGAAGGTGGACATGAAGTTTGAAGAGGTAAGTACCCTTCTACGACAACTTGCTCCCTCCCAAGGGAAATCTCAATCTCCTCCTCCCATCCATTGTGGAATCTGCTCTTCTGACACCCACTATTCTGACCAATGCCCCCAATTGAGAGAAACTTCTTAAAGTTGTGAGGCAATATTTCCAAGACGCCCCTTTAACCAACCCTTTAGGCAAGAACCATACTATCCATCCAACCAAGGTTGGAAGGACAACCAAGCCTATGGGCAAGGGGGGTATTCAAACCAACCTCAACAGCAATGGAACCAACAAGGTCAGAGTAGTCATCCACCACCACCCAGAAATCCTCAACCACCCCAAAGGCCATTCCAACCACCCCCTCCAAAAATAGATCCTAGCCTAGAAGATATGATGAAGCAAATGGCTGACAATAATATACAATTCCAACAAACCACCCAAGCAGCCATACAAGACCTAAAGACCCAACTAGGCCAACTTGCCAACTCGGTGGGGGAAATCCAAAGTCATGGGTCGGGTAAACTACCATATCAACCAGTAGTAAACCCTAGGGATAAAGGAAATGTTAGTTCCATCACCCTTAGGAGTGGGACACAACTCAAAAGCCAAATGACCCCTCCATTAGAGTCCTCCCATCCAAAGGAAACCACCATCCCAACTGTTGAAAATGGTCCAAGAGAAGAAAACCCTTTTCCTGAGAGAATCCCTTCCAAAGGAAAGACTGTGGCTGTTGATGAGCCACCTATCCCCACCATTCCTATTCCATTTTCCCAAAGAGCCACCCAAAAAAGGAAAAAAATGAAACTGAACTTGATAAAGAAATCTTGGAGACTTTCAAAAAAGTGCAGGTTAACATTCCATTGATTGATGCCGTCAAGCAAATTCCGAGATATGCCAAGTTTCTGAAGGATATGTGTACCCATAGAAGGCGACTTAGAGGTGATGAGAAGGTGAGCCTTGGGAGGAATGTCTCAGCATTGATACAACCATCACTTCCTACCAAGTGCAATGATCCTAGAACATTCTCGATTCCGTACACCATAGGGGAGTATTCTTTCTCCAATGCAATGCTTGATTTGGGTGCTTCTATTAATGTGATGACTCACTCTATTTACACATCATTGCAGGTTAGTGAACTGAAGCCCACTGGTATTGTCGTTCATCTAGAAAATTGGAGTATGGCACACCCCTCTGGTGTGCTAGAGGATGTTCTTGTGAGGGTGAAAATTTTAATTTTTCCTGCTGATTTTTACGTGCTTAAAATGGAAGATGATAGGATGAATGGACATGCCCCAATTATATTGGGGAGACCTTTCTTGAAAACTTCCAAAACCATAATTAATGTCCATAATGGTACATTATCTATGGAGTTTGGTGGTAATATTGTCCACTTCAATATCCTTGATGCCATGAAGCACCCCTCAGAAGAACACTCCTCTCTCTCTGTCAATTCAATTGATGTTCTCCCTTCCCCTGAAACAACTTATTTTCATTCACCTGATCCCCTTTCTGAGTTTTCTTCATTGATTGAAATTTTAGGCAATGAATCATGCATTGATTGTTGTAGCGGTCTAGAGAAATGTCATGCATGTTTGTTAATTGATGATTTCTTGAACACAGAGGATCACATGACCATCGATGATACTGCTAAGCTTGTAAAAGCTCATTCCCCATATGAGGATGTTACCATTGAGTAGTTAGATGAGATCAGTGACTTCTCACTTTCACACACACTTCCGTCAATCCAAAATCCCCCAGAATTGGAACTGAAACAATTGCCTCAAGATTTAAAATACTTATATCTTGAGAATGGAAACAAGTTTCCCGTCATCATTGCTAGTTCACTCCCTCTTACGCATGAATTGAGACTGCTTGATCTTTTGAGGGAGTATAAACAAGCTTTGGTATGGACACTTGCTGACATTCCTGGAATTAGCCCATCAATTTGTACACATCATATTTTATTAAATGATGAGGCTAAACCAGTGAGGCAGTCACAACGTTGACTGAACCCAAACCTAATTGATGTTGTTAAAAAAGAAGTAACAAAATCGTTGGCTTTTGGAATCATTTACCCTATCTCTGACAGCCAATGGGTCAATCCCGTTCAAGTAGTTCCTAAAAAAACTGGCCTTACTGTAGTTAAAAATGAAAACAATGAATTGGTTCCAACTCATGTGCAGAATAGTTGGAGTGTCTGTATAGACTATCTCCGACTAAACCAACACACTAGGAAGGACCATTTCCCATTGCCATTCATTGACCAGATGCTAGAGAGGCTAGCAGGGAAGTCCCATTACTGTTTCCTTGATGGGTATTCTGGATACTTTCAGATCCATATTTCCCCTAAGGATCAAGAAAAGACAACCTTTACTTGCCCCTTTGGTACATTTGCTTATAGAAGGATGCCATTTGGTCTGTGAAATGCTCCAGGTACATTCCAACGATGTATGGTTAGTATTTTTTCGGATTACCTAGAGAATTGCATGGAGGTTTTTATGGATGATTTTACTGTTTATGGATCCTCTTTTGATGAATGTTTGAGTAGTCTTGCTTCTGTCCTACGTCGCTGTATTGAAAATAATCTCGTATTAAATTATGAGAAATGCCATTTCATGGTGTGACAAGGCATAGTCTTGGGACATGTCATTTCTGGGGAAGGTATCCAAGTGGACAAATCAAAAGTAGATATCATTTCCTCCCTACCATTCCCTAAAAATATTCGGGATGTGCGGTCTTTCCTGGGTCATGCTGGATTTTATCGTCGTTTCATTCGTGACTTTAGTAAAATTGCACTCCCCCTCTCCCGATTACTCCAAAAAGAAAAAGAATTTGTTTTTGATAAAAAATGTGAGGAAGCTTTTAATAAATTGAAATGGAGTCTCACGTCACCCCCGGTAATCCAACCACCTCGGTGGGATTTACCATTTGAGCTCATGTGTGACGCCTCTAACTATGCAGTTGGGGCAGTCTTGTCACAAAGGGTCGATCGAGCTCCACATGTCATTGCCTATGCCTCACGTACTTTGGACCCTGCCCAAGCAAACTACAGCACAACTGAAAAATAATTTCTTTCTATTGTGTTTGCCTTGGATAAATTCAGGTCATACCTTTTAGGGTCCAAAGTCATTGTGTTCTCAGACCATGTAGCCCTCCGGTATCTCCTTAAGAAACCGGAAGCCAAACCACGTCTCATTCACTGGATGCTCCTCCTTCAGGAATTTGATCTAGAAATTAGGGATAAAAAAAGAGAAGAGAATGTGGTTGCTGACCATATCAGTAGGATTCTCCCATCCTCGGACATTGACTCATCCCCCTGTATTCCCATAAATGAATTGTTTCCTGATGAGAAATTGTACCGAGTGCAAGATGCTATTCCTTGGTATGCTGAAATTGTAAATTATTTGGTAGCGTCTTGCATTCCTACCGATTTCACCAAAAACCAGGCCTACCGTCTAAAACATGAGTCTCGTTGGTACATTTGGGATGACCCCTACCTCTGGCGCACATGTAGTGATCAAGTTATTAGGCTTTGTGTTCCTGATAGTGAGTTTCAGTCTGTCCTTAGGTTCTGCCAAACACTTGCTTGTGGGGGCCACTTTGGTCCCCAACGGACTGCTCGCAAGGTCTTAGATTCTGGTCTCTTTTGGCCCACATTGTTTAGGGCTGCCCATGAATTCTGTAAATCTTGTCCTCGCTGTCAAAGAATAGGGAATGTCTCTAAAAGAAATGAGATGCCTCAACAACCCTTACTCTTCCATGACATTTTTGATGATTGGGGCATTGACTTTATGGGACCATTCCCCAATTCATTTGCGAACCTTTACATTCTTCTGGCAGTGGATTATGTTTCAAAGTGGTTAGAGGCACGAGCCATGAGGACAGGTGATTCCAAGACAGTTGTGGAATTTTTGAGTACCCATATATTCTGTAGGTTTGGAATACCTAGGTTTATCATCAGTGATCAGGGTTCTCATTTCTGCAACCGCATAATGCAATCTCTTTTACGCAGGTATGGGGTTGGGCATCGAGTGTCTACTGGTTATCACCCACAAACAAATGGTAGAGCTGAAGTGTCAAATAGAGAGGTAAAACAGATTCTTGAGAAAACGGTTCATCCAAATAGAAAAGACTGGAGTCTTAGACTCGATGATTCATTATGGGCTTACCGTACTTCATTCAAAACTCCAATGGCATGTCACCATATCGGCTAGTTTTTGGGAAGTGTTGTCACCTCCCTATTGAGGTAGAGCATCGGGCCTACTGGGCTGTTAAACAATGCAATTCTAATCTTTCTGGTGTAGGTATTCAAAGGAAGTTGCAGATTCAGGAGTTGGAGGAAATGAGAAGAGATTCATATGAGAACTCCTGAATTTATAAGGAGCAAACCAAGGCTACCCACGACCGTCTCATCCTTCATCGTCAATTCCACATCGAGCAGAAGGTCCTCCTCTACAATGCAAGGCTGAAGTTGCACCCTGGTAAGCTTCGTTCCCGTTGGTTTGGACCTTACATTGTTACTAATGTCTCTCCATTTGGTGTTGTCCAGGTTCAAAATGAAGACACCAAGCAAACCTTCACTGTCAATGGGCAGCGGCGGAAACACTTCCATGAAGCCATTCTGGAGTCCCCAATGGAGGAACTCCATGTTCAAGAAGCGGTCTATGAATAACACTCACTAGGTTTTATCCTTCCTTCCCACATTCTCTTTTATTACAGTGAGGACACTGCACACTATAGGTGTGGGGGGGTGGATACATTCCTGGGTTAGTTAGGAATTTTCATCGTTTTCTCCATTTGTTTTCTCTTTTTTTCCTTCTTTATGGTATTTTCATTTTTCCCCAACAACAATTTTGAAATTCCATAATGTGGCGACCATAGAGTGGGGAAAGTAAAAATACCATAACGAAGGCTAAAAAGAATATTTGTATGAATTTAACATCAGGGAGTGATTTTTAGTGAATTGGGTTTTTGTCAATGATATAAATGGTCGTATCTATGTGAAACCTTTGAGATGATTGATGTCCATTGTGTGAGTAGTTTTTGGGAAAACTCTGTCACTAATATCTCCAAATTGTTTTGCACCAAACCACAAAGTGTGATTATTTCTTACTTAATATAAGGTAAATATATTTTGGGTTAATATTTTTCAGCTTTAAATGATATTTCCATACATTCGTTCCTTATCCGATCTGTTTAATTACTGTACCAGATTGACCTATGCATGTGTACCTAATGTCCGACTGTTGTACGCCCTAAAAAAAAATTGTTGTGTCTTGGGCAGGTCAAAAAACCACTCCTCTTCAACCTTTGATCTTGTTATAACTATTGCAATTAGTGTTGTGAGGAGATCAAACAAGGGTTGAGAGATGAGTGTGAGATTTGTTCCAATGCAACTTTAAAAAAATAATAAATGAGTCGAGTGATGAAATGTGCAACATATGGGGATATCTAGGTCAGGAGCTTATGGTTTGACTTCTAGGAATGCTTAAATGAGTGGGTCTTGAAATATGATTGCAAAGGATGTAGGACAGGTTCGGTGACAAATCATTTAAGCTGAAAAATGTTAAAATAACATATATTTATTGGATAGAAAGTGGAAAGAATAGCATGAAATGGTTTCCACACACACACATGGAGAGTTAGTGTCATGGTTTACTTCTGAATTCTTTTCTAAATTGGATATCATGAACCTTTTTGAATTTCTCTATGATATGATTTATGAGACAACTTTTTCTATTTTCACTAGGAAGAACTCCTTGGTGTGATTCGTGCATTGATAAATAAAATTCTCTCAAATGATAAATCTTCAAGATGTTGTATATATATATATATATATATGCATCATTTTATTTCGATATGTAACCTTTCCCAGGATTGAAAATGTTTAGGTGTGGGGGTGTGATCATACCACGATTCACTGTTTCATTTTCATCCTTACACCGATGTGCTAAACATATTTTGTATTAAAAATTATAAAAATATTATCAAATTGTGCTTCATGTTTGATTCAATAATTTTGTGTTTATCACTATTAAATAGGGAAATGATACTTGTTTTGAAAATTACAATGTAGGTGGAGGTGATTTAGAGGGCCCTTGATGAAGTGAAAGAAAACTGGGCCAAAATTGCATGGATCCATGGACATCTGTCCACTATTTTGAATATTACACAAAATATGTGCATCCAAATGGGATTAAATTTTGTGGTCCAGTCCAAAATTCAATAGGATACATTTCATATGAAGGAACCAAATCCTGATTCGGCTTTTATGGGGCCCATCCGAACTGATCTGTCCAAGCCACCAAATTTGGACCAAGTCAAATGCGGTGTTCTGTATTTTATCAATATCTTGAGATTTAGTTTTCCAAACGGTTCCAAAATTTCGGTGGAGACATTAAATAGGTAGGGATACAACTTTTATATTTTCTCCAAAGCGAGATAAGACTTTCTGAAGGCCGAAAAGCGTCGTTCAAGTGGATTGATGAAATCTGTGTGCCCAAAACCACCTCCCACATTTCCTATAAAAGGGAACCTTGGGCTCCTCATTTGGAAGTTCGGCCAAGGAGTAAAGTGATGCCAATTTGGAGTCCTAGAGGAGTCTCCTAATCACCTTGGAGGTTCTGGAGGCCCCTATCCTCATAGGGGGACCAACAATGAAGAAGGAGTTCAACCCGAGCTTCCTCCTCCTCCCGATGTCGAGCTAAAAGTTGGGTATTCGTTGTGAGGGAGCTACACACATGTCAAGGGAGTTCCGATGCATAAAATAGCTACTGGTTTGGAGTAATTTGGGTGTTTAAACATTTAATTCCATGTATCTTATTTTATTTCATATTTTAATGCTTGATTTGATACATGCGAGTGTTATGCTCTTAATTTCTAACCGATCGGTGTGAGGTTTTGAGTGTGTGACTTGTGTTGTTCCGATTGGACATCACAAGAATCCTTTTCATACCCAACTTATTGAGATTTCAATATGCTTTGGAAGCTATTATTCCATGAATAAGTACTGGACCTTGACAATACGATTGTTACATCAAGGTTTGGTCCTTAAAGCATAGAAATAAAAGCTTAGGAATTAATCAGGATTCCAATTAATTCCAACCAAAGAATTACTCTAAACCTAAGATGAATCTCTTTGAACAATAAACTTGATATGTGTGTAGTGAAATCACATCGAAAATTTTATCTCATATTTCTCAAAATCCACTTGGACACTCATCCTTTAAGCTATTTCAACTAAGTCATTGTTTTAAACTGTTTTCAAAACCACCCCCTCTCTTAGTCATTTTTATTAAAAATACACACTCTAAACCTACCAACGCTCCTTGAGAGATGACCTAGGGTTTACCCTAGACTATAAATCAACCTTAAAAATATAATCAATTTGACGTGTCACGAAAATGCGGTCAGACATCTCTTCCACACTTGTACCACTTCCCACTTTTGAGTGGGTAGTTCCCATATGCTTCTTCCCACATTTGTTACATGTTCTATGTTGCACTTTCTTGCCTCATCTTACCTGATCAAATTTCCTCCCTAGGATGTGCAACATTTATCTCTTCTTTTCATTTGATTTATGAGACCACTACATCTCACCAAACTCTTGTTCAACTTTCATTACACTCCGCACGATCTACTCATAGCTATCATAGTCTCGGTTGGCTTGATTGTTCCACAGATGAGGTCTTAGTTCACCGAATTATATATCAACCATACCATTTCAATCCATGACAAAGATCGAGGTTTAACGTGAAATCCTTGTGAATTTCATCTCTTATCTTTTCATAGATTCATTCTCCTTCTGCTTCAGCTCGAGAAATTCCATCTCCATCTTTGTTCTTCTATAATGAGGGAAATACTTATTGAAGAAGATCCCTATGAACTCTTCCCAATCCATATCTTCATCCTCCACTCTTGGCCTCATGATTTTAACAAGCTCCCACCACTGATCAAATTCTCCCTCTAAGCAGTAAACAACTTGGGTGACCTTCTCTTGTTCCAAACAACAGAGAATAGAAACAATCTTCTCAATAGAGCTGATCCACTGTTCAGAAATCAATGGGTTTGTAGATCCAATGAAGTTTGGTGGTCTTTGACACACAACGGACTCAACAGAACGTTGTTCCCTTCATAGTGAGATTGGTCTCTCAATATGATTCAAGTTATTACCCATAACTTGATTCAGCTGGTTCATCATTCTTATGAAAGATTCCATTCTGGCTTCTGTCAGAGGGCCGTTGGCGCATGGTCCATTGAGTTCACCATTTGTACGGTTCCTCATATTTCCCACCATTTTCTAAAAGAATAAAACCATAGTTATAGTCTTATTTCATTTACAAATCTTTTCACTCTAAAGGATTTTATGTCTTAAAACTTCATTCTTAAATAATTAAATTCCTCTATAAATCCTTCATAATGATTTATAAAAAGCTTTTGATTAACCAAAAATATCCCCTAAGAGTGTCAAACTAGGAGTGCAGCAAGGCTCATTGTTGTGTACTAGGATATCCCGAGTCAAGCCCAAAACTTCCTGTCAGAGTTTTCACTCATAGGTATATTTATGCCAGAGCCACATCCACTTATTCTTATCGAGACAGAGATTTATTTGTTCATAAAACACTTACATAATATTTCACCAAAATACCAGGAAGTTTTTATATATTTAAACTTTTATATGGGGTTCTTCCTAAACTTTTCATCGCCTAATTTCCACAAAAAACTAAACTATCCTTTGATACCAACTACGACATCCCACCTTTTTATTACATAACGTTTCATTACATTTTACAAATAGAGGATCTTTAAAGTCTAGTGTCTTGGAAATCATGAACAATATACGTGAAAAAATTAAAAATTATTCTAGTCCACTTGTAAGGATTTATCATAGGTTCATCATAATTAAAATTACTACATCTCATAACCTAGAGATATACATCAAAGGAAAGGGTGAGTAGAAGGCCCAATAAGGAAAACAAGTTAAACAAGTTAAACAATTTACATATGATCTTGACTGATTTCAATAAGAGCATAGAGATGAAGAGGCCTATCATAAAAATAATAACTTGAAAAATAACATGAAAATTTGGATACAAAAATTAATTTATACATTCATGTACATATCACCAAGGTTTATCCCAAGGTGTCATAAAAATTACAAAGGTTATTCACAAAGGAGTCATGAAACTTTTCATATCTTGAGATTAAATTATTTACCCGATGCATTGGAGTACTATCATAAAATCCCTTGATATGTATTTATTTTCATGTGATACACATAGATTATAATCAAACATTTCATAAAAAAACCAAAGAGAATAAAAGAAATGTGTTTCATGTCAAAATCGTGACATTTAAAATGTGATTAAAAATAAGATCATTAGGTCATTTATAACACATGGAAAGGGAGTGAGGGTTATTTGTATGTCAATTACAGAATAAAATAGATCAAATTTATTTCTTGATGAATATCTCAGAAAAAGAAAATAGATTTGGGTATTCACACAAATAAAATAATAAAATTCCTTGAGAAAAAGAGAGAGAGTTTAAGATGAAAATTTTGCAACATAACAGCTACGTAACATGGTTTTAGAAAATGTTAAAAAGAGAGGGGACAAGGGTAAAACACTTATAAATAACTCAGGATATAGTATAACAACATAATAAAATATAAATAAGTTCATGGTATGGATATTTTAATGTTATACCACATGAAAAGGAAACTTTGAAAGAAAAGAGAAGATACGATTTCTTTTACGAAAATTCGGCAGATTAACGACGTCACTTAAAGTTTCAGAAAATAAATTGATGAGAGTGGAAAGGGTCTCTAATCATTTGAACATAAAATGTACTACAATTAAGATATAGAAGAAAATACCCCCACATAATAAAATGGAAACTAGAAGACATAACATAAAGGAAGTCTTTACTAAAAGAGGAGGGTGAAAAGTTCCCTTACCTTGAAGAGTAACTTCAAAAACTCAAAGGTTGTGACCTTGGGGGATTGAGAGAACTTTGGGAGGAATCCTGGGGAAAAAATACGATAACTTCCTTGAGGTTGAATTTTGAGTTAATGGAATGAAGGAGTTGGTTTGTATTTATAGCAAAAGTGAGGGAATATTTTATTAATTTCCAAAGGACACCTCATCGGTGGTATTTGAAATACCATGGGATTGCCCATGGTATTTCACACTTGGGACACATCATAACATTTATTACTATTCAAAAGTATAACATAATTATTACATCATGATTACATCATTAATTATGTCCTTAAACACACTGAAACTCAAAACAGTAATTTTAATATTCACTGAAAATTCAACTATTTAAAAAAATCCAAAAAATTCACCCTAACCATTTTTTGATGTGTAGAATCCAAAAGTCAACTCCATTTTAAAAAATATAATTTCATTTTAAATTAAATTAAATAAATAAAATACTAATACTTGACTAATAATTTCTAAAAAAATTAGTTACTTATACTATGATATAATTATATCACATTACAACATAATATTACTAAAACGTATTTGTTACTCCTTAGGAGATGTTACTATGCCATTGGTAAAATTACGATTCATATAGTAAAAATTACTATTCCAAAGGGTAAAGTTACTATTCACCAAAAAATTATTTTGATCTTATTGAACCACATTTTTCGCCCTGATTACAACTATGTATGTCCGATTTTCAAAAATCATTTCATAGAAAAGGTTTTTTAATAATAAATAAAATGTTTTATACTATTCATCAAAAAATACTATTCATTAAAAACTATTCATAAAACAAACACTATTCATAAAACACTATTCATCAAATTGAAACTTCTTACAAAATTTCCAAATATCCAGCCTAGGTTAATTTTGAAATTTAAAATTCAAAAATGTTGTTTATTATTCTATAATAATTCTCTATGTATGAGAAATCTTTAAAAAGTATAATTTTTTACTTATAAAATCAATTTATCAAATTTTTCTTAATTAAACAAACATTTTATTAAAAAAAGATATTCCAAAAATAGGAATGATGAAATAGCTATTTTATTTATACCGAGGGATTACAAAAAGTATCTAAGGAATTTTTACATAGCCCCTTATAACATCTCCAAAGGACCTAAGGTTTGAAATGGTGATGGAATCTTGGGGTGGCTCGAACAACATTTCCCGAGCGGTGATTTCTATCAGCTTGAACATCTCCCGTATGCGATTCTGTTCAAGATTCATATGTTGAATCTCATCTTGGAATTGGTCCAGAGAAAATATTATTGATGCAACCCCCTTCCCAAGCTCTGACGAATGGGATTCGTATGGCCCGAGTCTACTAGAAGAGTTAATCAACTCCTCTTTCTATATTAATTAACCATTATCACTTGAATTTATAATCAATAATCATAACGTTAAGATTTTAGTTTCCAACGGTCATATTGACGAACAGTCATATAATAGTCAAAACCCAGTGGTATTATTTTATTTATAATCACTTCATTAATTAATGGATATATTTTTGTTGATTATAAAATAAAATAATACACAAATTTAGGAAACAAATATTATTCAAAAGTTCAGGTCGTTACACTATTCATTCCTTTGGGATACGAGTTTCTTATAATCATGCCAATGTAATGTAATAATGAACTGGCTCTGGGAAGCCTAGGTTGGGTCTTTACAGTTGGTATTAGAGGAATTTTAGTAGAAAACTTGGAAACTAGATTTAGAAAATGTAGATTTGGGAACAAACCCATAATATAGTCTTTGTGGATAAACATAAAAGAACATACTAAAATTTTGGTAAGGAATAGATTATGTGGATCTTTATAGAAAATATATCCCTGACTAGATACTACAAGTGGACATGGTTCTGGCACAGATGTAACTAGGAGTGAAAACTCTGACTGGGAGTTTTGGGCTTGACCTGAGGTATCCTGGTACACGACAACAGTCCTTAATGCTCACCTAGTTTGACACTCCCTATGAACATGCTTTGGATAATTCACATTTTCTTTACAAGCCATTATGAAAAATTTTTCCTCAAGGAAACCATGTTTATTATTATGGTATTAGCCATGCATGGGATTTCAATTTTTGTTAAGTATTTTTTTACATGTTGATATTGTACATTATGATTCATAACTTAATCTAGTGTATGTCATTATTTAGAAATGGAACCTAGTGGAAGGAATGTAAACCACATAAACATGCATATACCATGAATGGATTACTCTCCTGTACAAGATAATGATGTTGGCTCTGGAGTTTCGACTGGTGCATAGAAACTTATAACTATACTGAGACAACTTTCTCAGGTTATGAACAATAACCTTACCCACATGAAGCATCTAGATCCATAACATGGAGGAGATATGTTAGATAGATTTATGAGACAATATCCCCTCTCATTTAATGGTACTACATACCCATTCATAGTGGAGTAGTGGATAAGTTCCATAGAGAATATATTTCTCATCTTGGGAAGTAACGAAAGAGAGAAGGTTTTCATGGTAGTTTATCATCTATCAGGAGATGTTGATCTATGATGGTCACTAATTCACAACAAAAAATAAGAGGATGATATAGAAAACATGTAATGGAGTTAATTTAATGTTCTTTTCTTAGAGAAATACTTTCCTTGTAAACAACGAGAGGATATGGAAAGGAACTTTCTGAATTTAAGGCAAAAGGAAGATGAGAATGTTGCAAAGTATGAAGCTGACTTCACAAGGTTAGAAAGGCATGCAGTGAACTATATATGTAATCCATGGAGAATATTGATTGATTCATTAATAGCCTAAAGCCATTTCTTTGGCGGGTGCTAGTCTGCCATACGTTCTCATCATATGAAGATATAGTCTCATGTGATATTAAGATGGAAAAGGAGTTCTCTAAGTATTAAAAATTTAAAGGAAAGAAAGAGAAGAAGAGGGTTGTTAGAAAATATGGAAAAGGAAATGAGGAAATGGAGAAGAAGGGAAGTGTTGAATTTATAACCTATGATAATTGTGTCAAGAAATAATCTGGTGCCTTCTTAAAAGGAAAGTGGGTGTGCTACAAGTGTAGATAGAAAAGCAATAATGCTGGTGTTTTCAAGGGGAAGAAAGAATCTATTAATGTTCATTGATGTAATTGTAGGGATATGGGACAATATTCTAATTATTTTCTAAAGCATCACAGAAACATGCCTTAGAACATGCAAAGGGAGCAGGGACAAGCTTATGCGATGAAAACTTCTGATATTGAAGCTCCTAATGATGTGGTGGTAGGTACTTTAATCATTTCTTCAAACTTTTCCAATTCTTTATTTGATTATGTATCATCTCTTTCTTTCATATCTTCCCAGTTTTTCAAGAAAATTAGTTATTTACAATTTTATTTAATAAGGTAGTTTCTATTCAAAACTCCTAAGGGAAGTATCATTACAAAAATGTTATGTTAGGAATTCCCCATTATGGCATATAAAAGTGCCTTATCTAATAATTTTATTATCATTGTAAAGACCCAGAATTTCCATGGAAATTTTTTCCTTCAATACATGGGAATTTTACGAGTCCGTGAAAATTGACGGCGTATGATTCCGAAGACCAGTCTGCCTGGAATCAATTTATGAAGTTTTTTTTGGGTACATTCAGTAAACATTTGAGCAGGATTTTATAAATTTTGAACCAGTGCTCAAAATTGAAATCCAAGGGCACCGTTGAACTCGTAGCGCTAGTATTCACTTAAGAAGACTTTCACCTCAACGACAGTTGTTTGAGGATGAAGGTTAGTTTTTTTTTGGGTTTTATGAGGGAATAATAAAATAATTTAAGTGCATGTCTTAATTTATTTTATTTGAGCCACTATGTGGGTGTTTGTTGGTTAAATCCTCCTCATGAGAGTTGGGGTTGGGACACCACACCTTAACCTCCCATGAGAGGTTATGGTGGTGGGGCCCACCCAAACACATCCTTCCATGTGAGGATTAATGTCATGGGGACCACCGGAGGATGAAACCCCTTGAACTCCCCATTAATTGGGGAGAAACCTCTTGAGCTCCCCACTTAAGGGTGCCACCACTCCACCACCTTAATGGAGCCAACACACAACATTTATGGCACCAATCCTCCCATTAATTTGAATGTTCCAACAACTAAATAATAGATAAATCTATTATTTTTCTGGGGGGGGGGACTCACTTTCTTTTTGGTGGAGCTTGGAGGAAGGGAGAACTTGGAAGAAGGATTCCAGCGAAGAACATGTTCCACCGACGAAGAGCACCCCAACCGACAAAGAACATTGACCTCAATCTCGACTTCGACTTCTTTCCTCGAACCTCCTCGATGTGGGACATGTTTTTCTACTATGAAACGATGTACGATTTCCCGTGACTTCATCAATGAAAAACGAATCCTAGGTAGGGGTGTTTTTTGATTTGAGAAATGTTGATTCTTCCTTCCATGATTATTTCTCTTGACCCACTTTCTACCAAACTAACATGGAAGGACCGGGCCAAATGAACACGACCCTATCCCTCTTCCATTATTGTAAATGTTTGGTGTGTTCTTTGTATTATTCATGGGTGAAGAACAACGGATCTTTGCATGTCCGTTTTATTAATCAATGATCCTAAATTAAAGACCCAATATCACAACGACCAAGTGGAGGTGCGATGAAGATAGTAGGCGACAGATCAGACCATAACTGGAAGGACTGTTCCTAGACTGTTCTTCAAGTAGGTAAATCTAATCATGTTTTTGGAGCCGATCAGAGGCCTGAAAACACCGGAGACTACTACAGAACATCAGGGTGACCTAGCGTCTGAAGTTTCGTGAAGAACAGACCGTTAGAACGAAGAACGGACTTCACAGGAGGTGCGCAAGCTGGAGGTGTTGTTTCTGGAAAATTCCAGAATACACGGAATGTACTTCGGACGAACATGCCGTTTATGTATGGGCATTATGCAGCTTGAGTTTCGAATGTTAGACAAGTAACACAGGACGTGTGACCCCGGTCACACGGCGTGTATTCTCTGCGCAGAATGGAAGAAGCGGCTTTGCGAGACATGGTGTGTATTCTGGGAAATACATAGACATGGTCTGAATTACACAACTAAGAGGCACGACGTGTACTGTCTACACAGAATGGAAGTAGTGGCTTCGGGAGACTCGACATGTATCCTGAGGATAC
Organism: Viscum album; assembly: GCA_963277665.1. NCBI lineage: Eukaryota > Viridiplantae > Streptophyta > Magnoliopsida > Santalales > Viscaceae > Viscum > Viscum album. Next base: position 1,672,348,281 of record OY728148.1, on the reverse strand, counting down.
ACGGACACTGGGTGGATTACACGAGCATGTAATCCACCACATAGCTGGACATGGCCAGTGGCATGGGATACCCCGTGTACTAGTTACATGGGTTGGCGAACACGGGTTGAGGCCGTGTAAGGGCGCATGGCCAGCGTACACGGAGCCAACCCTATATGCTTAGACATGGTGTGTAACCATACCACACACCATGTACTTTCTTTTCTACATTACCAGCCTTACGACACAAGCCATTGTACATGGGTAGTGCCTGAGGTCTAAAGACACGGCGTGTGCCTCATTCCTACACATCGTGTACTTTTTGGGAAATGGCTTGGTCATCTTGTCCTCAGTATCTTGGACACATTTTTTTTGGTTAGTCCCCTATGATGTGGTGGACCTTTTAGATACATCAACTTGGGACTTCATGGAAGTTGATGTATTGACACTTGGCTTGATGAGTGGAACCTCCCAGAATCAATCATACTTTGTACGGAACCCTGAGGCTAGCTGAGAACTGACGACTATTCCTAGATCCTGTGTGGGTCCGATAGTTCTGACATCAGTTCCTGGATCCTTTGTGGGTTCAACAGAATAGCTATTTCTGGATCCTATGTGCGTCCTACAGCTCTGACTACTGTTCTTGGATCCTATGTGGGTCCGACAGTTTTAACTGCTGGTCTTGGATCCTGTGTGGGTCTGACAGTACTGACTACTCTTCCTGGATATGGTGTGGGTCCGATAGTTCTAACAGCTGGTCCTGGATCCTGTGTGGGTCCGAAAACTTATATGATATAGTGACTACATCTGATCATCTCAATCTCTCTAAAAACTTTGTATACCTGTGTGAGATGAGTCGGTAACTGTGTGTTTTCCTCATGATTCAGAAGGATTACTAGATAACTTAGGTACATGTATGGGCATATACCTAAGGGGGGTTATCTGTTTATTTCATACCTTGGGTTTTATCCTTGTTGGATTTTGTGAGACCTTGAGGGTCTCAGGGTCTCTACTGAGAATCGTTATACTCACCCCTACGCGGGCTATGCCTGCACCTCACTGTGTTGGATGCAGACGACGGATAGTGCTGACCGAGGCTGAGCGTACGAGGACTGGACGGTACCTGGAGGTGGACCTCACGACGAGTCAGTACCCGGTGGATACTGATGGACGTGGAGTACTAAGGAGGCTATTTGTACCTACCCTTTAGGTAGGATCCATAGTGGATGATCCAAGAGCTTCTTTTTACCTTTTAACTATTTTTTCCTTTTTAGTTGTACTTGTACTTTATAGTTGGGCTTGTATTTCCAGCCCCTTTACTTTTTATCACTCTCTTGTTATATAGTTTTTCTTAGTGTTTTGTATTCAGCTATGTACCTTGTTGTGTGTGTTTTCAGTTATAAGGGCAATGCCTTCCCAATTTAAGGATTTACACCTTTGGTGCTAGTCGCCAGCCCCTGGCCTATGGAAGGCGGACTTGGGGTAGTCATGGCACGAGCACCAAGGGACGGGTCGTGAAAAATTGGTATCAAAGGAGTCTGTTCTATCGCAGAACTTAGGACTCTGATCTTTATTTTCTATGAAGAAATATTTTTAAGAGTAATGAGTGTGGTTTTCAGTCTAGGGAGTCCAGTGTTGGTGTGGCAACCGACATATCCATACACTAGGACCCTGACTTCTGATTTACAACTCAGTGCACGAAAACACTGATTGCGTGTGTATTTCAAGAGTTTTATTTGTAATCTTTTTGAGTCAGATCACCAGGTATAACTTATTGAATGTGGCACACCTGTATCATTTCAGGATGGCCCCACTCAGACAGCCAACCAGGGTTCCAAGAGTTGTACGAGATGACAGCCCACCGAGCGATGAGGCCTCGGTGCAGGGCCCTATCATAGTGGAGGCACCAAAGGTAACACTACCCATTGGGCCATCAATACCACCAGCCCCAACAGCAGAGAGTGCACGCCGCTTGAGCGTGTTGCATGAGTTCCATCGCTAGAGACCACCTAGGTTCAGGTGGGTGACGGACCCGCATGCAGCTGAGGTTTGGCTGGAGGCTGTGGTGAGAGTCTTCAGACTAGTAGGGACACCATCCAATCTTATAGTGATCCTTTCCTTGAGTATTCTTCAGGAATAAGTAGGTAGATGGAGGAACCTAATGCTCTAGGTGCATGACGAGGTGACACTTTTCCTGGCAGACTTCGAGAGCTTGTTTGGGGCTGAGTTTGTCCCAGCCACCCTATGTGCGGTGCAGATACAGGAGCTACTGCTTCTACAACAGGGCAGCATGATGGTGGCACAGTACTCAACGAGGTTCACCTACCTCTCACTCTACTCCACTAATATGGTGTAGGACCCTTTCTTCAGGGACCAGACCTTTGAGCAGGGACTCAGGCGGGAGATCAGAGCATCGATGATATCACTCACCATCCCGATGCAGGAGGGGGTGTTAGAGAGAGCCAACCCAGTGGAGAGTTTCCTTGCTGAGTAGTCACTAGTAGTGAGACCCATCACTAGTCGACATGCAGCAGAGTCTTCTAAAGCTAGCAGTAAAAAGATGTCACAGAGGTCTAAGCGAACCAGGACATTCCGTGGACGACCTTAGGATACATGTTCAGTTGTGCGGGGCACACGAGACAGAGCCAGTCATGCCAAGAGTAGGAAATGTTTCTCTTACTGTGGGCATGGTCAAATGGATCATGACTATCCAAACCTCCATACTGACGATCAACAGATGGTTGAAGGACCGCCCAGGAAGAGACAAAGATTTGATCGAGGCGGTCCATAGGGCGCAGACGGACGTGGTAGAGGAGCTGGTCGAGCAGCTGACGGTGGGCGACGTTTCGAGGTGTTACCGCCACCACCACCAGAAGGTCCACCCCGACCGTAGGGTGCAGGTGTAAAGGAAAGATCTCATCTCCAGGTAGTTGAGGCTTACGATCACGGTGCTTCGGAGATGATTCGAGGTATGATCTATGTCTACTCCACCTTAACTATAGTACTTATAGACATAGGTTCCAGTCACTCTTTCATTGCCACTACCCTCATTCGGAGCTAGGAGATTCCGAGGGAGAAGTTATCTTGATACTTATTTCTAGAGACTCATATGGGTGTAGAATTGACAATTAAGAACTAGTTCCAGTAGTGGGGGCTTACTCTAGGAGGTGAGAGCTTCGGCTGGGATCTCCTCGTAGCGGCATCGAGGCCTTACAACATCATCTTGGGTATGGACTGGTTATCTATAGTCCATGCTTAGATCGACTGTATTAGGCATAAAGTGCGGTGTTTCAGAATGGATGGGACCAGGTTCACCTTCACTGGTGAAAAGGGAACCTTTGCAGCACAGGACAGACTTACTCGGAGGAGGGTGCAGCCGATCAAAGATCAGTTGGCCTGCCTTACCGTTGGAGCAGTTGATGTGTAGATTCGGAATTATCCTGTAGTGGTGGACCAGTATATGGATGTCTTCCCTGATGGTGTTCTAGGACTACCTTTTCACGGAGAGGTGGACTTTTACATTGACCTGTACCCTGGTACGAAACTGATATCTACATCAGCGCATCGGATGGCACCCGCAGAGCTTCGCGAACTGCGGGTACATCTAGAGGACTTGCAGGAGAAGGCATTCATCCGGCCTAGTGTTTCTCCATGGGCAGCCCCAATTCTGTTCGTCAAGAAGGCGTATGGGAGCTTGAGGCTTTGTGTCAACTACTGTCGCCTGAACCAGGTGACCGTGAAGAACAACTACCCATTCCTGAGGATTGACGACCTCTTTGATAAGCTGAAGGGAGCACAGTGGTTCTCGAAGATAGACCTCAGATCATGTTATCACCAGCTCAGAGTTAGAGACAAGGATGTGAAGAACATGAACTTTAGATGTTGGTATGACCATTATGAGTTCTTGGTTATTCCTTTTGGCATAACCAACTCTCTAGCGGTGTTCATGGGACTCCTGAACAGGATCTTCCAGCCATACCTCGATCGCTTTGTCGTAGTCCTCATCAACGAAATTCTGATATACTCAACTACTGAGGAGGAGCATGCCTACCATTTTCAGGTAGTACTGGACACACTCTGAGAGCACCAGATTTATGGTAAGATCTCGAAGTTCCAGTTTGGGATCCGAGAGGTTCACTTTTTGGGAGATGTCATCTTGGAGGCTGTAGTTGCAGTGGATCCTATGAAGATTCAGGCAATACTTTCTTGGGAGCCACCTAGGAGTGTGACGGAGGTTCGGAGTATCCTGGATTTGGCTAGATATTATCAGAGGTTTGTGCCAAACCTCTCTAGAGTTTCAGCACCAATTTCAGCCATGAAAAAGAAGGGGCAACCATTCGTGTGGTCGGAGAGATGCCAACATATCTTTCGAGAGTTAAGGTAGAGGCGGACTAGTGCCCCCATCTTGAGCCTTCTAGAGGAGGGAGTAGGGTACGTAGTCTACTAAAAAACATCAGGGACTAGACTCGGGTGTGTCCTGATGTAGGTGAAAGCAATTATTACTTATGGTTCTCTTCAACTGAGACAACATGAGAAGAACTACGCCGCCCATGACCTAGAGTTAGCATTAGTGGTCTTTGCCTTGAAGATATGGTGGCACTATCTGATGGGCAAGTGTTTCACAGTCTACTCTGAACACCAGAGTCTCAGGTATATGTTCTCTTAGAAGAACCTGAAACTGAGATAGCGGCAATGGCTTGTGTTCCTCCAGAACTATGACTTCGATATAGTCTATACTTCTGGGAAGGGGAACGTTGTAGTAGATTCACTCATTAGGAGATCTAGTATGTAGCTGCTAGGAGAGGTGAAAAAGAAGATGGATGCTTTACATATATCCTTTGTGGACCAAGATTGAGTAGTTTTCCTTTAGTAACTTACAGTCACCCCTCCGCTTCTTCAGCGAGTCAGGGAGGCGCATCGTGGAGATGATGAATTCGAGACACGACGTGCTCATATATCCACAGGGAAGGCACCTGATGGATTTTCTGAATGTGGGGAGCACGTAATCCTCTTCAGAGGATGTACTATAGTGCCAGAGTCACTTCAGGAAGAAGTTTTGAGGGAGTTCCACACTTCCCCTCTAGCGGTACATCTTGGAGTGGAAAAGATGTACCAGGACCTTTGGCGACAGCACTGGTGGCCAAGTATGAAGAAGGCGGTAGTAGAGTTTGTCTCTCGATGCCTCACTTGTCATTAAGTGAAGGTAGAGCACTAGGTACCAGTAGGCTTGGTCCAGCCTTTAGAGGTCCCAGAGTGGAATTGGGATGAGATATCCATGGACTTCACGAGGGTCCTCCATGTACATCTAGGGGTCACGACTTGATTTGGGTGATCGTCGATCGACTCAACCAGTCATCCTACTTCCTACCGATCAGAGAGCAGGGTTCAGTAGAGAGCTTGGGATGCCTCTATTTATAGGATATTGTGTGTTTACATTTTATACCATCGACTATTGTCTCTGATCGTGATGCACGATTTACTTCCTGGCTATGGAAGGAGTTATAGGAGGCTCTCGGGACACAACTTCTCTTGAGCACCGCCTTCCAACCTCAGATAGATGGTCAGACTGAGCGGACCATTTAGACCCTTGAGGATATGCTACGTGCTTGTGTCCTAAACTTCGGTCGTAGCTGGGAGGATCACTTACCATTGGTAGATTTTACCTTTGACAACAGCTACCACTCTATCATCGGGATGGCACCTTTCAAGGCGTTGTACGGACGACCTTGCAGATCACCCATGTGGTGGACAGACCCTGGGGAGTCAGCACTGGTGGGACCAGAGATGGTAGAAGCTACTATGAAGAAGTTGTAGATCATCCAGGAGTGGATGAAGACTGCACAGGGTAGGTAGAAGTTGTATGCCGACAGGATACAGAGACCTCTGGAGTTTGAGGATGGCGACCACGTCTCTCTACGGGTCTCACATCGATGAGGTTTACGAAGATTTGGCCAAGGCGACAAGTTATCTCCGAGATTCATCAGACTTTTTCAGGTCCTCGGCAGAGTTGGTGAGGTGGCTTAATGCTTATCTCTTCCACCTCAGTTGAACTGGGTGCACATCATCTTCCACGTGTCTTAGCTAAGGAGATATGTGCACGACCCTTCTCACATCATCGACCATGGAGATATGGACGTTGATAATGGGGTAACTTTTATAGAGGGTCTAGTGGAGATTGAGGATCAATAGGAGCAGGTCCTTCATGGATGGTCGATAACTCTGGTCTGCATTCGTTGGAAACACGAGAACCTCCAAGAGAGCACATGGGAGCAGGAGGCTCAGATGCATTCTCAATACCCCCATTTATTCCCTTAGTTCGAGTTGTAGCTTACAGGGAGGTAAAGCCCAGAGGTGGGGAGAATGTAAAGACCCATAATTTCCATGGAAATTTGTTTCTTAAATACATGGGAATTTTATGAGTCCATGAAAACTGATGGGGTATTATTCCAAGGCCCGGTGTGCCCAGAATCAATTTCTGAAGTTTTGTTCAGGTACGTTCAGTAAACGTATGAGTGGGATTTTATAACTTTTTAACTAGTGCTCAGAATTGAAATCCGAGGTAATCGTTGAACTCACTGCACCAGTATTCACTTAAGAAGACTTTTACCTTAACAAAAGTTGGTCGAGGTTGAAAGTTAGTTTTTTTGGGTTTTACCAGGGAATAATAAAATAATTTAAGTGCATGTCTTAATTTATTTTATTTGAGCCGCCATGTGGGTGTTTGTTGGTTAAATCCTCCTGATGGGAGTTGGTGGTGGGATCACCACACCTTAACCTCCCATGAGAGGTTATGGTTGGGGGGGGGCACCTGAACACAACCTACCATGTGAGGATTAATGTGGCGGGGACCACCCGAGGATAAAACCCCTCGAACTCCCCATTAAGTGGGGAGAAACCTCTTGATCTCCCCACTTAAGGGTGCCATTACCCCACCACATTAATGGACCCAACACACATCATTTATAGCACCAATCCTCCCATTAATTTGAATGTTCCAACAACTAACTAATATATAAATCTATTATTTGGGGGGGGGGGGCTCACTTTCTTTTTGGTGGATCTTAGAGGAAGGGAGAACTTGGGAGAAGGCTTTCAGTGAAGAATGTGTTCCACCGATGAAGAACGCCTCAACCGACGAAGAACATCGACCTTGATCCCGACTTCAACTTCTTTCCTCAGAACCTCCTCGATGTGGGACGCGTTCGTCTATAATGAAACAATGTCTGCTTTCCAGTGACTCCATTAGTGAACAACGAATCCGAGGTAGGGGTGTGTTTTGATTTGAGAAACATTGATTATTACTTCCATGATTTTTTCTCTTGACCCGCTTGCTACCAAACTAACGTGGAAGGACTGGTCCAAACGAACACGGCCCGATCCCTCCGCCATTCATGTGAATGTTTGGTGTGCTCTTCGTGTTCTTCATGGGTGAATAAAAACAGATCATTGCGAGTCCGTTGTACGATGAAAAGATCCAAAATTAAAGACCCAACATAAAAAAGACCTAGTGGAGTTGCGACGACGATAGCGGGAGATAGATCTGACAAGAACTGGAAGGACCATTCCTCTACCGTTCATCGAGCTAGTGAATCAAATCATGTTTTTGGAGCTGATCGGAGGACCTAAAACACCAGAGATGATTACGGGACATCGGGGCAACCTAGTGTCTAAAGTTTCATGATGAACAGACCGTTAGAACGAAGAATAGACTTCATGGGAGGCGCACTAGCCAGATGCGTTGTTTCTTGAAAATTCTAGAATACACAGCGTGTACTTATAACGAACACGCCATGTAGTACGAGCGTTCTGTAGCTTGAGTTTCAGACGTTAGACAAGAAACATATGGCATGTGACCTCAATCACATGGCATGTATTCTTTGCGCAGAATGGTAGAAGCGGCTTCACAAGACATGGCATGTATTCTGGAAAAAACACGGACACGATCAGAATTACACGGCCAAGAGGTACAATGTATACTGTCTACACAGAATGAAAGTAGTGGCTTCGTGAGACTCGGCGTGTATCCTGGGGACACATGGACATGGGCTGGAGTACCCGACCATGTACTCCACCACACAGCCAAACATGGCCAGTGGAACATGCTACCCCATGTACTAGTTACATGGGTTGGCAAACACGGGTTGAGGCCATGTACATGCACATGGAAAGCATACACAGAGCCGACCCCAGATTCTTGGACATGGCGTGTAACCATACCACATGCTGTGTACTTTATTTTCTACACGAACAACCTTACGACACATGCCATTGTACACGAGTAGTTTCCGAGGTCTGAAGGGACAGCGTGTGCCTCATTCCTACACACCGTATACTTTTTGGGAAATGGCTTGGTCATCTTGTCCTCAGTATCTTGGACATGTTTTGTTTTGGTTAGCCCCCTATGATGTGGAAGAACTTTTGGATACATAAACTTGGGACTTTGTGGTAGTTGATGTATCGAAAATTGGCTTGAGAAGCAGACCCTCCCAGAATCAAGCATAATTTGTAAAGAACCTTGAGGCTGGCTATGCACTGACGACTGTTCCTGGATCCTATGTGGGTCTGAAAGTTCTGACTTTTGTTCCTGGATCTTGTGTGGGTTCGATAGAATAGATGGTCCTGGAAACTATGTGGGTTCGACAGTTCCGAATACTGCTCCTGGATCCTATGTGGGTCTGACAGTTCTAACTACTGGTCCTGGATCCTATGTGGGTCTAAAATCACTGAATACTGTTCTTGGATCCTGTGTGGGTCCAACCATTCTAACAACTGGTCTTGGATCCTATGTGGGTCCGACAGCTTAGATGATACAGTGACTATAACTGATCATCTCTATCTCTCTACAAAAGTTGTATACCTGTGTGAGATGAGTCAGTAACTTTGTGTTTTCCTCATGATTGAGAAGGATTACTAGATGACTTAGGTAAATTGATGGGAATATACCTAAGTGGGTTAATCTGTTGACTTCATACGTTGGGGTATATCCTTGCTTGATTTTGTGAGACCTTGAGGGTCTCAGGGTCCCTACTAAGTACCGTTATACTCACCCCTGCACGAGCTATGCTCGCACCTCGTTGTGTTGGATGCAGAAGACAGAAATCACTGACCGAGGCTGAGCGTACAAGGACTGGACGGTACCCAAAGGTGGACCTCACCACGAGTCGGTACCCAGTAGAGACTGACAGATGTGGAGTGATGAGGAGGATATCTGTACCTACCCTTCAGGTAGGATCCATGGTGGATGATACAAGAGTTTCTTTTTATCTTTCATCTATTTTTTCATTTTCAGTTGTACTTGTAATTTACAGTTGGACTTGTATTTTCGGCCCCTTTACTTTTTATCACTCCCTTGTTATATAGTTTTTCTTAGTGTTTTGTATTCATCTGTGTACTATGTTGTGTGTGTTTTTAGTTATAATGGTAATGCCCTCCCAGTTTAGGGACTTACGCCTTTGGTGCTAGTCGTCAGCCCCTGGCCTATGGAAGGTGGGCTTGGGGTAGTCACGACACGGGCCCCGGGGATAGGTTTTGGCAATCATACTTATGATTGACTTTGATATAATCCTTGGTATGGATTGGATTTTGAACCATGTTGCGAAAATTTATTACAAGAAGAATGTGGTTACAATTTTTTAAGACGATGTGGAATTCCTTATCTTTATAGAAGAAACATAACCATATTATTCTCATCTAGATCCACCCCTAGTTTCTCTACTGAATTCAATTATTGGGGTGTAAGGTAATGAAATAACTATGGGAGAATAAATGAATGTTCAAATATAGTATGTGCCTATTGTGCAAGAATATGTTGATGTTTTTCCAAAGGATTTAACTGGAAATCCTCCAATGTGGTAAATTAATTTTTCCATTGACTTGTTTCTGGATTCAAGGCCCATATCAAAGAACCCTTATAGAATGGACACTATGGAATTAGTGGAACTGAATAAAAAATTTGATTAATTGAGTGATAAAGGATTTATTCTCACTAGTGTTTCTCCATCGGGATCCCATGTTCTTTTTATTAAAAAAAAGATTGATCTATGAAGTTGTTCATTTACTATAGGGAGATCAATGATATAACAAAAAAACAATTATCCCCTACCTCATATTGATGATTTATTTGATCAAATTTATAGAGACCAATATTTTTTGAATATTGATATTTAATATGGATATCATCAGTTGCGTTTGAGGAATGAAGACATTCCAAGGACAACATTTCGATCCAGGTATGAGCATTACGAGTTTACAATAATGCATTTTGGACTGACTAATGCTCCCTCTGTTTTAATAAATCTAATGTATAGAGTTTTAAAGGAATATCTTGATGACTTTGTGGATATATTTATTAATGATATCTTTATATAATATAAAAGCTATGTATACTAAGAAAAACACTTGCGTACTATTTTGAAGACTCTTAGAAGAAATGAATTATATGGGAAGTTTAGCAAGTAAGAATTTTGGATTCAATCAGTTTCCTTCCTTGGACACATTATCCCTAAGGATGGAATATCTATTGATCCTTCAAAGACAAAGGCTATGAAAAAATGTCCTACTCCAATGAACATAACTGTGGTGCGTAGTATTATTGGTTTACCAGGTTATTATCAACATTTCATTCATAACTTCACCTATTTAGCTAACCCAATGAGCAATATTACATGTAAAGGGGTTAAGTTTACATTGAAAAAATAATTTGGGGACTGTTTCGAAGAATTAAAGTGGAGATTAGTGAATTCTTTGATCATAACTATACCAATGGGGAATGATGGGTTTTTGATCTATAGTGATGGATCAAAGAAAAGACTTGGTTGTGTCCTTATATAGAATGATAGAGTTATTTCCTATGCATCAAGGAAGTTAAAAATTCATGAAAACAACTATCATACTCCTGATCCTGAGTTAACAAAAGTAATCTTTGCTCTGAAGATATGAAGACATTATCTCTATGAAGAAAAATGTAAGATATATACAGATCATACGATTCTAAAATATACGTTCTCATAGGAATAATCCAACATGAGGAAAAAGCGGTGGCTCAAACTATTCAAGGATTATGATTGTTCCATACACTACCTCACAGGAAAGGAAAACAAGGTAGATGATGTATTGAGTAGGATAGATCACAGAGTTTATAAAAAAATAAGTATTGAAAAGGATCCTTGGTACATGGATCTAGTGGGGATAGATATGGGAATTATAAAAGAAGGTGAAACATCACTACTTTTTAAAATGGTTGTTCAATAATATTTATTGGAAATAATTAAAGCTTCATAGTCTGATGATGAGAATCTTCAAAAGAAAATTAATGCTGTGAATGATGGGAAGTTGGATGACTTCATGTGTGAAGATGGAATTCTGAAATTTGGGAAGATGCTATGTGTTCCCTCTTTACCCAAGCTGAAAGGGGAGTTATTGGATGATGATCATAGGTAAAATTTCTCTATACACCCTGGTAGCACTAAAATGTATAGATATTTGAAAGAACATTTCTGGTGGGATAAAATGATGAGGGAAATTGTTGATTATGTATTAAGATGTTTAGTCTATCAATTAGTGAAGCTTGACTGAAAATATCCTAGAGGATTTTGGAAACCTATACATATTCTTAGATGGAAATGGGATGTCATCATCATGGATTTTGTCACTGGATTACCCAAAACTATGAGAAATAATTATACAATATGGGTAATTACAGATCGACTTACAAAATCTGCACATTTCCTCACTATAAGGGAGTATTTGAAACTAGAGTGCTTAACAAGACTCAATATCCATGAATTTGTGAGACTTCATGGAGAACCTCTCTCAATTTTTTCTGACCATGATCCATGATTTACATCCAAATTATAGAAAAGTATTTAGAAATATTTGGATACTGAGCTTCGATTGAGTATTGCTTATCACCCAAAAACTAATGGGAAATCAGAAAAGAGAATTCGAAACTTAGAGGACATGTTGAGATCATGTTCACTTGAATTTCAAGGTATGTGGGATGAATATTTACCTTTAGTTGAGTTTTCCTACAATAATCGTTTCCATTCAAGTATTCAAATGGAACTATATGAAGCATTGAACAGAAAGAGATGTCGTACACCAACTTGTTGGGATGAAGTTGGAGAATGGAAGATTTTGGTCCAAGACTTTGTAGAGGGAGGAATAGGGAAGGTAAATACTTTTCAAGACCATATCAAAGCAGCTCAAAGTAGACAATAAATATATGCTGATAATCGAAGGAAGGATTTGGAGTTTCTAGTGGGAGATCGTGTTTTCCTAAAATTATATCCATGGAAGGGTTTTATAGTATTTAGGAAGAATTCGAAACTGATCCCTAGGTTCATTGGCCATTTTAAAATTATGGAGATAATTGGATCTATTTCATATTCTTTGGATATGAAACCTATCCAATATAATGTAAATAATGTGTTCTATGTATCATTACATAGGAAGAACATTCCAAACCCAACACATGTCCTCACTTATTAATGTATAGAATTGGAACCTGACATATCTTACTGTAAAAAGACTATCCAGATTCTGGACACTAAAGAACAAGTGTTATGGAATCAGATGACTCGACTAGTTAATATACTTTTTAAAAATCATAAAATCAAAGATCCAACATGGAATCATGAGGAGCTTATGATGAAGAACTACCCAAATCTTTTTTTGAGGTAACATTTTGGTAATTTCGAGGACAAAATTTTTGAAAGGAGGGGATAAAGTAACACCCCAAGATTTTGAAAATAAATTTGTTGTTGAATGCATGAAACATAGAGTCTCTACAAAACACCACTTTCTTATAACCTAACGAGTAAACATAATTTTTCCACCGCTGTATTTTGAATTTTGAAAAACTGACATACACAGTTGCGTTTAGTAAGATATTTAGAGTCTGATAAGACAACCTTAATTTTTTGTGAATAGTAACATAACCTTATAAATAAAAATATGACCCTTATTAATAATAAATCATATTATTATTTTATTCTCTATATATTATAAGATAATGAGATTTTTATTAATTTTTAAAGGTGATATAAAACGAATTATAGTTTTAAAATTGTTATTTTTTGAATAAATTATAATTTTATTTAAAAGTTAAATTAATAATATATAGAAAATTATTTTAAAAAAGGGTTAATTTTTGAATTATACACATTGAAAATGGTTAGGTTGAATTTTTGGGATATATATGAAATACTCAAATTTTTGATGGTTAGAAAAATACGGTAATTTTACGTATATATACATTATCAGTTAAATTAACTATTCCTAGTATCATGGATTATGTATGCACACTTGGTTTGAACTCACAAGCACATATTACTATTCTTGGTCACAAGAACAAATACTATGGGTTGTCTTTGGCAAAATAATAAAATAATGAGTAAAATAATGGGAAAACCCTCCTCTCCTCCACTATAACCCCCCTCATTCCCTCTTATCTTCACTCATATCAAGCCTTGTGACTTATCTAAATTATGATAAAATAACCTCCCAATCTCCTTCCCCACATCTATCAGCCCTTGTAATAAAAAATAGACCAAAAACTCTCCCCTAAAGAGGCTCTCAAGGAAGTTTACATCAAGAGGTAAATTCCTCTTTTCATTTCTTTTATTTCAAGTTCATTTCATTTCTTTTTCATTATTAGCCTAATTTCATCCAAATTTTGTGATGAATATTTTACATTAAATGTATTTTAATGTTGTTATGATAAAGGAATAATTCTTCATCATTTCCCATTTACCCTTCTTTTATACTAGAAATGGAAACACCATCCGAGATGTGTTAATTTATCACGTTCAAGGATAATGGGGTTTCAATTCTTATTTAGGTATTCGATTTTGGTTATGAAACCATTTTTATGGTTAAACCAGATTATTATATAGGAAATATATCCTATGTAAGGTTCTGTAATCCTTTTTTACAGATGTTATTAATTTATATATAAAAATGAGTTCGTTATGATCAAAAATTACCAAATAACCCAAACAATTATCATTAAAGTTTTATATAATGATTCATCTACACTATAACTAACAAAATGAGTTTTATAAAAATGTAATTTTCAGTATGTTCACTAATAAAATATAAATCCATTTCTGTACAACCACTCGCATTCTACATGTTTATCCATATATGAATATAAGTAAACCAATCATGAAAACCAAGGAAGAAAACGCTGCCAGACAATGAAATTGAATCTCTTAAACAAAAAAAAGGCCATGAATAAACCTAGTATGGTTATACGAAATCAATTACATGTATATTAGGATATGGAATCATTAATTTATTAACCAAAATTTTATTATTTGGGTAATTAATATCAAGTGAGGAACACCTTCGGACATAATGTAAGGGTTTACACCCGAACCTCCATTTTCATTCGAGTTACTTTTATTTTCTACTTACCTCAATGAAATTATTATGTATTATCATTTAATCCTCATAAATTATGTTTTATTTGTATATATATGTTTTCTAACCATAATCCTTCATTATTTTTTGAGTATTTAAACAATTTAAGAGGAAATTTCAAAATTCTTTTCAAAATACAAGCCCGATTCAAGTGAATTTCTCAAATTCTTACCTATTTTCAAGGGAACTATATAATATATTTTTAGAAACCATTATATTTATAAAATCATTCATTTTATTATAAAAATACCACATTACTTCATTTATGGTTTTATACAAATACTTTTCTCAAAGAACTATTCTTTTGAAAGTAAAAGAGTATTTATTTCAAGAATTACATGACGATTTTATAAGAGTATATTCATCCTTTTCAAAACTATTGTTGATTTTTATGTATTATTGGAATTAATATTTTATGATATCATATAAAATATTTAATTTAATTTTTTATGATTATTTTGATGATATATTTTCTATCTTAAAACCATTCACCAATTTACTCTGAATGGTTAGTGTTTATTCTTAATGTTCGGGGAAAGTTATTTATATTTCATATATTTGTTTATATATGAGTGTATATGTTGTTTATGTTTATCCCCATTTATATGAGGGATACATTGGACTTATTATTTGATGGGTGGGGCCCACTATAGCTCCTCGATGCATCGTTAGGTCTCATGAGAAAAATAGATATGGACTTGGCAGCGACCTTTCCCATTTTTAGATATGGTTTTGGCCGAGGCCTTAATCAGTTTTAGTTGTCTTGGGTGAGGCCTTGACGATATGTTTTACAATGTATAAAATATGAATTTACCTCATTATGGAGATATAAAATTATATTTCATGTGGTTATTTGACTAGTATAATAACAATGATTTAGTTTTATTATGGAAATAATTACTCAACTCATATTCCTGCCATAATGTGTTAAAGTTTATTATTTTTGAAGGCATGTGTTTTAAATTATTCACCATGCCTAATGTTCATGTTTATGACATCTTCCACTTTTTTTATTACCCTTACTGAGAATTTGATATCACCCCTTCTTATGTTTTATCTTTCCCATGACATGAAGAGGAACATTATGATTTACTTGTAGGGATACTCTTAGAGTGGTTGATGTTCTCAATTGACCTTATTTTTTGTTTTTAATTTCAAGTTATAATGTTGAACTTATATATGTATATGAATTTCCAAATCTAATAATCTATTTATTCCTTCACGATAAGACTTTCTGGTAATCATGCTAATGTAATGTAATGAGGCACCGACTTCGAGAAAATAGAGTTGGGTCTATACATATTATCACATCATGACTGTTCTTCTGTGTGACATAGTATGTGATAATATCCTAAGTATATTAATCTCAATAAAAGGTCATAGAAGTTTCCCTCTATGATGATAAAGTAAAGGTTCCCCAATATTATTCCTAAATATAAGTTTTATATATAGATTAGATCATTTTATGAGACAAAAATGATATAGGATATCACAGGTGGAGACTCATAGGACTTTGAGACACATTCTCATGGTGTACACCCTTAGTAATATTTACTATATGATATTATAGAACATGAAATGATAATAATAAATTCATATTTATTTGTTTCATTGGATATTTCTTTATGAATATGTGTGTCGTGATCATTATAATTTAATTTTATTATTAACACATGTTAAGAGTTGTATACTTTATTGTATTAATGAAAACAATGAGGATACATGATTGCGTTGAAGTAAAATATCTTTGGTGCAGCACAAGTGATATTATATTAACTAATAATGTGAGAATTAATTTACCCCTTTAGTTCCTTTGTAGAATTTATTACCACATTCCATTTGATGTGAAAATAACTTTCTAATTGCATTAATGGACATAATGGTATTATTGGAAAGTTTGTTTTCAAAAACTCAAAGAAAAAGACATTAAACATATAGTTTGACATCACCATCATGAAACCTTCTTGTATTGAGATATCAAGATAAAGGGATTATATAACACATCATAAATTCATAGGAGGTTACATGTTATTATGAAATTAAATTATTTTATTTGTGGGAGTCTTGTTGCGTTGCTAGATGCTAACTTGGACTTTAGGTATTGTATCTTAATGACACTGAGAAACAATCATAGAGCATCCGAAAATATGTTTATTCTGAACCATTGTTAAATTGAATATGAATTTAACATGTTTTATAAATATAATTTCCATATGTGGTTTAATAATTATTCGTGTTTGTTTGATAAAAAATATTCAATCACCTGTTATTTGAGAGAATATATATGTGATTAAAATATTTAATAAATATTTTCTCAGAATGAAATTATTTATTTAATTACATGAATTTAAAATATTTTATTCAAAAGATAAAAGAATATTTATTTATTTATTTACATGAATATTTACTAAATATTTATTCACTAACTTTGGTTAATATGATATTTATATATTTATTTGTGAATAATGAAGTGGTATATTTTTTAATTAAATAGTCATTATTAAAGTATTGAAAATTACTAGTGAGGATTGACAGACCAAGTTTAATGGTCCGATGTGAAATTTCAGATAAACTAGTATTTGAATAAATATTTGTTTTTATTGAATAAAAATATGTATTTTATCCTTAAGTTTAGTACATGTTTATTAAATAATAAAATTAAATTATTATTCAGACATGGGTTTCATTTATAATTATGAAAATATTAAGGTCCTTTTCAAAATTATCATTTTCTAACCCTAGTATTATTTATACCCATTTATAAAATTTTAAATGCATGCGTGCAAGGTAGAGAAGCATTCTTTTGTAGAGAACAATGAGTTTTAGAGAGTATTCTATCAATACCTGGAAAGATCTAACTTAAAACATGTTGAAGAATGCAAAGTAATTCTCCTGCTCCACTAGAATGAATTCTTCTCCCCCTGAAGGATTCATTTGGGATTATCTTCAATCATCACAAGTAGTGGATTCATGAATGCTAGCATGAATAAAATTATATGATGAAAATCCTAGGTTTATAGGGGATGTGTGAATCACCTATAGAGGTAATTTATCCTTAATTAATCTAACATAAAAATGGTATGAGAAGAGTGGTCTACTAATTCATCGAAACTTATGAAATGATACAAAAAATGTAATTCTTAATTAAATAAATTAATTTTAAATTATATGGGAAAATATCCACTCTTATTGGTTTCAAGATATTGTCAATTAATATTAGTGTTAATTTCATTGTAATGATGATTCTTTGTCAAGTACATCTCATATTATTTATGGATTATGAAAAAATCCAAGTCAGTTTTGGATAACCCAAGACATCCACTATGTTTGTAACCTAAAAGTGGTTTTAGGGCATTCACATAATATATCATAATTTTTTATTTTTAATTGATTGATTATATACAATTTATGTTAGTTTTTATCTTATAGTTTATCCTTTCTTCAATATTGAATCTAATTAAAAGTTTTTTTAATATATTAATATTATTTTTTCATATTTTATTTCATATTATATATATTAAGAATAGATGAAAAATTATTATAGACTCTATTAGGAGGTGTTGAGGATTCTGGTTGTAGAAAGAGATACATAGTGTGCAAATGATAGTACATGTTGTGTACCATATTTCACTGCACCTGGATGTGTTTTGCGATACATGATTTTGTATGTGATTGTTTTATCTAAAATTATAGTTCAAGCCATTTATATAAAATATATTGATAATACCAATCAATTAATTCCATGTAATTATCTAAAATTACTAGTCAATCTGTTTATATGACATATTAAATTTATGACTGGTCTTTCTAAGAGAATTCATATGACCATTAATATAAATGTAATAAATTAATTTAAGAATGTTTATCTTAATAATAAAGGATAAATAGAAGTGAATTATTTCTAGTATACTTTTTATTATTCATTGGATATATGTGGACTCCCATGAGTTTCAAAAATCCTCTATATGCGACTGGTTCAATTAATTTAGTATTATTTCATGGTTTTTGTAAAAATTAATAAATTAAATAATGGCATGCAATAAATTCCTATACGATTATTATATAAGGGTCTACATCCCAAAAATTATTTTTAAATAAATCCATTTAACCAATATTTTTGTTCCCATCACCTACCTGTGAGTAAAATTATGTGGTGGATGGAACTCCCAAGAAAGTGGAGGTGCTTCAAGTTCAGATCTATGCCAAAACCAATCTGGGAAGTATACAAGTGCATATGTGGAACACTATAACTAAAACCAGACATGGTTACAGAAGTTAATTCCTTAGGGATATGGGTTGTTTCATCATCCACGTGATTAAATGACCGTATGATAATCTCATCGTCATTCCAATTTTTTTTCATTTCCGTAGTTAATTATTATTAGATAGTTAAATCATTAAACTAATTAATTAGTAAGCATGAGAGATAGAATTTAAAAAAGGTTATAATATGTGTAAAATTTATCTAGACATTTTTAATCACTTAGGTAAAATACACTTAATATTAACAAGAACATAAAAATATAAAATGGGTAGTTCACTCATAAAGATAACAATCCCTCAAATAAAATATTATTTTGTTATAGTGCTCTATTAACTAATTTTGAATAGAACCAATAGATTATAGTGTTTTATCCACCACTCAATGGGATAATAGCATTTAATAAATTGTTCTAAATGAGTTTTTTGGGTTGAATTAACTAATTTACATCCCAAAAATTAGCCTTTTCTAGGCATGGATTTGAAGTTCGAGAAAAAGAGTTGAGGAAATCCAAACACAAGTTTTTAGGATTGGGTAGTTCACTAAATATATCAAGGATTTGTGAGTTAATGTAGTTTGAAAGTTATGCCTCAGTAAATATCGTCAAATAATTGACTATGCCCTTTAATGGGATATGATAGGGTTCAAAGGGATCCTTTCCACTAAAATATCCTTACTATAAGGTATATTTATACCAATGGGGAGGGCTATTGGATTTCAATAAAATATTGGGAGATTAATAAATTAATAAAAATTAAATATCTAATTTTTTAATACAGATAATGACATGAAATTAGCCTTATTTATTGTAGAAATGGAAAACCAAATGACTTCGACTATATCACTATGATTGATATTAGAGAAAGATAACCTTATCATAGGATCAAATTTATAGGAATGGTATAACCACCTGTGTTTTATACTTCTCCATGAATAGAAATTATATGTGTTGGAAAACTATATTCCGAAAGATCCTGGAAAAGTGGTCAGTGAGGAAGAAATATATTTTTATATGAAACATTTGGATGAAGCCAAAAATTTCCAATATTTCATTCTATTTTCGTTGACTAGTGATATTTCAAAGAAACTTGAGGATATATATGTGTATAACATTATGCCTCACATTTATGATTTTTATCAATAGAATTAAATAAAAGGGAGATATGAGATATCTAACTCATTATTCACGTGAAATATTTTCATGTCGATACCAGTTGGGCCACACACAGTCAATATGACTGGCTATATTTTGTTCTTAAACATCTTGGGGTTTATGATACCTAATGAGTTGTGCACAGATCTTATTTTGTCCTCACCATCTAAGAGTTACTCCAGTTTTATTGTTAATTATAACATAAAAAATAGCGGGAAGATTCATTTATATATCTTTACTCATATTCTTTAATTTGATGAATACATGATGAGTGAGTAACCTATGGTTCTTTTGGTGAACAAGAAAAAGAAGAACAAGGAAAAGGGGACCAAGAATCATCCCAAGTCTTAGGTGCCCGAGAAATATCTTTCCATGAAAATGAAGATCAAAAGATAAGAAAATGAAAGGTTTGTATTAAGTTTTTCATGTGGGAAGTTGGGACATTGGAAGAATAATTTCACCTAGTTAAAGAAGCATGATGAAGCTTCCGGTGAATTTTTTATCAAGTGAATTTTTTATCTTTCTACACAATGGGAATTTGATACTACTTGTAGTTCCCACATCTGTACTCAAATGCCAAAACCAAGTGGCTTTTGAATGATTTCTTAATAAGAGGAGGATTTATTGGATTTAAATGTTATGAGGATAGTTGTTATAGCTATTGGAGACTACTTCCTTCCATTTCAAACTAGAATGGTCTTGGTTTTAAAATATTTTCATTATGTACTAATTGTTACAAGAAACATAATTTATTTATCCTTCCAAGACAAAGATGGTTTTATTTTCATGTTCATACTTAAAATTTGTTTCTTTTATAAGGAAAATATATATTTCGTTATAGATCATTTAAATAGTTGTTTTTATGTATTAAATTTTGAAAACTAATTATTGTAAATTGATAATTAATCAAGTCTACATGACCCATTACGTGCCTTGATGTTTCATCAACATCTTGATCATGTAAGTGAGAAGTGTTTCAAAAATATCTATCAAGATGGTTAATTAGACTCTTTTGAGATAAAACTACTTGAAAGATGTCATGTATATTTACAATAAAAAAAGACCAATCCACCTTTTAGTGGACAAGGTGAAATATCTATAGAGCATGTAATATTGTTACACACTGATGTGTGTAGACCACTTGTAGTAGAATCTAGATCTAGGAACTCTTATATCATTACTTTGACTAACAATTTAAGAAGTTTTGGATTCATTTAATGAGGTATAAATCTGAATCTTTTTATAAATTCAAAGAGTTTAAAATGAAATAGAGAATATTTTTTCTTATATATTAAAAATATTTGATCTAATTGAGGGGATTATTATATTAAATTAGAATTAATTGTTTGTTTATGGGAGTGTGAGATTATATCACAATTCGATCCTACTTATACACCATAGTGGAATGATTTGAGTGAAAGGAGGAACCATAACTTTATTGACGTTGTAAGGTAATCATTGAGTCAGGTATAACTTCTATTATCCTTTTGGATATATTAATTACAAACTAAACCTATTTATTACTATAACATAAGATAAAATAGAATAACAGTTAATGTACATAAGGAAAATTTTGTTGTGGAGCTTATGCATCTAGGTTTATAAGGCATTTGTTAAGGATATATCTAGAAAAAACTAGCACCCAATTCATGAAGGGTATACTTATAGGGTATACTATGGAAATAAATGGAAATAATCTATACAACCACTCATAAAAAAGGTTACTACCATAAGACATGAAATGATTCATGAATTCATACACATGAACTAAAAGGATAGTGGGTGGAATAATGAATTTCACAATGTTGATTATCAAGATACACAAGAGTTTGTTTTAATATATATTTTATTGGATTATGTGGAAGATTTTGTTCCTAAATCATTATTACTATATTGGAGCACCAGAGGGGTAAGAATACATGAAAGATATGGTTTTCTAGTCACTAAATATGGTGACTCATTTTTGGTTGGATATAATGATCCTCTTTTATGAAAGGAGGTGGTAGAGATCTTAGAAGATGAATGATGTTAAGAATACATTGATTCTATGGTGGATTCCATTTATTAAACTTAAGTCTAGGTTCTGTCCGATCTTCCAGTTAATGTAAATTTTGTTGTGTGTAAATGGGTATTCAAGAGAAAAATAGACAAGGAAGGTAAAGTGAGTACTTATAAAGAAAGGCTAGTGGATAAAAGGTTTAGAAACCATAAAGGAATTGATTATGATGAATGATTTTCTTCAATTTCCATGTTTATATCCTTCATAATTCTACCTTCTATAGTATCTTTCCATGACTATATGATTTATAAAATGGATGTGAAAATAGATTTTTTTAGTGATAACCTTATAGAATATATCTATATGGAACAACCTAAAGGGATTGTGACTCCAGGAAATGTGAATAAAATATGAAAGTTGTAGATATCCCTTTATGTGTCAAATTAAGCTTCAAATTAATGGATTATTTGGTTTTATAAATCCATAAGTGAATTTGGTTTCATAAAGAACCAATGCAATCCATGTGTTTACTTGGAGTTTTTTGTGAGTGTGGAAGTATTCGTAGAAGTGTATGTTGATGACATATAACTTATTGGAAAACAAATATGGGTCTTATAGTTAGTTAAAGACTTGTTAAACTTGTGATTATCCCTGAAATACATTGGTGAAAAAACATATATTCTTGGAATCAATATTGTTATCAATAGACCCAAAATGATGTTTTGACTAAGTTAAAGTTCAAAAATTGACTAGATACTGAAGAGATTTAGTATAGTATAATCCTTTAGGCGATAGGTTCCAATTTCACATGGTATATATTTTTTCCAAAAAAAAGTGTCCTCAAATACAACATGAGAGAGAGAGAATGAGTAGGATCCCATAAAAATCCTGGATAAAATCTATTTTGTATGCTATATTATATATTGGGATTCATGTTGCCTGCACTTTAAGTATGGGAGGTAGATATCGAGTTGAACTAGGAGAATAACCGTGGTCTATTATTAATTCTATCCTTAAGCATCTGATTCATACAAAGTATATGTTTCTGGTACATGGAGGTGGAGGGGAACTAGTTTTTAAAGGATATATTAATACTAGTTTAAAAATATATTAGAATGATCTAATTTCACTATTAAGATATGTATTTTATATAAAAATAGGAGTTATGGGATGGAAGAGTTCAAATAACCTGTTTTTTTCTGATTCTACAGTGGATTGTGAGTGTATATAAGATTCTAATGCAGCCAAATACTTCTTTTGGATTCAAAAATTTATCCAAGAGATTAATTTGGTTTCTAATAGTAGATATCCTATCACATTGTATTATGATAATACTAGAGTGGTGGATCTCGAAAATGAGCAAGGCTCACATCAATGGACGAAGCACATACTCCACAATTATCACTTATTAAAGGATTTTTCTCAACATGGATGAATTAATTGTGATAAGAATTTAAAAAGAATAAAATATGACAAACCTATTTACTAAAGAATTATCTCATTGGAATCATGAACATCATGTGAGATATAATAGACTAAAGGTTGTCGGCAGTTTGCGATATTATAAGTGTAATTATTTTGGATTTGGATCCCTTAAACAAACTTCTAAGTACATTACGGTTACTTTTATTCATGTATTTGATTATTAATAAAATATATTATAACAACCTGTTTTTTATTCTTCATTATATTGTTTTTGAATATGTACTATGTGTACTTATCACACATAAAGATTATAGAATTTCCTTACTATGATGAGACCTTATAAGTTGCATGATATTATTATTAAATATATGTTTTTTATCTGGATGATATAAGTTAAAAGGATAAAAATGTTAATTCTATAATTGATGAAGAATCATTGGACTTTGAGAAACCTTCTCACGGTGTATGAATTTGGAAACCTTCACTAAAATAGATCATAATAACATGACCCCAAGTAGAAAATCCACATATATATGTGTCAATGGATAATCCTATATATAGACATGTGTAATGATCCTTAGAATTTAAGATTATTATTAATGCATATCATGAGTCAAGTACATTGAGGTATTTACCAACATCATAATGACATATGCTCATGGTGAGTTATGATATGTTGCGTATATGAGGAGTGAGGTTTTATTACTAAAAAACATGAGGAAGGATTTATTCCTTATGTTAATTAATGGAAGTTGATATCCCATGACACTTTAGGGGGATGAAATTTTAATATTATGTCTATTGATATGGTGGTATTGTTTGTAAGTTAATTTATATAAATTCAAAGAAAGAGACATCGAACCTATAAGTTTATGAAATAAGTATGCATTCTTCTTTATTAGATATATCATGATATAGGGGTTAAATCACACAATGTACATTCATAGTAGGATATATTCCATTGCTACATTAACTCATTTCTCTATGGGATCCTTGACATGTTGCTAGATAATAACCTTGGAATTTAGTTAGTGAATCCTAACTCCACTTAGAAAGGGGCTTACAAGGCCAAACACTAAGTGTATTCAAAATCCTATTTAAATTAATTTTTTTAATAAGTTGGATAAATATTATTCCCAAACATGTTTTAATAATTCTTCTTGATTTTGTGATCATAAATATTCAATCACCAAGTTTAATGGTTGGAACTGAAATGTCATATTAAATATTTTTTGAATAAATATTAGTTTATTTATTATATAAAAATAATATTTTTTTTATTTTTCATATATAATGTAAAGAAAAAAATGCCATTATTATTTGACATGGGGTTCTCAAAGAATTAATAAAATTATAAGGTCCCTTGAAAAATTATTATTTTCCAACCCTATCATTATTTAAACCTAGTTATGAAATTTTCTATGTATGTTGTCAAGGTAGATCCCTATTCTTTCATTGTGTAAAATGAGTTCTAGAAAATATTATCTAATGTCCTAGATAGAACTCCACTATAATGCTTTAAATAATGTAGAGAAGTTATTCTCATCCACCGGAAAAAATTCTTATCCCCTTCAACGATTCAATTTCAAGAAATATTGATCATCACAGAGATATATTCATCTGCTCTAGCACCTAAAGAATTCCACAACAATGATCTATGGTTCATGGAGAATGTACAGATCACCACTTGAGGGAATATATAATTTATTACTATAACATAATGATGATAAGAAAAGTGTGTTCTTCTAATTTATCAACATAAAATATAGAATTCAGTGAAAGTTAGTTCTTAATTAAATAAATTATTTATAAATTATCTTTGAGAAGATCTTATTTTAATGGTTCCAAGATCTTTTAAATTAATATTCATATTAATTCCATTTATCATAATGATTTTTTGTTATCTACATCAGATATTGTACCAATATTTTGATTAAAATATGAGTTAGTTAAGTTTCCCATGGCTGTTTTGATGTGCCAAAAACCTACATTTATTTATATTTCTTAGTTATGGTCTTGACACAAAGTAGATATCTTGGAATAAGGCCCCAGGAATTTGTAATTTCTTAGAAAAATTCCATAAAATGTTTGGAATTATGTATTCCATCACCATGAAACTAGTTTTTTTGTCCATGTGTTTATTTTATATTGTTAAAAATTTATTTTTTTCAAGATCTTATGATCAGATATATGGAATTATTTTATTATTATTTATTTCATCCAATATTATTCATTCCTTATTTATTCTATGATATATTATAGTATATGATTTCCCTTAATTCTAATTTGTACTCACCCTTTTAATGTATCTATTTTCCATGGTTATGAAGAAAATTATTATACATGATATGTCTATAAGAATCGAATATTTATACAATTTATGAGATTTGTTGAAGACTTATTATGGATTACGTATTTTTCTATGAATTGTAAAAAATTTCCATTGGTTAAAAGATTCATGGTATTTATTAGTTAATTTTTTTTTCAATTCTCGTAAACTATAAATCTAATAGTTCATGGGAAATTTTATAATGCAATATCTTCTATAAATCATGAAATTATGGGAAAATTATTTTTGGGGCTTTAAAATTATTATCAGTGTAGTGTTTAGATAATTTTATAAGGTTGGATGTTATTAGTTGAGGAAAATATAAGAGTTATAAATTATATCAATGGTTAATAAGTTATTTTTTATCATAATTTCAAAGTTATATATCACACTTTTGGTTAGTTGATTTAATGTTGGATATTTTCTATTTTTTTGATAATTATTATGATAAAAAATTAGTGAAAACTATATGAATAAGTATACATATTGGAAAAAATCCTAAAATTTTGGTAAAGTAGAGATTTTATGGTTCTCCTAGTAATTAAATCCCTCTAAGGACACTGAAAAGTGGGTGCAGTTGTGGAAGTGATGCACCCAAGGGTAACCCCCAAGAAATGGATGGTTGTGCATCATCTCGATATTCACTCAATACATGGTGAATGGTCCAATGAATGCACACATGGATAGAAACTATCGAGGGATATTCTTTAGATATTCTATATGTTCTTTATTAACCATTATAATAGATTTAAATATATAATGAAGTTGGTGGAAGAACCTAATAAGAAATGACCATAAATAACTTACTTTAAAACATATAGATTCTTAAGTTAGGGTATATATAAATTGATATGTTTTTTATTGATAAAGGGAATGTTGAATTTCGAGAGCTTTAATACCATTTATTTTTTGGTATATAATATTATAAAAAAGTTGATGTTAATTTAAGGATTATTATTTTTTTCATTTTGTTAATAAGTCCCCGAGGAAATTTTTGAAAGGTAATTAGGTTAAATAAAAAATTATTATAGGTGTAAATGAAAATTTAATTATAGAATACATATTAATATTGAGTTTTTATATTTATATGATCATTTACTCAGATTTTATATTATCATGCCCATTTAGGTTTTAGTATTTTATTGGAAACAGGATCATGATAATTGATTTGTGGATGGTAAATCTATAAAAACCCATATGTCTTAAAAGACAACTATGGAAGAATATTTTGAAAAAATGATTGTTAAATTGAAAATATAAATATATGATTACTAAGAGGTAAAATATGCATTTACAATTATTCCAAAGATATTAAGGTATAAAACTCATTTGAAATTACATATTCAGTTATGTCTATTATGTGGATACAATTAAATAATTTTAATAGTTTATGATGATTAAAATTTCGAGGATGTAATTTATTTATGATCAAAGAAATTAACACCCTAATATTTCAATTATATTTTCTTTTATCACCACAAGAAATTGAATCTAATTTTTAATATTTTTAATAATAATATTCAAATTAAATAATTAATTAAGTTTAATTGTTTAAATTAAGTTACCATTGTAAATGATTAATTACCCTGGTATAAGTAAAATGGTTATTTTTTATATAATTGATTTTACAAGTAAAGCATAATTTTTATCTAAAAAAATTAAGTTAAAGTAATTTTAATTGTGAATATAATAGAATTTTTATATATATATAAAAATATAGTAACAAGAATTTTTTTAGTAATTGATATGAAATTATCTTAAGAAAACTTAAAGATCAAAAATTAAATTTTCCACCAAAATAGCTTCTCTATATATTATTTGTTTTACATTAAATGTTTTTTCTCAAATTTTAAAATAAATATATATTAAATAGATGAAAAATTAAAATTCATCATGTTAAAATTTGGTAGTATGTGTCATATAATATATTTAGTAATACAATAATTACAATGATAAATTTTAATCAAGGTTACTATGGGTAAAAATGGGTAATTTCAAGAGGTTGAAATTTTCCGATAGTAACCTAGAATGTAGAATGTATAGACTTAATTTTTTATGTTAGAAAAACAAACCTACATGTATGATATATATTTCCTCACTTAAATCACTTAAATATAATGTAATTCCTTTTTTACCCCTTACCTAACATTCTTTTCCAAGGATTTGTCCCTCTTTTTCACTGATAAAAGGATCTCGCTTCCACCCACTTGAAGCTAATACTCTATTTCAAAATTCACACGAAACTCTACTCATTATAGATCCCCTAGACCCATTTTACATTTTTTAAGTCCCTAGAATCAATAATTTCTTTCAAGTCCTTCATTTTCAAAGGATACCTCAAGAGAAGATCCAAACTCTTAATGTGAGTATTACTTACCCTTTAACTTCCTTTATTTATCCTTATCATCCACACTACTCCAAAAATATTCCAACCATATATATATAATAAAATAAGTATAAATTATACTCTAAAATGTTATTTTATTTTTGGTTTTTCATCTATTCCCCTTCCATTCATTCGAAAAATGTAAATGTTGCTCATGCGTACGTTCAGACTACCACCTCCATGAATAATGAATTTCATTTTTCTTCACTGAATTTAATCTATTGTTCTATAAATGGGTTTATTGAATAAATATGTTATTTATTTAATTAGTTAAATTATAAAAATATAAATTAGGAATTATATAATTAATATTTGAAAAAACTAATTGTTGTAAAATTAACCGCTTAAAACAAACATCTCAAGAAGAAAAAAAGTTTATTTTAAAAACATATTTTTCATTTATATTATTCTATTAAACCTTCCTAATTATTATCCATCAACTTAATATCTTATAAATAATTTCATTATACCACTATGATAATGATAATAAAACAAATAAATCACTTCCCTAATCATAATCACACACATATTATATAATGTTCTTGTTTGGTTCGGTTTAACCGCCCACATGAATAATGATATAAATTTATATCATGGAAGACTATAGAAACATAACTTATTGTTTAATTAGAAAATAATGAGAAAATAAATTTTGTTTTATGGTTCATTAAATGTTACATCAATATTTAATTTTTTTTAATGGACCATCCATTTGTTTTATAAAAATTTCAACAACAAGCTCATCATTGACTTCATTTTGAGGAATAATAACTCAAATACATATTAAATGAAGATATATAATTATAAATATTTATAAAAAAATTATTATAGTACCTATAATGATCTCAAAATGATGAAATTTGGATATATAAACAATGATTGAGACCGCCGTTATGAAGCTAGTATTAAACAAACAATCAAAACTAATAACATCCGATGATGAAAATAAACTATAACTAACTAATAAATTTGTAGTTAGTTATTATAATATAAAATTAGAAAAGGTGTCATGTAACATCCCCCAATCCAACACACTCTCATGTGTCTAAGAAGGATTGGTTATGAGAGCACCAGTGCACCTCCCCATACGCCAGAGGCTTTTGAATAGTAGACGAGGTGTGATCAATATAGTGGGGAGACTATACCCCTTGTTATGGAGTTATATAGCAGTGTAAATAAACAAAATAAACAACATAATATTATTAATATACAAGAATAAATAATATCTCTTACCACTAGGATATAAAAGGAGGAAAAATTATCTAATAGTGATGAATTATGTAATGACATGTTGAGATGTAACTAAAATTTAAACAGAAAGAAGTACAATAAAAGAATTCAATAAAAACAAAGTAAAAAAAATACTCCAGTCCCTATACTCATCTAATTCACATTTCCAAACTCCAGATCATCTAGTAAGAAGAATATCAACAGCATGTACCCTTTTCCTTGTCTGAACCTACATCCATATAATCTTCTTGGGTACCAAACAGTGATTCAAATAGGGTGTGAGTATAACTCAGTAGGTCAACACCACAATGTCTAAATATAACTAGTTTGATAAAAAGTTTATGACATAATGTAATAAATAGGTTTATTAATTAATCAATTAATGTAATATATAAAATATAATACTTCATCAAATTTTCTGAATATCATTGATCATGTAGTACAATCATGCCAACGAACAATAACATAACCATAGTAAAGCATAACCTACTTCGGCGCCATGGAAGAATGTCTCTAAGCATGTCTCAAAAATAAGCCAACCAACAACCAATGACCATGGTATAAATCCAAAAATAAATTTCAAGACCAATTATATAATCATTTCATCATAGGATTAGGAAGATCCCACTCAATATAAGGATTAAGGCATGGGAGTTGGATGAGCCTGCTCAATATAAGCATTACAGAATGGGTTTGGTCCTATCCCTCTCAATATAAGTACTATAGTACGGTACTAGGCTGAATCTTCTATATATAAGTATTATAGCAAGGGATAGGGCCAATCCCACTCAATATAAGAATTACTGATTGATAATATAACAAGTCACATAAGCATGGGTATCACAATATCACAACATACATTTAAATTGTTAATTATGAAAATTACAATTTATATTTCAATTAATATTAAATTTTTATATCAAATTATCAATATTAATATCAATTTTAAATAATAAAATACCTATGTATATATATCGTTAAATCACCTAAGGTTTCATGTCATGCTAAACAAACTTTAATCCATTATCCAATTCATATTAATCAAGGTTTTTCTCACCCAACAGGCAGTCAAAGATAGGTCACAATAATTAGATCAAAACAATTTCCAAGGAATAATCCAATTCATCATTTAAAAAAGTTAAGTGCAAGTCATGTTGGTGAAATTTCAATATTTCACATACTTTTCAATTAACTAAACCATAGGTTAATGTTTAGACCACCTACCATTAACTAACGATAAAACCACACTTCCTACATGATTCAAAAATGAGAATGAAGGTGGAGATGATAACAAGAAGGATCCTAGAACACAACCAATCAATATCACAACCAACAACATCCAAGGAGTACTAAACCCTAATGGACAGATAATAAATGGAGTCAATGGAAAATTGAAGCAAAAACAATCACTACGGATCAAATGCTTGATCAACACATATAAAAATAATTCTAGTTCTTTATAATCAACTAGGATATTCCCTAGGGTTGAGAGTAGGGAAATTCACGAAGGAATTCAAACAAATCATCCACACAACACATTTAAAATTTCTTCTTAGTAAATTACTTGATGTGTAATTCAGTTACACATCCCGTGTTTCTTTTTAGAGGGAAATGATGAAAAACATGTCAGCTCATGAGAGTTTTATTTGTGCCCGTGCATTACAAAATTTGGAATGTCTTATGGAATCTATTCATTTTATATCATAAACCTGGATCCCGACTTATGCTTAGTAATAGATAAAAATTGTGCTACTTCATTACATGATGTGTAATTTCTCTATAGACAACATACAAATTGTTTCCCCTGAAATGAGCTTCAACCACAAACAAGCATTCCAAAGCATGGAAAACCCTCATAAAATAATTTAAAACATTTATATGTAGAATCTATTATTTCAAAAAATCATA
Source organism: Viscum album (assembly GCA_963277665.1). Taxonomy (NCBI): domain Eukaryota; kingdom Viridiplantae; phylum Streptophyta; class Magnoliopsida; order Santalales; family Viscaceae; genus Viscum; species Viscum album. The sequence continues at coordinate 1,672,317,187 of OY728148.1, read as the reverse complement.
CATCCATGGAATTTAAGTCATTTTTACCAAAAAAGGATCATCATCTCTGAACAAAAATTTAACAACATGGCTAAAAAAACTAAAAGAGTGAAATAATTGAAAAAATACAGGATATTACAACCTATTCATCATATAACATATCATCTTTAAGCTTCTCCAATCTTTATTGTGGGGTCTCAATGAACAATTTTGGCCACTGTTCATTCATATTAGACTCCCTCTCCTAGGTCTCCTCTAGAACATTCCCATGCTTGTACGACACTAAAACTAGAGGTACAATCCTCTCTTGTATATACTCCTAAAAACTTTCTATAATCCATATAGGATGTTCTTCAAAGGACACATGAACATTGTGATCGATTTCCTTAATGTCCACTACATGAGAAGGGACTGTATGATATCTCCAAAGCTGTGATATATGAAACATTCCATGCATGGAACTATAAATCTATGAAATGGAAAATTATTACACCACTAGACTAGCCATATTCACTATCTCAAATGTCTCAACAAACCTTGGTTCTAGTTTTACCTATTTCATGATACAGATTTTCCCCAACATAGATAATACCTAGAATAAAAAATGATGACCAACCTCGAACAACATAGGTCATCTCTGATTGGATATGCATGATTTTTTCTAGCTCTTCACTGTCAACAACCACCTCCTAATCAACTAAACGTACTCATATATCTCCAACATGAGACTATGCCCAACATGTGTTGAATAACCTACCTTCAAACAAAAAATAGGAGAACGATACAACCTTCCACACAAGGACTTGAAATGTGTTATCTTGATAGATTCCTAGAAGATTTTATTATATAAAAACTCCATGAGTTCCATATAATTCTCCCTATGAACCACATAAATAAAAAAACATAGGCTCAGAACATATCCTCCTGAACTTATATAGTCCACTCAGATTGACTATCAGTCTCAGGATGATAGGATGTACTCAAAAGAACCTTGATCCTAGATCCTTCTGAAAACTTTGATAGATCCATGATGTGAAATAATGATCTCTATCGGAAATGATACTCCTTAGAACAACATGTATCCAAACTACCTCACACACATAAAGACTACTCAAATTGTCAATGTTGAAGGACTCCCTGATAGGTAAGAAGTAGGATAAATTCCTTATTCGATTGATGATCACCCATAAAGTGTCGTTGTTATGTGTTTTCCTATGTAATCCTATCAAAAAATCTATAGTGGCATCATCCCATTTCCACTCAGTAATGGGAACATGCTGCAAAATCCCAATTGGCCTTAGATACTCTGCTTTCACGTTCTAATAAGTGAAGCATATTGCAAAAAATCCTGGAACATCCTTTTGAATTCCAGGCCACCAATATCATCTATGGAGATCATGATACATATTTTTCAAACTTGGATTTACCACCCATATATAATCATGAAGCTCTTTCATAAGATCCTCGCACAAGCCTTTCAGAACCCATACTCAGCCACATAAAAAAAGATAATTTACACTACCAAGAGATCATCCCGACGGGGTCTCCCCGCCATATAATCTGTCTCTAAGAACTAAGATCTCGTGATCAAATAACTTCTTTTTCTTGATCCTATCTAAAATCATGGCTATAACATATGTCAAAGTCATAACTACTCATCTCTGAGACTCTAAACATCTACATGCATGTCGGAAAAGAGATACATTATACTCTACTCATCGCATGACTCCCACACTGCCTATGTCTATGTATTTTGGCCCAATGCCTCAATAATGATGCTTACCCCACCCAGTGTATAATAAAACTAAATATCTAAAGGCTATAGATACTTGACCCAGATCATCTTCTAAAGGTTATGGTTCCACTAAGAAAAGATGTACCTAAGGCTCTTGTGGTCCATATATGCCAAAAACCACTCACCCATGAGATAATGTCTCTACCATATTAGGGTATATACCACAACCAGTAACCCCATATCATGAGTAGGGAAATTCCAATCATGGAGTCTCATCTATCTAGTGCCATAACCAAACACTTGATCCTCCTATATCAGAACTTATCCAAATGAAACTCTGGGTGCATCACAGTACATGATATATGCTTTATCCAGAATAGGTAAAGTGGGGATAGGTTTGGAGGTTATCCAACCTTTTAGATCCTAAAAAACTCTTTCATAATAATCAAACCAAAAAAAAATCTCTACCATCTTTGTCAGTGATGATAATGGTTCTTCCATATAGGATAAGTCCTGGATAAAGAGATTATAATAACCTTATAAATGTAGAAATATCTAAATATCAAATACATTATTATGCTACTACCAATATACCATGGATGAAACCTTATTTGGGTCCATTAACACTCCAACCTCTAAGATGACATGACATAATAAGTGAACTCTATTAATCTAGACACAACATTTGGTTATCGTGGCATAGATCCGATGCTCCCTCAATATACTCAAGATGATGTCAAGATGTTTTTCCTGATCATCTACTAAATGAGAGTGCACTAATATTTTTTCAACAAAAACCACCAAAAACTAGTCTATAAAAGTTTGAAAGATCTCATAAAGTCCATGTATACCACTGATTCATTGTTCAAACAAAATAACATCACTATAAACTCATAGAAGACATACATGCTCCTAAAAGTAGTCTGAGGTATGTCTGATTCCCTAACTCTCAATTGGTGGTATCTAGATGTCAAATAAATATTTTATAAGACCTTAGAACCTCTAGAATGATTGAAGAGATCATATATGTATGGAAGGGGATATGAGTTCTTGAATTTCTTCTGGTACAATAACTGATAATCCACACATAAGCACAAAGTACCATAATCCTTCTCGGAGAAAAGAACTGGAGAACCCAATGAAGATGTAGTAGGCCATATGAAACCTTTAGTTTCCATATCTTCAAATTGAATGTTTAACTCTCTAAGCTCTGTTTGTGACATCTGGTATAGTGGTAAATAAAATGGTTCTCCTTATTGAACTAACTCGATCATAAAGTTAATGTCCCACTCGGGTGGTATGCCATAGAACTTTTCAGAAAAAACATAATAAAAATGGCATACCATTAGGGAAAAATAATCATACAACATTCCACCATTATCTAGATCAAGTTTAGTTATATGATCCATGAGAGAATAAAATATATAATTAATTGGTCCTGTACTACTAGCTTGAACATCCCACTGTCCCTAGTGAGAATAGCTACTCCTTCTAAAGATATAAAAGTAACTCTCCTTTGGTAATAATTGATATGAGATAGGTATTGAACTAAAAAATCCATACCAAGAATCAAAACAAAACCTACCATTTTTATCATAAATGGTTCCCAAAAGAAATAGTAACCACTAACTTGAGAGAACATTCCTTGAAACATTTGATATTATTTGATCGCACTGCAAACAGTGTGTCGATAGTTAAGGAACCATCCATGATTTTCACATCAAAGACCAAACAGCTTGAAAAAAGTGTAGATAAAAATGTATGTAATGATTCTATATAAAATTAAACTCAAGTGTTGGTAGATTATATAGTAACAATACCACTAATAGTAGAAGGTATTTCATCCAAAATAGTTGGATTAGTCTTCATCTCATGTAGCTGACCAGCCCCTATGTTATTCCCTCTACCTTGTACTTCCATTCTTGCATTTGGGCACCACATTCCCTACCTCTACCCGAACATTCTATAGAACTCTAGATACTTGAATACTGAGGATTAGTTGAGCCCTTCATAGTCTTTTGTGCCTATGATGATCCCCTACCATGGATCTACTTCAGTATTACCCTATAAAGCCTCTTTTGGTGGCATATCCTTTCAAAATATCCACACTCCATGGTGGGGGCATGGGCACTGTGGCCTCTTTTGGGAAAACATTCCATACTAAGAATACTAAAACAAAACATGGTCTTGATATGTTTGACCACTTCCCTGATACTCTGACTGTTATTTCATTAGTGAAAAACTATCATAGTAGTGCTTATTTCTACCAGAAGAAGTGCTCTCAGTTAGACCTATTGAAATGGCCTATCTACTATTCAGGGACCCTCTCATATTCTCTTCTGTGGTAAGTTACTAATTCATTGCATCCAAAAAACTACATATATGTAACACATTAAATTATAACCTGATCTCATAGAGAAGATCATCCAAAAACATCTTTCCATGTAAATCTAATCAACAACTATGAATGGAACAAAGCATTGAAGGTTGGTGAAACATTCAGTGTAGTCCAACACTGATATTTACTCCTATGTCAGATGCATGAACTCATGATCCTTATCCTCCACAAACTTCTTAAAATATTAATGTCTTAGAAATTTTATATCAAATCCCTTCTAAGATAACTCATCTAGTTGTACTTCTTTATCTAGAATGTCCAAACAATGATTAGTTAGTCTATGAATCTTGTATGAATCAAAATTCACCCTCCAATTAGTGGGTGCTCGAGATGCATAAAGATCATGTGGACTAACTTGATCTATAACATGGATACCTATGTTCCTCCCTCATCACTAAACATAGGTATATTCTATAGCTTGAACTGTCTTTTCATATCAGACATCAATGTCCCAGTTTGAATAGTCTCCATTTCTATGGATCACATGACCCTTAAGAAGTTTCCGCGATGTTGAACATCCTTCTAATTATTAGGAGCTATAGGATGATCTGATTCATCTCTGTTAGGGGATTTCTAGTTTCCACTCTCATTATGCTCAACTTGAAGACATGGAGGATGAATTTTCTCTACAAGACAAACACACACCTTAGAACACTTGCTATAACAACAATGTCTTCCTAAATAGAATATAATAATAGGGAACCACTACTCCTGGTTTCTCAAGAAATGTATTACTAGTGTTTTATCATGACATAACAGTTCCTTTATTTTATTTCACATATATAACAAGTATCTTATATCACAGTTCAAAAATTCATCATATATCACATAAAATAAATGTGTCTCTATCATGAACAATGCATGTCAATATATATTCCTATATGCCTATCATGATGCATGCTTACAAATCTCTCAAAATACTGGGAAACAAGTAGAAATCTCAATACCCAATAACATCATAAAATTATTACACCATAGAACATGTGAATCATGCTATGTGAAATAACATCAAAAATAACAAGACAACCACATAGACAACAATCTCATCCCTGAGTTCTCGGATTTCCCCCCGTACATGGGTTATATACTCCAACGAACAAAATCATTACTAAGTCTTGACACATTCTAGGGACCTTTATAATTTTTCCAAATATTAAATAAATATAAAATAAAAACATTCTCTTTTGATACCACTTTGAAACATCCCCCGATCCAACACTCTCTCATGTGGAAATAAAGGGTTGATTATGAGTCCTGAAGCATGACTTCCCATATGCAAGTGGCTATTAAATAGCATCAGATGTAGGACCAGAATAGTGGGGAGACTATACCCCTAGTATAGAGTTATATGGAAATGTAAATAAACAAAATAAATAACATAATCAGAGTAATAGACATGATGAAAAAATATCTCATATCACAGGGAAATAAAAGGAGGGACAAATAATCCAATAGTAATAAATCATGTAGTGGTATGTTGAGATGTAACTAAATTTAAAAATAAAAACAATACAATAAAATAATTCCGTAGGAAAAAATTAAACCCAAAAAACCTCCAGTCCCAAACCCCTTGTCAGTCCCTTATCTAAACTCCATCCCATCTAGCAAGTAATAAATCAATAACAATGTCCCTTTCCCTTGTCCAAATCTTTATCCATGTAACCTTCTGAGGTACAAAATGAATAACCATATTGTGAGTGAGTATAAATTAGTAGGTCGACACCAAAATGTCTAAATATAAATAGTCTAATAACAAGTGAATTCAATAATGCGATAAAAAAGGGTATTAATTAACCAATTAATACAATTAATAAAACAACATGCTTCAGCACCCTACCAAAATATCTCTGAGCATGTAGAACTATCATGACATCTAACAACTATATAAAGGTGGATAAACATAACCTTATTCAACACTATACCAAAATTTCTCAGAGAATGTATCAAAACCATGCCAACCATCAACTATATAACCATGGTAGAAATCCACAAATATGGGTCAAGTCCTTCAATATAAACATTTCATCATAGGTCTAGGGAGATCCCACTCAATATAATCATTACAACATGGTACTAGGCTGAGCCTACTCAATATAATAATTACATCATTGGACTAGAGCTATCCCACTAAATAGAAATATTATAGCTTGGGACTGGGCTGAGCTCTCTCAATATAAGCATTGAAACATTGGATTGGGTTGAACCCTCTCAAAATAAGGATTACAATATGATAATATAACAAGTCAAAATAGCATTGATATCACAATATCACATCATACATATCAATGTTTAATTATGAAAATTTCAATTTATCTTCCAATTACCCTTTCATTTATATCTCAAATGATCAATATTTATATCAATTATCGAAAATCCAATACCTAGGGATTCTATATCAAGAAATCACATAAGGTCTCACATCATGATAGACACACTTTGAGTCATTAGCCTGTTTATATTTATCAAGTGTTTTCTCACCCAATTCTTAGCCAGAATCCAGGTCGCAAAAATTAGGTTCAAAATGGATTCTAAGGAATAATCCAATTAATCTTTTAAAAAATTTAGGTTCAAGTCATGATGCGACAATCACAATATTTCACAAATATTTCAATTAACTAGAATATGGGGTTAATTTTTGAACCCCATACCATTAGCAGATGATCGAACCATTCTTTCTATAGGATTCATAAACAAGTCTGAAGGCACAGTTGATATAAATAAGGATCCTAGACCATAACTGATCAATATAAAAACCAACATCAACCAAGGTCAATAGATTACACCCCAATGACCAGAGAACAAAGGGAGATAAGGTAAACCCAAAGAAAAACCACTCACTAGGGATCATATGTGTGATCTGGACATCTAGAAAGAATGGAGGTGCTCTAAAATCTCATAGGAGATTCCATAGGGTCGAAAGGAGGTGGTTTCCTAAAGGAATGAAAACAAATATGTACATATAACTTTTAACATTGCTGCACAAGAAATTACATGGCATATAATTTATTTACATGTCTTGGGTTTCTTTTTATAGGGATATTCTGATAAACATATCCCCTCAGGTGATTTATAACACTTCTAGAACATTACAATATTTGTAATATATTTTTTCATAAATTAATTTCACATAATGAATCAAGATCATGGATTGTTTCTAGAAACATTTACACATCATGTAACTTAATTACATGGTGTGTAATATCTCTGCCGAAAAATTAGCCTATTTCCCATGGAAAGAACTCAAACCTCCTCCATAAAATCCCAATCATAGAAAACCCTTGTAAATCTATTTAAAAATTATATATCTAGACTTGTAAATTAAAAAAATCATAAATCCATGATCTTTAAGTTATATTCCCCAACAAAGGCTCTCTGTCTCCGAATAAGAATTGGCCACCATGGCTCAAATGAAAATCTCAAAGAGGAACATAACTAGAAAAATATAGGATATTACATAATATATTTGAGTAAGGTTCTATAATATGTGATTAATATGGTTATATTTAATAAACATGAGGTTAGAGTGTGTTATACTATGTGGGAATACAAGGTAATGGTTTTTCATAACTCAATTCCCTTTCGTTGAGTTATAGTGATTTTTTATGACCCCCACCCTTATAAGATTGAATATTTCATCATATGATTATATAAAATTGTATTTATAATTTCATTTCTATGTATTTTCAATTCTTTCTCATGAAAACATGTTCAAAGGATTATAATATAAATGATTATGATATTTGTAAAAGTTCTTTATCTCAATTTTCAATTCCTCAAGGCATGAATCATTTGGTTTACCATATTATATTTTATATGCAGTACCTATAGACCCATTGGATTATATTATTATTATTAAATTTTATTCCATGGGATTTAAATTTTTTTCATGTATTCGTCCTTACAACCTTTTTGATCCAAGTGTTACTAATGTCAAAAGTGTTTTGCTAACAATATCTCCATTCATTAAGTTAAATTCTTCCTCAATAAACTTTATTCTTATAAGTTGGGTAAATTATAAAATATAAAAATTATATATTTTAAAAACGTCTCCATTTCATATTTTTAAAGTCCCAAAATGTACTATCTCATGTGGACTTCTTATTTTTCTTCACCATTTTTTAAAATGAATTTCAATATCTTATATACAATGCAGGTTTCAAAAAATGGTATCTTCAAAATAATAAAAGGTATTTCTCTTTTATGTTCATATTTTTTACTTCCACTACACATTAAAATGAAAACATTATTTTAATTTCAAGTCTCTATTATTTGGATTCCTTTTAAAGTAGTAAAAAAACTTATTTCATGTTACCTCTTCAAAAATTAATTTTTAAAGTTAGTCATAAATTCCTCTTTTTATGAAATCATTAAAAAACTTTATAAAAAAACATTGTGTCATAAATTCCATATTCCTATTTATGATAAAAATAATTTACCTCCTTGGGAGTTTTTTTATATAACCTTCAAAATCCTCTCATACTATTTTAGTTTTGGGTATTAAACTTGCAATATCAAACTATCTATTTCTTGATTCCTTCTAATGTGATTCTTTTTTAAGTGTTATTCATTAGAAGGTGTTTTCATCTATTTTATAAACCTTACGTGTTCTAATTTTAGACTTGGGATATTACATTTTAATACCATTGAACTTCATTATTAGGATATATTTTGATCATGTAATTCTATTTATTTTCTATGTAAATTAGTGACTTTACCATATAGCCATTACTCTACCCAATGTTAGTTTATAGGATACTTACATAGGGAGATATTTTATTTATTGATTGGGGAAGTATTGAAAATTAATATACTTTTGTTTTAAATAAGGTTTCCCTACGATTAATAAGAAATGTTGGTTATTTATTATATAATTTAATCATTCCCTCACATGATGAATGCATTAGACTTAATTAGTGTTAGGTGGATCCCAAAAGATCCCCTTGATGCATCGGTATGTCTCATGAGACAAACTAGCCTAGGTATTTTGTGCATTCATTCTTATTTAGTTACATGTATTGGATATGTCTTGAAAAAAGTAGATATCTTGGCATGAGGCCCTAACAGTTTGTAATATCTTAAAAAAGGACTTGAAAAGTACAATATTATACATTTTATCCCTTTGAAATCAATTATTATTATCCATATGTTAATTTATATTATTAAACATATATTTTTTAAATCTCTTGGGATTATTTATATGGAATTATTAAATTATTAGTTATTTCATTCCATATAATTCAGTCCTTATTTATTTAATGGTAGATTTTGGTATCCACTTTTCATTACAGATAATTTGAGATCACCCTTATTATGTTTCTGTTTCCCCTAGTTATGATGAAAAGTTTTACACATGATATGTTTTTCAGAATAGATTGTGTAGAGAATTTATGGGAGGGTTTGGAGACTTTTTTGGGATTAATTAGTTTCTTATATAGTGAAAAAATGCCCATCGGTTGATAAATACATGAGATTTATTAGTTAATGGTTTTTAATAATTATCTAAAACTCTAAAACTAAAAGTTATTAGGAATATTTTTATGAAATATTTTCTATAAATCATATAATTATAGGACAATTACTTATAAGGCATTATATAATTATCCTCTTAATCATAATATAAAAATTCTATAAACTTAGAATGAAATATTTCATTGATATCCCATATTTAAAGATAAAGATCACCCTTCAATAATTTAAGGCTTGCATCACACTAAATTTGTGATGACTTAATCCTTTGAATTGTTCCATGAATCATCTCATCAAATTTAAATTTAGATATCCATAGCAATAAAACTTCTATTTTTCACCTAGAAGTTCATTAGAAATTTTATATGTGACTGACTATATAAAGAAACCACCAGTGGATTGAACGCATGATGAAAAGAATGACTATGGTGGGAAAGAGGCCAAATCAATTGAATATACAAATAAACAAATTACCTTGTGGATTGACTATGTGAACTGGATCAACAATGAATCTTAGTCTAGATCAAGCTCATATACAACCAAGAGAGCATGAATGGATTTATTTGAATATAAAGCATCGACTATGCCCGTATGAGTAATCATGAAGATCAATTGCGTGTGAAAATTTCTAACAATTTAGATTTATCATGTGAATAAATAGATAGTGAATCGACCACACATAAAAATAAACTCATGAACCCATGGTTAGTGGATCGATCATGATGCTATATCAATCTAGAAAATATAGACTTCACTCAAATAGATCCAAGGCCTCCATAAACCATCTTAAAAACTTCTTATAGAACTCAAAACCACTTTCTATATGCAGTGGATAGTGTCTCCATATCCACCAAAATATTCCCATGACTTCCATGAATAACAAAAACATAGTCACGACATTTATTTCTCTTCAAAAAATTACTATCCTGATTCACTTATTCTTCATCAACACTTCATCATTACCATCACTATCAAAAATAAATATAATTTTTATTGATAAAATCCTTGAGGGGATTTAATCTTTAAAAAAATTTCCTTCAATATCAATAATGATTTAAAGGAAATATCTTCTCAACAAGCTGCTTACAACATCCAATATACATGATTATTTCAACTTCTATGGTCCTTCACTTTAATTCACCTTTAACATATTGAATTTTCTTGAAAAAAAATCAAACACACATAGAAGGATAAGAAAATCATCAACCTAGGTCATTTAAACCTAAAGAAGTTTTCAATCAGATAAGATAATGTTTCATTGGATGGAAATTATATGGGATACATAAAGTGGTTATTGAAACACTATGTATAGTCCACCTCAAGTTTCAATGTTAGAGAAGTTTTTTCTTTAATTTTCAGGAGAATATGATATAAAATATATGTTTAAAAGTTTTATAAATATTCATGAGTTAAAAATAAATATAATAATTGATAGAGCTTATAATTTATATTCAAATGATGAAGGAATGAGTTTCTAAATAATAAAATTTAATGAAAATGAATATATCAAGTTCATATATATCTAAATAAAGGATATGAATTTTTATATTATTTTCTATTCATGATGATTGAAATTATTTTTAACAAATTTTTTTAATGAAAAATACCAGATAATGGTTTTAGTAAACATGGTTTTCTTATTTCTGAATCTCTATAACTTGTTTAGAAAGAATATAAGGATAAATTTTATTATATTTATAAAAGTGTTTATCTAATATATTTGTTAAAATACATGGGATATGATCCCACCACCCTTCAATTGAATATTTTAAAGGATAAAATATTCTCTTCACTACACTACTCTAAACAAATAAAAAACCATATATAATATAGATATAATGGCTAATTCTTTAAATATTTCGTCTTAATGAAATAAGAGTTAATTCATAACACAAAATAATTTGTGTCTCACAAATTGATTTTCTGAAGAGAATATAATTTATAAGAGACTCGTGTGAGTATATTTGGACTTATATAAGTTAAAAGTGTAGAAAATAAATAATTATACCAATAAAAATTTAAAGTTGATGTTAGTAGATATCATAAAGTCATTTTGGATATATCAATAAAGAGAAATTTAAAGAGTTACATTTAGTTACCTTATTGAAGTGTAAATGAAGTTATATGATAAAAGGAGTTAAGGATGTGTTTGTTAAGAATAATGAAAAGTGTTAAATACTGTTAGAAAAATTATCTTAAGGAATTTCATTTATTGAAATTGATGATGATTATGAACATAAAAAGAGTTAAAAGAATACAACATATGTTATTATCATTATAATATTTGATACTGGGAAGTAATGTATTTGAACACTTGTTTAGGTATTTGAAAATTTTGAATATTATTCCCAAGTATCAACATTATTCCAAAAAACTTACTTATTAAATGTTACATAATAAAGTGTTTAGTGGGGTAGTTTTATCATATGAGCATATAGGTATATTGTAGAAATTACACAAAGATGTAATGATTTAGAAAAACCATAAAAGTGCAGAAAATATAATGCCTTTATGGTGGTCTCTCAAATGGGTTATGATTATATACATTATTAGGTACGCATTTATTAGTATTATTCAAAAATATTAATAACAAAAAATGTATCAAGTTATACAAATTTAAATCTAAAATTTATCATTATTTTATATTTTCTATATATATCGCCTGAAGTGAAATGAAAATTAACCTCTAAAATTATGACTTTGATTTATCACTAACTACTATTCATTATATATTATTGAAGTTATGATGAAATTTAATGGATATCATGGGTTTTATTTTATATATAAATACATAATATGATCATGAGGAACAAAAGTAGTTTTATGCACTGATTGAATCATCGAATATACTATATGGTGCTCCATACACTATGTATTTACTACTCTAGTGGTGTATGTTCCAAATGTTTATTTCCCCAATACCCGATGTTAGATATGTGACTAGAATAAGAACATTTATACTCTGATAAATTTATTATGATATCTTTGAGTCTTAGCTAATTTGGGGTGGATGGGTATGTTGCTAATCATTTCATTGGTTGAGGCTTAACCACGATTATATTAGTCCTCTTGTATAATGACTATGAAATATGGGTCCTTTATTGAGACAAAATTAAGAAGTGTGTGAATATACATATACATGACATATGATAAGCCAATCTATTTGTGTGTGGGTAATGATATTTTCTCATCTTATTTGATGATTGACATGTGATGTATTCCTAAAACTGGTTAATCTACACTCAGAGAGCCAAGAATTTATAAGTATCTAAACATAATCCTCATACTATGTCTTCTATGTTTAATTGGAGTCTTAGAAAAATAGATCATTGGAAAATTAATTTTATATAAAAAAATGGTGGTAAAAGGCATAAGATCCCATATTCGGATGGAGAAAAAATTTATTAAGTAATTATAATTTTTATTACCAAATGATTCAAATTTAGAATCAAGAATTAGAATGGATCTATGAGTGTTGTAATGTATCAAAAGGGTGTTTTGAGATAAGGAATTATACTCTAGAGGTAGCTCAATCACTTAGTCGAGCTTTGGAGGCTTATGGTTGAGTTTTTGGAGTTTTGGAGATTTCTACCACGATTGAATATTTTGGTGTGCACAATTTAGGTGAAACCATGTGAAACCTTGATTCTCATGAGGTTTTTAGTTTAGTTTGAATTAGTAAAAATTTATTTTCCCTATTATATCATGGTTTGGGGTAAACCATTTAAGTTAAAAGGAGAAACTCTATAAATATGAGGTGGTTCTATAGTATGGTTCATGGGATACTCATGGTTTTATACAAACCATGCACCTTATTGTAGAAGGGGGATAACACTAACAACACGGCTGGAACATGATTTGTCATAGTATATGGCTTAACCATGAGGGTCATGGGTATTAGATAGTAGGGGTTCGAATGGGTGGTGTATGGTTTGGATAACCATATGTCTAAACTATGTGAGTGGATTGGACTTAGATAGATCCAACCACATGTTTGGCACACAGTCTTTCAAAACATGAAGCTAAACTATATGACTTCTTGGATTTCCTTAAAAAGGTATATTTTAACAAAATTCACCCTCAGGTTTTTATCCACACCAACCCTTTCTCCTCCCTTGGATACATGCAGACTTGGGGGTTCCCAAACCCTTTCCTTCTATTATCTCTCTTCATTTTTGGTGTGATAATGGATATTCCTTGGTGTTGAGGTGAGTTCTCCTCCTAAGGTGGTTTCCTTTCTTCATTTTATTATTTATCTATAATTTTAGAGTTATCCAATTTAGGTTTAGTTGATGATTCCACTAGAGTATGGTGTAATTGTCTGATTCTCATGGGGATTTTGGTGAACTTATGTTAAGGAGATTTAAAGATGGATTCCACACATCACTACATCATGTTTCATCAAGCTATATTACCATGGTGAATTTTCTTAGGATTTTCCAAATGAATTAATTTAATTAGTTATCGATTTGATATCACCTATTATGGGTTTGGCCCTGAATGTGGTGGGGGTTATGCCACAATTCTTCAGTGAGTGGTAGGATTTGGTTTTAGTGTGGCATGATGGACTAGCGAGTTTAAGACATTGTACCAAATTGTATTTTTGTAAATTAATTGATTGTTGTTTTTATGATTAATTGATTATTGTTTTTTTATAATACTAGAGATTGTGTGATCATGAAAATCTTGGTTGGGTTCCAAGGGGTTTGGACGATGCTTAGACAAGCCTTTTCAAGGTCTCTAGGCTTTGGAAATTTTTTGGATATCTTTATTGAAGAGGTATGTAGTCTAAGAGATTTACCCATTGTTTTATTAATTTATTTTCATGTGTATGTGTTGTGTTCCTTAAAACCCCTGAGTGGCATGGTTTTTTCCTTGGTTTACGTAGAGTAGTGGGTGATGATTTTAACTTAATTAATCTCATTGCTTATTTTGATTAAATAGAAAAAGGGATAATGGGTGAAACATGGAAATAAATGGCTGTGACTATTAAGGGGATAAAATATAATGTTTTATGTATTTATTTGTGTGAAATTATTATGAGGGTTTTGAAATGGTTTCAAATATGTGAATTTTTATTTAACTTATTTTTGGGGGTCAAATGGGGAATCTATGTTTTGAAATGGTGTTAGTTTATAAATCTTGTGTTCAAATCCTAGTGTTTTATAAAAGGGGTTTTAAGTGTATTTCAAATGTTGATTAGAAATGGGTACAAGGAATTTTTTTTGGTGAAAATTAATTAATAGATCTTGTGATGGTTTTAATACAAATTTATGCCTTAGGACTTGTTTTGGTTTACAAATAGAATAGACCGTGTTTTAAAATGGTTATTTTGAGTTTTTAATGAGGGTGTTTGGTAAGTCTATTTTGGAACATGTAAAAGGTTTGTTCTTTATTAATGCACACTTTTATTTTTAAGGTATATTTGGGCCTTATTAAATTTTAATGGTATAAAAGGGGTCGTTGTGCTTTTCCTTGAAAGTTTTATATGTTCATGATATTGAAAATAGGTATTTATGGAATGATGGATTGGTTTAGGTGCTGGAGTGAACTTCTTGGTATAGGTAATTAAAAAAATGATGGAATAGTTTAGGTGTTCAATTGATTTTTTGGGAATAGGTATTACACTATGGATATGGCGTCTGAATGAGGCTCTAGAGACTAATGCTATATTTCATGGTTTAAGCCCCCAACTAACTATTTACATATTTAAAGTATACCAAGTGGAAATGGATGTTGGATTGATGCTCCTTATCCTTAGGATAGGCTATACTAATGCTTTTATCACCACCAATGTTATGTATAGATGGATGCTAGAATGAGGATCCATACACGACTATTATATATTCTATGAGTTTGATATACATGATTTTTAGTATGGGTATTAATATTTTGTTATATGTTAAGGTGCTAGATAGAGGTTCCAACCGAGTTTGATACTGATGATGATATTTCATTTAAAGGCTAGATCAATGTTCTAGGAACAAGTGGCATGATTATATGATTCAGGTACCATGAATGCTTTTTTTTGAATCCCTAAGTTTAATGAATAGGAAACAAACCTTTTTTTTGTTTTAGACATGATACACCCCCTATGTTATGCTAAGGGAACTGGTTTTGGTCATTGCAAGTTTGGTTAGATCGAATGTTCCCTTAGGACCCTTGGAATAATGGGTACTAGATGAGATGTCATTTAATTTGGATAATTTTTCTTTTCTATACTAATTATTTATTCTAATATTTATTTGCATACACTATTTATTTGAATGGTATTTTCTTTAGAAACCATTGGAGGTGGCCTACTGAGTTTTAGTTACACCCTTCTAAGGCCGCCATTTCACTTGGGTACCCAAAAATCTCTCACACGATATGGAAGAAAAAAGTTTATTCTGGGACGAGATGGAAATGTTTTGTTCAATAAGGATGAATCAAGTGTTGTAGGGTGACTGGATGAGTTTTTCATAGAGATATAGTGGATCCTATTTTACTTATTTTATTTTGGTATGTTATGTAACCAGTCCTTTGGGTGATTGGTTGTATGTATGACATGGATGTTCTAGACTTTATTTCATTTCATTTTATTATAGCATGTTTCAATTTATTTATTTTTTACTCTTAACATGATATTTATGATATTTATCTATTTACTTATAGTTATGCACTCTGATATGGAGGTATTTCTATTCATAGATCCCCTTTAGACCCATACTGCAAGTTCATAGCCTCTGGAGAATATGGAGGCGCGCTCGAGGTCATTTGGGGAACCAGATTGGGGTATTAGTCTTGTGGCTTCCAGGATGGGATGTTACAAAGTGGTATCATGGACGTTTTCCTTCCTGTTATTTTACTATTTTTGGGTTTGGTAGACTAGAGATATAGGAATGTGTTAGAGCCTGAGATGGATACCTGGATGGTACATCATGAACACTTATCCCAGTAGGAAGTTTAGGTTACCAGGGGACAATATTGATGTTCTATATTCTTTATGTTGTTGTTGTATATGATTTAAACTTTGAGTGACATACATGTTTTTTGGATTTGATTGTTTATGATGAATTTTAGGCTCATTTCCCATTAGGAAGTGGAATGTGACTTGGTTTGGAATCTTAGAGGCATTTAATATTCTTATATTATAGGTCTTATAGCATGTGATTTTATGTATTTATTCTAATGGAAGATTATATGGATCTATGGTGAGATGATTGTCTATGAGAATGTTGGGGTGATCTTTGTGCCTGGATGGTGCGATGACCCTTGTGTGTCATTTTGGTATAATATAATAATTTTCAATAATTTTTTGGTGGTTTTGGTACGATGTTGATAGTACATATGAGTCCTCTATGGAGAGGTTTGATATGAAGGTGCTCATAGAGGATGATTCCCTAGTTGTGGGCAGTTGGCTAGTATATGACCCTTTTTGAAGAAGGACTAGGAAGGGGGTTGTTTTTTTGATGTTGTGTGATGATGAGACAGGTTCATGTTGATTCCCCATTAGTTATGGAATTCTGTGAGTTTGTGTAGACACTAGATGGTTGGACCTTATGACCTTTTTATGTTACTATACTCTAGGGAGTTGGTGTTATGTGGTTTTTGTGAGTGACCCATGAGTGGGGCTGTATAGGTTATGTGTGCATTGGTTTCATGAAGTAAAGTTGGATGTTTTGGAACTTTGATGATAGTTAATGAATGGTGAATCATAGTATGGTATTTTTCTATGTATGATTCCTTTGTTTATGATGAATTGGACTTGATTTCTAGTGGTTTATCCTTGTGGTTTCTTTCTTGAGGGGCGGGATTATTCAGGTGGTTAATCAGGTGGTGGATGTACAGATGACTGTACCGGAATGTTATGAGATGTATTAGGATAACCTATTAATCTTGATGAAATATGGTTTTAGGTGTGTGAGTTCACTTCAGGTGGAGACTATGTGGGAGAGTCTGTTTTTGGTATCGGACACTTGGATGTGTCTCATTTTATAGAAATGGGAAGCTCTTAGAGTGTTTATTTTTTGGTATAATGTGTGGTTTGAGAGGGAAATATGGGTTTGGTTCCTCACTTGGTTACCTCTGGACAAGTCTTCAGGAATTTGGTGAGAGAATACATGGACTTAGTGAAAATCTTGAATGATACTCAATTGTTGAGTGGTTGTGTGGGTGTTTTTTTTCAGTGAGTTGATTTTGGTTTTAGAAAGCATGAAGGGTTCTGTATGATGGGTGATATAGGAATGCGAGGTAGGTATTTCTAGTGGATAGGGCTTGCGAGATGAGGTTTCGAAAATATTGACTCATTAGATTCAGAGTCATGTTATTTGGAGGGGTCACACATGTGTGTCTGTTATAATTAAGTGTTAACATGATCTTGGAGGTAAGAAAATGGGGTGACATGTTGTGTCGTTTGGTTTGTGGATCAGACATTATGAGGGAGTACACCCAAGGTGCTTGAGTGGGGAAGGTAGCCATGAGTAGGTTGAGGATCGGTGTATATATGACGAAACAACAATGAGTAGGGAGGCCCGACACTTTCTATGGTTTGCATTGTCCCTAAAAATAGGAGTGAAATCAAGAATTGATGTTTAGTGGGGGTGTTCATCGGTGATGTCATGGAATACTCTTAATAGTGATGATCATACCCAATATCTTGACATAATATTAGGTACATTGAGAGGATAATGGATATACAATTATCTACCCAAATGTATTTTGGTTGAATGTGGGTCCTCTTGGAGGTTATGATCATGAACGGGTGAAAGTGAAGTAGTATGGTGGGAAGTGAACCATTGACTATTTGTGGGAGAGGTCCCCAGGATGGACCATATGTTGGTGAACTCCATGGGTTCTATTTTGGGATGCTAGAAATGGGTTATAGATGGGTCAATAGTGGATGTGAAAGTGATTTTGAGTCATAAAAGGATCCGACTATGAAAATTTACTGGGGATTGGGTGTGGAATCCAATGGAAATATTGTGTGGCTGTGGAATGACTTTGAGAGTGAAGGCATTGTAATTAATGAGATTATAATGGGATGATACATGGTGATAGGTGCTTTTAAAATGAGTCAGATGAGGATAGTTTGACTAGGTTTAGTATATGATGTGGGTGCTAAAGGTTGCAAGCTACATCTGGTGTGTCATTTGGGAATAATGGGTGAATGTGGGTTTGAGTTGGGAATTCAAGGAAAATATCCATTATCTTATTAGTTAGTGAATGGATGATGAGTATGTGTTTTTTTCAGTTGGTTTTTGATGATGAGGATGGGTTCCCACGGTGATTGAAATTCTCATGGGTGTTAGAGGTGTGGTAGGTCAGTAGTTGTGTAGGGTATGTTGTGGGTGTTAAAGTTTATGTTTTTTTGGGTATTCTTCAAGGAAATGTTGTTAAGAATTTAAATTTGGTGGTATAAGTTGAATATTATAGTGGGGATCACCATAACTCGGTGACTTCTTGGGTGATGTTGTAATCAACATTTTCATTGGATGAGCTCGGGTAAGCACAATAATTGTGTTCTATTTTGGTAATTGGTGTTAGATCAAGTTTTCTACCAGTAGAGTTACTTGAGTAGGAGGTTGTTTCTTGGTTTAATTTTAGGCTATTGGATACTAAATGAGGTCATGGATAAAAAATGTCGTGATTGATGTAAGTTGGTTGGTGAATATGGATGACCACTGGGGCTTCCCAAGGATGAGAAGTGTTACGGTGGAGAGGTTGTAAGATCCCACATCTAGATGGATAAAAAATTTCCAAAGGAATTTTAATTTTCATTACTGGATGGGTCAAATGTTTAATCAAGACATGAAATGGATATACAAGAGTTGTAATGTCTCAATATCATGTATTGAGATGAGTAATGATACTCAAAAGGAATCAAAAGTGTTCAGTTGACCTTTGGAGGCTTCGATTTTGGTTTCAGGAGTTCTAGATATTTCCACCAGGGTTGCATGATTTTATGATCATGGTCTAGGAGAAACCCTGCAACACCTTTATGCATAGTAGGTTTTTAGTTCAATTTGATATTGTAATAGTTGAGTTTCACTATTAGTTCATGGTCTTTGGAAAACCATGTGAGAAAAAAGAAGAAACCTTTTAAGGTTGAGGAGGTTCAGGGGCATGTCACACAGTTTATCAAATAAAATAGCCTAACCATGGAGGGAATGTGTGTTGGATAGTAGGTGTGCACACATTTGGTGTACAATTAGGCCTACTATGTGGCCAAACCGTGTGAGTGGGTTGGTTTTGGATAGAGATAAATGAATGGTTGGTGCCTGGTATAGAAAATAGTGCATAAAAACCATACAATTTCATATATTTCATTAAATAGTGTGATTTTACCAATATCTTCCCTCATATTTTTAGCCACACCAACTCCTTTATCCTCACATGGATGAGTGTAGACCAGGGGGTTCCCAAACCCTTTCCTCCTCTTATATACCTTGATTTGGGATGTGTTCATGGCGATTACTTGGTGTTTTGGGGAGTTATCCTCCCCTTGTAATTTAATTTATTTATATTATTTTTTCAATTTAATTTTTGAGTTCTTTAGTTTAGGTTTAGTTTAAGATTCCATCAGATCATTGTGGAATTTTCCTTTTCTCATGGGGATTTTGGTCAACTTGAATAAAGGAGAACTTGAGATATATTATGCAGAACATTTCATGAAATTTTTTTAAGGTATGTGACCACGGTGAATTTTACTAGGTTTTTTCATATTATTTAATTTAATAAATTATTGATTTGGTAACTCATCATAGGTATATGGCCCAAAATGTGGACATGGTTATGTTGTTGGTCTTTGGTGGGAGGTAGGATTTGGTTTCAGTGCAGCATAGTGGCCCTGTGAGTTTTTCATAATCATTCAAAATTTATTTTGGAAAATTAATTTGTTATAGTTGTTATGATAAATTGAATATTGTTGTTTTTAATGATACTAGATCTTGGGTGATCGTGAAGATCTCGGTTGGGTACCAATGGTTTTGGATGATGTATGGAATGTTCTTGTCAAGGCCTGTATGATTTGGAAATGTTTTAGATGATTTTTTAATGAGGTAGGTGGTCTAATAGATTTATCCATATTCATGTTAATTTATTTTCATGTGTATGTGGTGTGTGACTTAAATCCCATGAGTGGAATGGTTTCTTCCTCGGTTTATGTAAAATATTGTGTGATGGGTTTAACTTAATTAATATCATTCATTTTTTTGATTAAATAGAAAAAGTTTTAATGGGTAGAACATGGAAATAATGGGTTGAGAATATGAAGGGGAAAAATGTGGTATTTTATGGATCGAGTTTTTTTTCAAATTCTTATGAGGATTTTGAAATGGTTTTAAATGTGTGCTTTCAGATTTGACTTGGATTTTGGTGTTAAAGGAGGAAGCTATGTTTTAAAAGGATCATTTTTTATAAATGAGGTGTTGACATTATAGTGGTTTATAAAAATGGGTTTTAAGTGGATTTTTGATATTGATTTGAAGTGGGTATATAGTGACGTCTTTGGTGAAAATGCTTTAATATCCATTGTAATAGATTTAATGTAAATATAGGCCTTGGGTCCTGTTTTTGTTTTCAAAGAGAAATTACCGTGTTTTTAAAAAGGTTAATTTTGATTTTTTTAATGAGGGTCTTTGGTTAGTCTCTTTTGGAACATTGAAAAGGGTTGGTCATTTTTTTGGCACACTTTTATTTTAAAGGTTCATCAGGACCTTATTTAATGTGAATGGTTTATTAAGGGTTATTGTGTTTTTACTTGAATGTTTCGTATGGTAATTATGTTTGTCATATGTATTTAAGGAATGATGGATTGGTTTAGGTTTTGGACTGATTCTATGGTCCTAGGAAATTGATAAACGATGGAATGGTTTAGGTACTGGATTGATGCTAAAAGCTCTAGTAGTATAGTACATATATGGTTTCAGAATGAGGTTTTAGAGGATAATAGTCAACTTAATGGTTTATTAACTAGAATTATGCTCTTGTAATTTATGGCATACCATGTGGGAAAGGATGTTGTACTGATTCTCCTTCTCCTTGGGTTGGGACAAACTGATTCTCTAGGAACCAATGACATTATGTATAGATGGATTCCAGATCGAGTCTCCAGGAACTACTATTATGTTTTCTATGAGTTTGATAGATGTGATGTTATGTATCAATATCAATAGTTTAATATATGTTAAGTTTCAATATGGAGATTCTATCCTCATTTGATATTGATTGTGATATTTGATTTAAAGGCTAGATCGATGTTTTGGGAACTAGTGAGATCAGTACATGAGTCAGGTAGCATTAATGAATGTTTTATACCTCATTGAGTTGAATAAATAGGAAAACCCCCTTCCTAGTTTAGAGATGATATAACCCCTATGTTACTCTTAGTGGACCAGTTTAAGTCATTTTAGGTTTTCTTGGCTCGGGTGTCACCTAAGGACACTTAGGCTAGTTGGTACTAGATGAGCTCTCTTATTCCTTGGATTGTATTTATTTTCTATAATGTTAATTTATTACACTATTCATATGCATACATTGTTACTCTAACTGTTATTTTCATTATATACCATTTAAAGTGTTCAACTAAGTTTTACTCACACCCTTCTCAGGCCTCCATTGCACTTGGGTACTCGAGCATCTCTCACATGATATTGAATTCACATGTTTAAGAAGGGGGTCACATGAGTATTATTTGGTCAGGAAGGAGGAATCGAGTTATTTAAAGTGACTGGATGAGTTTGGATTTTTGAAATAGTGGATTCTAATGTATTTTCTTTTATTTTGGTATTTTATGTAATTAACCAAGTGGGAAATTGGTAGTTTGTATGACATGGTCATTAAGGTCTTTATTTCATTTGAATTTATTATAAAATGATTGAATTTATTTATTTTTTCCTCTTACCCTGATGTTTATGATATTTGGTTATTTACTTCTGGATATACACACTGATATGGGGGTATAGTATGCTCACAGTTCCACTTTATACCCCTACTGCTAGTCGGAAGCCTCTAGAGAATGAGGATGTGTGCTTGAGTTCATGTGGTGGACTGGCTCGGGGCATCAATCTTTTGGTTTCTATTATAAAATGTTAAAATAGGTATACAGAAGCATGTATTTGATGGATATAATTCATGAAACATCTATATCTCAAGCATCACCAATGATTTTTTATAGAACACTCTTTTCTTACATCTATGAATTTAGGAATTCATATTTGTTTTCAACACTACAAATTCCTATGGGGTTACACTTTCTCATTTCATGAATGAGGATTGAGTTTTTTTGAACTTAAATAAATTATCTAAAGGTGTTTAGAGTTTATCTATAAAGTGGTTTTGGATTGATATTCACATAGTATTTCATTTGATGTGATACATATTGAATTTGATGATATATTTTCAAAAGTGTGCTGGAATATATCAAAAATAGTTTTGGATATAATTTCAAAAAGATATTATATGTTATATGATATAAGGTTAAATTAAAAAATGTATTTAAGGATTTATTACAAATGGGATATTGAAGGAGATATGCGCTAAAGCATTCTTTACATATGATGTAATTAATCACATAACATAGTCATCAATAGGGAGTATATTGTACTATATAACATATTTGAATCCTAATCTTTTCATATATAGTTGGTTTAAATATGCTAATTTCATAACACCACTACATTCACATATTGTATTATAGAAAATGTTGAAACCATAATGTATGTTGACCATATTTTATGATAAACATGACATGCTATGAATAAAATGGAATTCAAATGTTAATTTCTAACACTTAATTATCTTCCACACATGGCTATAAATATTATATATTTTTAAGAAGATAAAATAAATGGGAGAATAAATGGTGTATTTACAAAAAAAAAGATTAAATGACTGAAGAATTACACACACATTATATAGTATATGAGTAAATTCATGCATACTCAAGGTGCATGCTCAGTGGATATTTAAGAAGGAAAATCTATTGATATGGTGTTCATTCGAGCATGAAATTTATATTTTCAATTCTTCCTATCAGATATTTATCATGTTCCACTATTTTCCATCTAAGGTTCTAGCATACCATATTTTTTTAGAGGATCCTTACCAGAATATTAGGTGATTCATCAACCGATGGATAGAACTCTAAAGGATGAACCTATTGGTTCCTCCTTAGGGATCTTCATCAACCTCTGTGGTTGAATAGCATGATTTGTGACCATCAATGATGGAAGGAACATTTTATTCATTTTTTGGTACATGGTTTCTATTTTCATATCAAGGTGATCCTAGGATTAAAGGTTTCCATTATCTTTTTCCACCTTGAAAATGCGTTTTCAAATCCTTAGAAATCCATTAGAAATGTTTGTTGAAATTATTCCATGACATTGGTCTTTTTTAAGTGAAAAATATAAAAACATTTAATCACAATTTGGAACCCAAACTCGTCATTTTTCTACAAGGTATGAATATTCACATGTGATATACTTGAAAAAATATAAAAAATGGTGATTCAATAAAGTATATATACACTTATAGTAGAGATTTTCTAAGCTCGAAGAAAATATTACTAACAAATTGGATGACATGATTATAAAATAAGATTACAAAAGCATCTATGGTATTATCTCTAATTGATAGATTAACTCTAAATATATAATAATATTAAATAAAAAAAATTATGTTTTAGAATTTTTATCTTATAATGTTTTAAAATTTAATACAATATTCTAATTTTTTATAGTTCATTAATAATTGTATATGTTATTTAATATATGTTAGTTAAACCAATATATTAAATTAAATTATATAATTATTTAAGTTGTTGATCATGGAGAAAAATTTCAATTGGGGCACTGAATATTTCCATCAATGGTTTTATTTTTTTCCCAAATTCATTACAACATTAAAAAAGCTGTCATTAGTTTCTTTGGAATTTCTAAATACTTACAAAAATCAATTTTTTTTAAAAGGAAGTGAAAATTGAATAATTTTGTTTTCTAATAATTTTTAAAAAATAGAAAAAGATACAAATTTAAAGATAAAAATTTAGTATAAATAAAATAATTTCCACCATATGTGTATTGATTTTATATAGTTTTTTCTTGTTACTAAATACTATTTTCCATGTTCCACAAGATTTCTCCACATTTATACATAGCATACCAAAAGATTGTGATGACATTAACGGTTACAAACTAAAACTGCACATTAGGAATGTCCAAAAAAAAGTATTAATAAATCAAATCCATATTTTATAGAATGATTTGAAACATATTTATATAATAAAATAATAATTCCATTTTTTTAGATATACCATACTTAAGATACAATTGTGATATTGTTAACCCAATTCCTTAAGAATATGGTAGAATTCATGAGATGTTTGTAATTGATAGTGTGGTAAGGGGATTGGTCGAAGCCTATATAAAATTTTAATAAAAATAAAGCATCATATATTGGTAATCTATAGTAGGTATTAGATTAAAGTAAATGGTCATAGTTTGTACAAAATTCACTCTAGAATAAGGTACTAAAGTTACGTGGTTTGCGATGGGTAACATGTTAAATGGAGTCTATAATCATAATTTAGGAACTGAAAATGATGGTTTTGTTCTGATAAAATATAGGTTTTTTTATATAGATAATGTGTGGGTAGATATTAAGAGAAGTGTGAATAGGTAGTGAGGTGGAAGATAAAAGAGTCAAAGGATGAAACCTCGAAGGAGAACTATTTTATAGTAGAGAACTGATGTCCAAGTGATATTTGATGGAAATTAAAGTATTGGGAAGAAGTAAAAAAATGGATCAAAGGTATAAAAAGGATGTGATGGATATAAAAGAGATTCATATATAATGAGAGTGGGTGGAGTTTAAGAAAATGTGATAGGATTTTATGGATTGGAGAAATAATTGGTGAAAGTAACTTTAGAGAAATTGATGCTTATAATGGAAAGACCTTAATTATAAAAATATTTTTCCATATATAAAAATAGAGGTAATAAAAAAATTTAATAAAATAAATTAACAGTTATAATACATCTAATGCTCATAAATACTAATAAGAATAATAATAATATAAAACATTATTAGAGGGGGTACTATCAAAGGAAATAAGGCATTCTACGAAAGGATCCAATATGAATTGGGGAAACCCCTCCAAGGTATACCCGTGCATAAAATAAACTCATAATTCATTAATATTAAGGCCTACTTCAAACTAATCCACCAAAAGAAATAGGTTACACTCTTGAATTTACCCTTTGTATGCTTAACATGGACAAACATCTAGTAGATTCCATATGACTGACTTCATTATATCTGTCGAATGCAAAGCTAATCATCCCCACATCTCACATCCCACATAGAGGATATAATCCACTATGCATGATCAAATAAATCCTATAAATCCTCTTACTGTTTCTATATTTCCTGATATAATCTTCCTCTCCTAAAGCTAAGATGATCAGGCATAGAACCTTTGGGTTGTCTCAGTTGATATTATCTTTCATGTCCCTTTTAAAAATAATATTAATAATATTAAATAATTATAAATATAATTTATAATAATAGTAGATTTAAAATATAATTCTAATAGTAAAATTAATAAATAAATATAAATATATTTATATATATATTTAAAATTATAATATAATACTTTTAAGTCAAATAACAACACAATTTATTTTTACATTTTCTACACTCCCATGAGTGATCACCAATAATTAAAATAACATTTATAATATAAATTAATATAAAAATTATAGTAGTGGCATTGGTGGTTTTGGTTATGGTAGTGACCAAGGATTTTAATAAATAGATATTAAATCTCAATAGATGGATATTCATTTTATTTTACAAAAAAAATGCATCGTGACTATAAAGATTTTGTGTCTTCAGAAACTTGGATACTTAAACAACTAGTTAATAAGTGAACTAAATAATCTCCCACTGACTTCTCTATAACCATCACCCTTCTTAGACATATTATACATAATACATTTCTTCATAACCAAGGGAAAGTAAAAATAATTAAGGACGAGATTAGATTCTTAGTAAGGGTAAACAAGGAAGATATCAACATAACATGAGTAGAAGGGTATGCGTACATGATAATAAAATTTTAAAACTATTCACTAAATTATAATGATAATATTTTGGAGTTTTGACATAAATCATGGAATTTCATTAGACATGAATCATAATGAAATCAAAGAACATATTCCTTGAGTAAATAACATTTTAATAAGATATATATTTGTGAAGTACAAATAATCATAGAAAATTTTATGTAAAGGATACCCTCAAAGATTTAACATGTTAGTCTTATGATAAACACTATTGTACCTACTTCAGGCATGGGATAACCTCTTTGTACCCTATTTTGGTCTTGGGATAACCTCCACTGTACCCTCTTTTGGGATTGGGATAACCTCTCATGTACCCATTGTACTCATATAAAATTAATCAATACCCAATGCATTGGAGGGCTATATAATTTCTGGCCCATTTATCACATAATGAAAATCATACATATGTGTTACACAATATCATAAAACTTTCATCAGATCATATCCTATTAAAATGAAATAGGTTTCATAAACATTTTATTATATCATTACCTACGGGAATAAAACAAATTTCATAAAATTATCTTCTTCATAGGCATAAACAATCTCGAGAAAGAATAAGGATGGTATTATTGTATAATATCCCTACTAAAAATTAGAAACATCAAATGATTTCATCTTAGATAGAAAATTATTTTAGAATATCACATGGCACATTTCTTGAGGAAAGTATCTTTTCCACTTGGACAAAATTATTTAAAATTTAAAAATTCATTAAAAATTAAATAAAACATTTTATTTTAAAATAACATTATAAAATTGAAAATGAAGCTTTAAATTTGTGAGTGGTCATTATGGAAGAAAATTTTATTCATGTCGTGTATGATAAAACAAACTTTCCTTTCACATTTTTTGATAAAAATTAAGATGTACATTATTTAGAAAATGATGAGAATATTACTTTTAAACCATTTAAAAAACATGGGTAAAAATTTCCTTAAAATATAATTGTATAATATTACAAACTTTCACTATTTTTTATAAAACAGGTACGTGGATAAAAACATATTTTTTACTGAATAGGGATGAATATAGTTTATTTTTCTTAAAAACATTCTTTTGGTATACTTAATACTAAAAGAGAGGAAATTGAAAGGAAAAAAGGTATCCATTTGAAATTACAAAATCATAGGAATAATCATGAGTCTTCTTGAGATGTATATCATAATATTTCATCATTTAAAACTTATTCATAAATAATCAAGATAAACAATGAGATTGTAAAATAAAACCTTTACCAGTGTGGTAATGTTTGAATCATAATCCCCATGCAAAAAAATAACATAATATGGAAATTTATATCCCATAATTTTCATTTTAATAATCATAAAACACATTCATGGGAAT
This sequence comes from Viscum album, assembly GCA_963277665.1. Lineage (NCBI taxonomy): Eukaryota > Viridiplantae > Streptophyta > Magnoliopsida > Santalales > Viscaceae > Viscum > Viscum album. The sequence goes on along the minus strand of OY728148.1, from coordinate 1,672,289,154 downwards.
TATATACACAAAAAAAATAAATAAGTGGTGAATATGGTATGTGTTTGATTGAAATAAAAGTGAGTCAAAAATCCCTTACCACATTGATTACTTTTGAATCACAATACCCATTAAATAGAAAAAAATGAAACTTTAAATATCAATAATATAATTATAATAACTATATATCATGTCATAAGGTAAGTACATACACCACAAAAAATAAATGAGTCATGAATATGACATATGTCTCCTAAAATAAAAGAGAGACTAGAAATCCTTTATCTTAAGTATTGACTTTTTTCAAACTCATTCGAATGTACTCTATATTAAATAAATATTTATTATAAATTTATTCAAAAATTATAACCATATTTATCATACCACATATTATTTACTTATAACCTTTTACCACTATTTATTTAATAATTTTTTTATTGAAATCATTGTTCCGGGTGATAACTGCTTTGTTTTTCATGAATGATCTTGTTTGATATTTCTGTTCCTCAAAATATGATTATGGTACCACCATTAATGGAATTTTAATCATGATATGATATATTATATATTAATTATATATATATACTTATATTTATTCATAAATGTTATATATGGAAAAAAGGATTGCACCGTTCATGGAGACGGTGGGTCTTATATATGCAAAAATGATGTTTAAATTTTTTTACGGATGGGATAAAATAAAGATAAAGATAAATTTACCTCTATAGAATAATATATATATCAAATATATCATATATATTAATTATATTTTTCCTTTTTACTGTCCATGTCAAAATAAAATGTAAAATATTTCACTTCACTTCACGAAGTCGATAATCTATACATACGAATGATTGATGTTATCGTTTTCCAAAAGATTGAAAGGTAAAAAGGTAGATGTGATATTATAATTAAAAAAGATTAATTATGTCATTAATATCATATATATTCTTCACATATACCATTATATCCCCCCATGAGAGGTGGTGATGGAAAATCAATTACATCAGTTTGTGAGGTGATAGTTCACTGTACACACGCTCGATGGTTTAGTTTCCAAATTAATGGAAGAGGAGATAGATATTTGTTATAAAACTAACATAATAACGTCTAAGTATATAAAATATAAAAAATTTATTATATCGTCCTGGTTAAAGAATATTTTAAGGAGGTGTAAGAATAAATAAAAAAAATTGCTCAGTTAAAAATGATACCTATTTTTTTGGACAACCTCTTTCAGTTTTCACTAAAAGATTTTATAGGAGGGTTTCATTATAACATCATGTTAATTGAGTTCATTTATTTTACTCAAATTTTATTGTTTTTATCTTGAATTGGGCATGTATTTGGACTCTGGGGGATAGATAATATTTTCTAATCAAAATGACCTAAAGTTCAGGGATGTATATATTTTTTGAATTAATGGAGTCGGAGTATAAATATATTGATTTATTTATGGGGTTCTCCCCGAGTTCAGAGGATTCCTGAGGTATTTTGGGTTTTTGTGTAAAGAGTATAATTTTTTTAGTATAGAGGAGAAATAAATTCCATGTAATGGGAGTACATGTGTCACGACCCATCCCCCGAGGCCCGTGCCGTGAATACCCCAAGTATGCCTTCTATAGGCCAGGGGTTGGGTACTAGCACCGAAAGACATATCCCAAAAATGGGAAGGAATTTCCTTTAATACTGTACAAACACTCAGTAAAGGAACACAACATGAAACAACTATGAAGTAAACTACTGTAGAAAAAGTGTGCTGAATGTAATGGGGCCAGAATACAAGACCAACTAGAGGAGTACAAGTACAACTGAAAAGTAAAAAACAACTGAAAAAGTGAAAAACAACTCTGGGATCATCCACCCTAGATCCTACCTGAAGGGTCTGAACAAGTCGTGATCAATAGTCCATGTGTCGCGTCACACCAAACAGTCCACCCCGGATCCTACATGAAGCGTTGGTACATAAATCCTCTTTATAACTCCACATCTATCTGTATCCTCCGTGTACCACTAGGTCTTGGATCCCTCAAACCTCAGCCTAGCTGCTCATCATCTGTACAAGACACAAAAATCTACGAGCGAAGCCCATGTATGGGTGAGTATAATGATACCCAGCAGGGACCCCGAGACACCGTAGGTCTCCTAGAATTCCCCAAAGAAAAACCATAGGGTAACACCACAAAGGTAATGTACCAAACATTTAGAGTACCACATAACATAAATTTAATCACAAGAACAAAGTAAAGATAGCTCACACCAGGATTTATCCTAGGGGGTAGTGACAAGTAACATCCCTAGTCACAATGTCAAATGCCTTGGCTGCTGGACAACTCTTCCTCTATCAAGTATAATGGGCCTACCGGGTCACTCTGAGCTGCTTCCCACTAACCTTGAATGGCTGAGGTACTCCTCCCCATCGCGTACTGTGGGTCTTCCAGGTCACACAAAGCCACCCACCCCCATCGTGGTCTGCTAAGGTACTCCTCCCCATCGCGTACCATGAATGCTCCCCACCATGGCCCGCCAGGTTAGACAGAACCACCTAACCCCATTGTGGCCTGCTAAGGTATTTCTCCCCATCACGTACCGCGACTGTCGAGTCACTCTGAGTCGAAAAATCAGTAATCTTCAGGTCTCAGCCCATTATAGGGTTTCATACATAGTGCGATTGGGAGAACCTCTCCCCAAGCCATCAGTCACATCTCAAGCAGCACAAAGTCTCAAAAGGAAGCAACCTAATGACCCTTCATGTCATAAGGGTTCCAACGGAATAGACGATGCGTCAATCAGACACCCAGTCTGTGAGTTATTGGCATTTTAGTGGTGAGGGCCTGGTTGTATTTGAGTGCGATCCAACCCAGTTGTACTCCAAGTTTCTCTGAAACTCTAATTCAGTAATAAAAAAGGGTTTTCTTGCTCCAAGGTTCCCAAATCCATATACAGATCATCAAACAGGCATTCGGTCCTCAAGATAAGACCCTTTGAGTGATTCTGGGCCCGGTTGGGCCCATATCCGGTTCGACCCGACCCAACCCTGGCTGGGCTAGGATGCTGTGGTTTCATCCCGTTGGGCTGATGTTCAGTCTGACCTACAAGAGGGGTGGACCGAAAGGGTAGCCAAGCCAGAATAGGGCGGCCCACAAGGGGGCGGCCCGCAAGGGGATGGCCTGACCAATGTGGGACGACGGCCCATTGGGCGGCGGCCCACCCAGGGGGCGGTGACCCACTGGGGCGGCAGCTCGGTCTGAAGGCGTGGCCTGGCCCAAGGGTGGCGACCCACTCCGAGGGCAGTGGCCCGACCTGAGGGGGGCTACCGGACCTGAGGGTGGCGGCCCGAGACGAGGGCGGAAGCCCGACACGAGGGCGGCGGCCTGGTCTGAGGGCGGCGGCCCACTCCGAGTGTGGCGGCCCGGTGCGAGTGCAACGGCCCGCTCTGAGGGCGGAGACCTGGCCCAAGGGCGGCGGCCCGGTCCGAGGGCAGAAACCTGGCTCATGGGCGGTGACTTAGTTTGGTCCTATGTGGGGGTGTAACCCCCGCAGTCTTCAAGATTTTTTGAACAGCCCAAAGGTCGTTCAGTTGGCAAGGTGGAGGCACCATGAGGGCATCATGACTTTCAGTCACCAGTGGCACGGTGGCCATGCCACCTCTCTTCCTATGGCCGACCGTCGTGTCGGCCGCCTCCTCCATTCACCGCAGTATATGAGCCATGAATTTCCTCTTGCGACATGCATCAATGTGCTCATGGTCTTCCAAGGTGGTGCTAGGATGTTTAAAAGATAGCAGAGGGTTCGGGCCGGTTTCATTAGCCCCGCACACTCCGCATTATCTTGTAAACATGAGGGGGGTTAAGTGTTTAATAACAATTGAATTAATCAACAAGATAAACCCCACAAGATACCCCACAATGACCTCCCACAAAGATGAATTGACCGTGGATCAACCCGTTAGTCGGTTGACCTACGTTCTTCATATTGTTCAAGAATGGGGAAGAGGAAAATTCTTTAAAAAGAATAAACAAAAATAACCCCCTACCTCAAAACGTCGGAGGAACATCCGTGCTTGAAGGTGGATCTCATTCTTAGTTCCCGCGGCTAGTTCTCAGAGACCCCATTCACATGTCACCGTTTGGTTCGGTGTCGTCTGTCACCTCCCACTGGGTTGGCTTCATCTTCTAAGGGTTTGGCGTCATGGTGTTCCTTCAGCACTTCACTGCTTGGTGAAGCTCTCTGATACCACTTCTCTAGCTCCATGTATATAGGAGAGGGGGAGGGTTGGTAATGACGTGGGGAAATAATGGGGCTCAATAATTAGGAAGCTTCCTAATTTCCCCAATGTTGTCATTACATAAGGTTGGAAGGTCAAGCCATTTAATGGCTTGACACACCGCCAACCCCACCCTTTAATTGGTCTGTTGGAGGTTTATGAAATAAAATAAAAAAATTATTTTATTTCATTTTTTTTAAAAATTAATCAAACTTAACTTTTTCTCTGGACATATTGCGGTCAAAGTAAAGCCTCTCTTAAGCGAATATCGGCATTGCAGATTCAATGGTTCCCTTGTATTTTTAATCTGAGCAACAGTTCCAAAGTTAGAAAACGCCGCTCACGCGTTTACTGAACGTACCCAAAAAAGAGTTCAGAAAATTATTAACAGTCATGCTCAACCCGCACCGGTCGAGGTTAAGATCTCCCTAAGTAAAACATGCCCCATCGAACCCAACTTTACTCTAGGATTTCTAATCTGAGTTACCGTTTAAAATTTATGGATTTTACAATAAAATCATTGTCACTTAATTATTTTATTTACGACCAAAAACTATATTCCACTGGTGGCCCGCACTGGCCAATGTTAGTATCTACCTAAAGAGAGAATACCCTCATAATTTTAGAAGTGGTCTCATATTTTTAATATGAGTTACTGTTCGTGAGTTATAATCATTTAAAAATTAAAATAATTTTATTTAATAATTTTATTTACTGTTATGCCATTTCGGGTTCTATCACAGGAGGCTCGTGGTGACTAAACTTAAGTTTCGACTAGGGTGAACTCAACATGCTAAGTGAAATGGAACCCTCATATTTCTTATCTGATCAACCATTTAAGAGTTATTCCACTTTTTCAAGAAAACTGCTTACACGTGCTATTTAAAGTATAACAATACTTCGACGGATCATTCCGGGCACTCCGGGCCTCAGAATCACGTGCCGTCAGATTTCACACTCTTGAAATAATTCCATATAATAAAAAAATATATTGAAAATCTAGCACATAACAACATGACATTTTATCTAAGTAGGTTTGATGATGTGAATCTAGTACACAATATGAAGTGAGTACACATCGTGCCCCGATTACACACCATGTAAAGTTAAATGATCATTTTTAATAAGAAAGAGATGGGTGTTTTTGGAATTTCCATACACCTTTGATTGAAAAACATGTAAATGGGTTACATTGCCTTGTAAATATCGGTATTCTGGATTTTAGTGTGTTACATTATTTGATTTTTGTTCATTCTTTCACAACCATCCTTTCTCTCAACCCATGGCTCACTTCCGGTGATTTTGGTAGTCTTTTCTCGATCTGGATTGATTTTTTTTGTGATTGATAATAGTTTTGATTGGATTTAATCTTTCGAAGTGATTAATTATTTCTTATTATTAATTTCTTTGATCAGGAGAGTTATATTTCATTGTGTTATCAGATCCATTGACCCATGGTGATGTTTCTTCTTGTGTCTCTCTAGTGTGTTGTAAAATATTATTCTATGGGCCATTCATTTGTTGGTTGTGGTGAATTAGGTGTGTGTTATTGATGTATGTGTCTGTTTGTCTTCTCCACCATCCCTTTTTGTAAATTGAATAAATTATAAGAAGCATATATTGGTCTTATGGCCTCTGTTGTCATTTTTCAATCCTTTCTTGTGGTGGTTTCGGTTGCAGGTGTGTGCGAACTGAGTTTTGAGGTAAGTGGTTCTGTCTCTAGCATGTGTTGGTGAACTACATTCCTCATGATTTTGATAAATTATTTATTTAAATGAAATGTAATGATTCTATGATTTTTATTATGTGTTTTAAATTGTTTTTTTATATAATATTTTTTCCAATGGTTTTTGTAAATGGAAAAGGTTTTTCAAATCATTGTGAAATGGTTTTATGAAATTATTTTTCAAAGAATGAAATGATAAAATGGTTTGATGAAATTATTTGGAAAATAGAGAACATGGGAAACTTTGGGTACTTACGTAGAAGGTATAGTAATAGGTCTCATCCATTTTCATAGTGTGGGAGGTGTTTAATCATGGGACATTTCTTGGCAGCATAGGCCTATTGTTCCAAGGACTTGATAGACATGTTGGGAGGTTAATTTTCTAGTGTGTTTCTATAATCTCTAGACTCGATGCATATTTCTAGTGGCTTGATGAATACATGATTGTATATGTTCTGTACGAGTTTCCTAGCTATCCTGACCAAGTGTGATCCCTGGCATGATGTTACCTATGACTCTTCTTTTAGTTGTACTTCCATGGATTTGATATGATATGTGATGCATGATTTGGTTTGAATTAATATAACTCTTTGATTTATGTATATTAAATTATTTGAAACTGATTTACCTGCTTTATTTAGAAGTATGGAGAAAGGGGAAATTAAACTATCTTTCCGGGCTCTTGATATAAAAACTATTAAAAAAATATAATCATTCGTTTTCTTTAAAGTTGATCATTCTTGGATTATAGATCAAAGAATTGATATGGAACACCTGGGTGAGGTCCTACTAATCCTATTAGATGACACCCTATGTTCCCCTTCAATGATATATAGATAAGGTTATGTCTTTCAATGTAGGGAAAGTCAAGGCACCAACGTGAGGTGGTGAGGTTTTCTGCCAGCTGTGATGGGTAGCTAGTGGTGAGATGGTGGGTGTTTTCCCATGATATCTCTTGGAGTAGATTCTTCTTCCTATTTTAGCGGTCCTTTGTGAGTGTTCTTTTACTTGGAGACTATTTATACTCTTTAGTTGTTTGGTTTCCACTATTTTATTTAAGTTATGGCATATATTTAACTTGTATTCTGTTATATCTATTGTATATATATGTGTCATGTTGTTGCGTTAGGTTGAGAGAAATCATACCCAATTGTTTTTGTTTGAGGCCTGAGTTCTATTCATCAGCCTGTGAGGATCAGGAAATCCCTTTGGTTATATGGCATATCGGGTTGGGTACCAGTTTGAGAGGGTATTTGGGCTAGTTCATTACAGTTTGGTATAAAAGGTAGTTTTTTCTCAAGAGTCCTAATATTGGGACATTTGGTATACTAGAGATAAGATTTTTGGGACTTGATATATATATATATATATTATAGTGAGTTTATGGCCATCTCTTTCCATGATGAGACTCAAGTTACAATGAGATGTTATAAAGTTTGTCTCTTGATTTTAGTTCATGATTTTTCCTCAGTTTTTATGGGTTTTCTAGTTTGAACTGATATTTTTCTATCATTTTATCATATCTTTTATTTTAGTGTGCAATATTAGGCCTCTAAGATAGGTTTTATAAGTTCCTCAAGAAGATGAAGCTGATGCTTCTCAAGGGAATTCTCCAATGGATTAGAACATTATCATGGATATTGTGTGATTAGTTCATACAGTTGATAAGAATGTTCCACAAGTATAGAATATAGTTGTTGGGACTTATCCAAGAGCTCTAGGAGAAATAGATTGATCACAAGAGTTCTTGCATGAAAATTCACCATCCTTTAAAGTTATGAGTGAATCTTAAGAGGTGGAGGACTAAATTGAAAGATTTATTAGATCTTTGACATCCTGTATACTCCTGAGAGTATCATGGTGAAATGTGTAGTTTTCAAACTTGAGGGTCCCAAAAAAACATTGGTGGGATCCGTGGTATAGGAGGATTAGAATATGGACTTATACTGTAAGGGTTATAAGACTCTCTTATTCCACCAGTTTTTTCTAGAGTTTCTAACGATGGTGAAGTTTATGGAGTTCCTCTTTTTGTAGTAGGGATAGTGGTCGGTGTTGGTGTACACCAATTATTTTCCTGAGATGGTTTGTTTTTCACTAGAAGTTTTAAATAAAGTCTAGCTAGAAATCTTAGATGTTCCTAAAAGGTTTGTGACCGAATATTAGATCATAGGTATTTTTAGGGAATAATTTGACCTATGTGAAGATAGTGGAAAATGATATGATGGATGAAATGAATACAACATTCAAGGATGGATATTCTTCCACTTTTCTTCCATCTAGTGAAAGATTCAGTGGTACGGTAGGGAAAAATAGAAATTAGAAGGACCATCACAGGATTGGGGATGTGGTTCTCAATAACAGGCCTATTTGGAACCTTATGTTGTAGCTAATGGGGTGCCTTTGAGATGCTACTGATACAGAAAGGATAGATACAAACAAATTTCTTGTCCTTCACCTAAAAATATGAGAAATAGTGGTAGATGTTATGGTTAGCTGCGATATTTTTCTCAAGATATGTCTACTCCTTGATATAGTTTGTGATCATCACCTCCAAAGGATTATACTAAACAGTCAGATTCTTCAAAGACTATATAGATCCAGCTACATATCTCAAGAGTGAAGAACCTTCATGTAGTAGATGATTTTCCTATGGAGGTGGTTCTTAATAGCAAGACTATTTAGTATCAGTTTCTTTATTAGATATTGGTGCTTCCAAGTCATTAAATTATATCAGTTTTCTGATATACTTAACCTCCCAACAGAACTAATTTACCTTTTTATGGAGTTTAGGATACCTCTTGGGAAGAGGAAAGAGTAGGGGGTTTGGTGTCCTTCTTGTATGTTATCAACAGTTTATGTAGAGTTGGTCTGTGATTTTCTTGTTTTTATTATGGATTAATTTGACGTCATCATCGAGAAGGATAGTATTTTTAATCATTATGCTATGTTTTATTTTCACCATCGACATGTCTTATTACTTGTGGTTGATGGGTGATCATTGATGTTTTAGGGAGATTGGGATATGATTTTTGGCCATATAAGACCTTCCTACCAAGAGATCAAGAGTTTTTTTTCTACTTCAGTAGTTGTGTCTGATGACATTTCTTCTATTGTTGATATTCCCACCATTGTTTAGGGTTTTACTTATGTTTTTACAGAACATTTCTCTAGGATTTCTTCAATAGGTAGGTAGAGTTTATGATTGACATGGTTCACAAGATGCAGCTGATATCAATACGTTCTGATCATACAACAACATATAAGCTAAAAAAGATCATGATTTAGTTGGATAACCTAATGGAAAAGGATTTTATTCACCCTAGTTTCTCACCTTGAGCAGCCACAGTTCTATTTTACAAGATTAAATATAGTTCACTTTTATTTTTTCATAGACTATTAGAAGCTAAAATATGTAATATTTAATAAAAATTATACATTTCTTCATTTGGATGATTTTATTGATGAATTAATGGGGGATTGTTTTTTAATATTGATCTTCTGTTAGGTTATCGTCAGTTCATAGTTTAGGGAGTGATATACCAAAGGAAACTTTTAGGAGAAGGTATGGCCTTTACGAATAACATGTGATTCCGTTTGGTTTAAATAATTCTCATGTAGTTTTTATGGATATTAAAAATTATATATTCCATCAGTATCCCAAATTATTTTTGTTAGTGTTCGTATATGATATTTTATTTTATTTATGATCCGAGTGTGAGTACGGGCACCGTCTAAGCTTGGTTTTTGAAATCTTGGGGAGTCACTGTTTGTATGGAAAGATTTAAAAGTAAACATTCTATATTCAAGAAGTGAAATTCTTGGTGCATGTGATTTATTTGCATAGTTTATCAGTTATTACTATAAAGGTGAAGGTTTTCTTGTCCTGGGAAGATCCATAAAATTTATTTGAGATTCAAAGCATCCCAAGTCTTATTGGATATTATAGATGGTTATTTAAGGATTTATCAAAGTTGGAATCACCTTTGAATGATCTTATGAATATAAGGGTAAAACACACATGGGATGCAATGTTTCAGTCTTCCTTAGACAAGATGAAAAAACTTATGAAATCAGATAGCGTTGTTAGTTCAGTTGATAGGAATTTAGGATGTTTTTTACACCGCTTAAGAAATATGATCTTGATTTTTCTCATGTTCTAATTTGGGAATATTTGAGTAAAATCTAGACTTTTTCATTATTGAGAATCCATTTGAGATCATTGACTCCCAAGTGAAATAATCTTCTGGGAAGTCTATTCCGTTGGTTAGAGTTTTATGGTGGAAAAATCATATTTTTATGAGGCTTGAGATTTTGAGTCGTTGATGAGGGAGAAATGGACACACTTTTTTACCATTATTATTTCTTCCACATGGCTTCATAAATTCTTTTAGTGGGGAGTTTTTAAGATCATTTTACCCACTTTTAGGTATTTCTTCCTCTTTAATTGTTCTATTTTTGAATTTGGTGCATCATGGGACTCCCAAGGATAGAGAAAATTTGCTGATAAAAATGACCTATGTTTAGGTATGTATGTTTGTTTGAATTAATGGAGTTTGGTTATAACTATTTTAATGAATTTTCAGGGTTCTCCATGAGTTTAGAGGATTCCTGAGGTGTTTTGGGTTTTTATGTAAAGATTAGTAGTTTTTGTAGTATGCAGGAGAAATAGACGTCATGTAAGGGGAGTACATGATGTGTAATCTATTCAAGGAAGATTCTATAAATCTGGTATATAGTGTGATGTAATTACACTCCATGTACTGATTACATTTCATATAATGTTTAAAGATTAGTTTTTAATTTAAAAGGGATAGGGTTTTTGGCATATCCATAACCCTCCTTAATCTCAACCTAGGGCTCTCTTTCGGCAATTTTCGGAGTATAAATTTGATCCGAATTGATTTTTTTGGTGATTGATTATCATTGAAGTTGTATCTAATCTCTTAGAGTGAGTAATCCTTTCTTATTCCTCGTTACTTTGTTTTTGGTAGTGCTATTTCATTACATCATCAAATCTGTTGATCCGTGGTGATGTTTCTTTTTATCTATCTATTGATCTATTGCACAATATCATTATGAGGGCCATTCCATTATTGGTTGTGGTATGGGGAGTGTGTGTTCTTTAGGTATATTTTTATTCCTCTTATCCACTAACTATTTTTCTAAATTTAATCAATTCTAGGATGTGTAGATTAGTTCTAGGGCCTCTGTTTTCATTATTGAATCCATTCTTGTGGGTGGATCTATTGCATGTGTGTACGACCCATATTTTGAGGCAGGTGGTCCCATATATAGCCTATGTTGGTGAACTACATTTCTTATTTTTTTGATAAATTGTTTATATAAATGAAATCGAATGATTGGATGATTTTATTTTTGTATGTGAAATTAGGTTTTTATGAAAGATGGTTTCCCATAATTTTGGTCAATGTAAAAGGGGTTTCAAATCATTGTGAAGTTGTATTATGAAATCTTTTTTCAAATCATGAAATGACGAAACGATTTGGAAAATAGAGCACATAGGATGTATTGGGCACTTAGGTTTAAAATATAGTAATATGTAACATCCACTATTGTGGGGGGGGGGGGTCTCCAGGGTCTTTCCTCTAATCCCTAGGCCTATTATTCTTAGGACTTGCTAGACTTGTTGGGAGGTTAAATTACTGGAGTGTTTCTATCCTATCTAGAATCTATGCATATGCCTAGTATACTGATCTTTATGTTATTTTCTATGTAATGTATGAGTGTCCAAGCTATCACAACCTAGTGTGATCCATAGTGTGTTGTTACCTATGATTCTCCTTTTGTTTTGTACTATTTTATTGTATTTTAGGGGATTTGATATGATATGTGATGCATGATTTTGTTTTACTTGATATATATGTTTGATATATGCATATGAAATGATTTGAAATTGATTTATTAGAATTATTTGGAAATGTGAAAAAGGTTAAATTAAACTACTTTCCCATGGTTCTGATATAAAAACTATTAAAATGTTATGATGCCTTTTTTTAATGTTTATCATTCATGGAATATTTTTTGAGTCTTGATATGGAACACCTAGGTGGGATCATATGGAGCTTGTTATCTCACAACCTGCGTACCCATTCCGTGGTGTATAGACCTCTTTATTTCTTTTGAAGAATGGAAAGAAAAGGAGAAACAATGTGGTGGTTAGGTTTTCTATCAGTTAATATGGGTATTAGATGGTGAGATGGTGAGATTTTTCACATTCTATCACCTGTATTAGATTTTGTTTCCTATTTTAGTGGTCCTTTGTGGTTATAATTTTACTTGGATATTGTTTATACTCTTGGGTTGTTTGGTTTTAGTTATTTTCTTTCAATTATGGCATATATTTATCTTTTCTATGAATTTATCTGTTGTACATATATGTTCCATGTTGTTGCTTCAGGTTTAGAAACATCAAAACCTATTTATTTTGTTTGATACTTGGGTTCTAGTATCCAGTATGTGGGGATCAGGAACACCCTTTGGGTACGTGGAATATCGGGTTGCGTACCACTTTGAGATGGTATTTAGATTGTTTTGTTGCATTAATAATCCAAATTAGGCCTATACGATGTGGGTGAGGAATTATTGAAAACAATTTTTTAGTATTGACTGAAAAAATGGATTTGGATGTGTGAAGATGAGATAAGAGGGGGTGTCCCTTTAAAATTTGGGGGAGGAAACATTTCAAATCTTTGAATAAAAAAAAATTAAACCTAGTTTTTACAAATCCTAAAAGAATCCAAAATGATTCATTATTGATCCTTTTATGTGATAAGTTATAAATATGTATATAAAATTATAATTGGAAAAGTTTTTTAGTCATTTAAACCCTTATCTTTTTCTTAACCCCTAGTAAACCCATTTGAACCTTAATCATGAAAATTAAGTTTTACTATTTTTACTATTCATTATGACGAAAAATTAATTTGGAATTGTTATATAATATCAATTATTGTCACTAAAAATATGGAATACATTTTAAAAGAATTCAATTTAAATAATTAGAAGAATTTATATTAAATTTAAACCCGCTCACACAATGAAAAAGTAGTTTTCCAAATGAAAATGGTTCATAATTATATAAATTAAAATGAATTTCTCCATCAAAATTCAACTAATTTTGTAAAAATGGATGAGGATACTTTTTAATCATCTTATCCTTAGTTTCCCACATATATTATTTAAATTGGATGGTTCAATACAAAAGTTTGACCAGACAAGTGGCTATGTTTTATATCACTTTCTCTCTATGATCCAGAATCTCCATAAGTTGTTCTTCATAGGAAAGATCATGATCTATTGGTATGTATTTTGAGTTCAGTACATGTGAACTATCAGGTTTTTACTTCCCCAGGATTGATACATGAAACACATCTTGGACTTGAGAGACGTTTAATGGAAGTGACAATGCGATAAAAAATCATCCCTACATGATCGAGAATCTAGAAGGGACCAATATACCTAGTAACAATCTTTCATTTCTTCTCAAATATCATCACCTTATTTCATGGAGAATTTCAGAGAAACACCACCTCACCAACTTTAAATTTATGATCACACTGATTATTTTAATTATAAATTTTCTGTTTACTCTAAGTGTACTTGATGTATTATTGAATGGATCAAACTTTTTCATCCATTTCTTAATCTAGATTAGATCCCAATATCTTATTTCTACAACTTCATCCCAGAATGTTGAATTTATACACTAATCTATATATAGGGCTTTATAAGGAGACATTCGAATGCTCGTGTGAAATCTATAGTTGTATGAAAACTCAACTACAGGAATGTGTTAATCCCAAACACTATAGTATATCCTCTATGGTTTTAATGATTATCTCAAACTTACCATCTATATAAGGATGATATATAGTACTGAAACACAACAATGTATCCAAATCCTACTAAATACTTATCTAGAACATCAAGGTAAACCTTGGATATTTATCAGTTAGAATGGAATTTGGTACTCCATGCAACCTTACCACTTCCTTAATGTACATCCTAGAATAATGATCCAGAGAGAAGTATTATCTTATATAAATAATTTTTTTAGACTTTTTACATATATTTAATGAAAAATATATAATATTTTACCCTTTATAAGTTTTTGGGAGTATGATGAAAAAAATCCATTGTTATGTTTTCCTATTTATGTTGTGGTATGGTAAATGGTTGTAACATCCCCTTAGATTTTTATTTTATTTTACTTAATGTACTAACAAGCCAAGAAATGGGTTATAAGCTCTACAATTTCTATCATCTAGCCATTCCACCATAAATACTATTTCAAATATATATACATCTTTTTACTTACTGGATGAATGAAGAATAAATTACTATAAACCTCCTTAAATAGATACTTCAAATCTGATATGGATGGAACACATAAAATATTCATGAACATTATCACTCCATTATAAAAAATGTTAAACTCTGAAAATTTTTGAACTTCTTCTGTAGGTCAACACCTTCCTTATGTACCTATTTAATGTTCACTTAGATTGATAGTTGAACCGTCATTTGAAAAAGATAATATTTCCCCCCTTCCTTCAACATTTTTAGATCCATCCTTTGAAAATCCTTAAATATTCAATTTTTAATCCACTTTTTGGATAAGATAGAATGATCATTTTGACTCAAATCATCATCCAAATCTATTCACTTTCCCAATATGGTAATGTATCGATCAGACTTAATCTTTAAATAGTTCCAACAATCTACTCTGGTTAATATTCAACTCCTTTTGTGAGAATATAATATTTTAAATTTTATTATTAGAATATTTATAATATATTTCTCTATAAATATAGTTCTCCATATCATTGATGAAATTATTACCATAACTAAATCTGAATAACAAGTTGGTTAATTTTTCTCTTGGACCTTCAATTTTCATGATGCATAAGCTATGACCATATCATTATTTATGAGAACACATGCCAATATGTTCTTTGATGCAACACTATAGATTATAAACCATTTTATACTATTGGTAAATGTAAACATTGGTTCACTAACTAAACTTCTCTTTAGTTCCTTAAATTTTTTTCTCACATTCATTTGTCCAAAAGAACATGTATTCCTTATGAGTTAACTGGATAAGAGGATTAGAAATACAAGGCAAATTTTCCATAAATATTCTTTAATATCTATCAAAATCAAGAAAAATATGGATCTCAGTCACTATGGTTTGTCTGGGACAATTTTCAATAGCCTTTTTCTTTGAGTGATCTAGTGGTATAGCCTCTATTGAGATTATATGTCCCAAAAACAAAACATTCTTCAACCAAAATTCACACTTGGTTGATTTTTTATATAGATTTTACTTCCTTAGGGTCCTCAGTATAAGTGATATTCATGGTCTTACGTTATCTTTGAATATACAAGAATATTATTTATAAAGACTACCATTAACTAATCAATATAATTTCTAAAGACTCTTTTCACTAAATCAATGAAGATAGAGTAGGAAATTAGTAAGACTAAATGGAATCAATACGCACTCATAATAACCATACCTTTTACTAAATGTTTTCTAAGTTATATATTTCTTATTTACACTCAATTGATGATATCCATAATGAAGGACAATCTAGGAAAATTATTGAGCTCTATACAGTTGATCAAACAAGTCACCAATGCTAGGTATTGGATACTTGTTCTTAACTATGATCTAGTTTATTTCCCAATATTCAATATATAGTAACATAGATCAATCTTTATTATTGAAAAAAATAATCAACACACACTAGAGAGACACACTTGGATGGATTAATCCATTGTAAATATTATCCAAGAGTTTATTCTTAAATTAATGCAACTCAATTGAGGATATTATATAGGGATTCTTAGAAAAAATGTGTATCATAAGGTATGTATTCTATTGAGAACTCAATTTCATGATTTTGTGGAAGAATATAAAACTATTATAGAAATTCATCAAAAAACACCTTATAGTAGGCATATAATCTAACTTGAGTTTCTCCCCAACCATATTTGATAAACACACCTTTTTATTAATAATTGAGACCCATATAATGGGTGAAATTTTCATTGGAAGTTCATATTTATATTCTCACTGGTAGATGATCATAGGTTGGTTTTTAATATCATATGCAACTTAACTTCCTCAGAAATTGATGTGGGATTTATGTAGATAAATCCAATCCATGCCTAATATATCTTCAAATTCAACAAGATGGAGTAAAATAAGTTTTATAGGAAGCAAATTCCCACAAACTTCAATCATATAATAATTATATTCTTGAGAAGAGATCATTTTACTATTATGGGGTTCCACTAATAATTCAACATATAATTGGTTTGATGTTATTTTGAAACCCTTAGAAAATTATGTAGATATAAAATAGTGAGAAGATATATAATTAAATAATACGTTAGTGGTTCTAGAGTTGATGGTAGGTGTAACTTTCCCCAAGTCATTATCATACCCCTCATTAGATATAGAGATCATATGATATTTCCCTTTATCTATTAGCATAATAGATTTCTAAAATCAATAAAAATAATTAAAATTCATATTTGATCACCTGTTAACATAATTTCCAAACTCCATTCATTTGAAACAATGAAGTGTAAGTGTTGAATTCTGTGGATCTTTCTCTTTATTTGTGTTATTAGCTAACTTCATCCTATAAATTTGGAATTTAGCTACTTGATGACCTTCCTTTCAACATAGAAAACATTTAATGATCCCCTTAACGAAATATCTACAAGTTTCCTTATACATTTCAAGCCTGAAGGAAATATCCTCTTCTTCTATGTAATGTTTTTATAGTTTCCCTTGAATTACAACTTGCATTTCTTATCAAAACCATGAGATTGATGGGTAACTCTAATATCTTTTTCCAACTTGATATAACATAGAAAAATTTCTTCATAACTACTAACATAACTTATGGAAAATTAAAAATAAATCAAACTTAATTTTGGGTTGGGTGATAATACCATATGAGTACCTAACATGTTTATTAAAATTTACTTCACGGGTACCAAAAAATTCATCATCCTACTACTTTATCTCAAGGAACTTATCCATTTTTGTATGATGAATACATGAAAATTACTTATTAAAAAATCATATATTAAACTCATACCACTCCGTGGAGTTCATTTCTTCTTATTGTATTATATTATTGATAAGATTCCACCACAGATATTCTTTGAATTCCAAATGATAGACAACCAAAATGTATTTTTCATGATCCAAATGATAGAGAATAGAAAATATATTTATTGGTGGTTCTGATTCATTATTAAAAAACTATTAGATCAATATAACCACTAAAAGAAGGTGTACATTTTTGCATAAAGGGAAAAAATAACATTATTACCTCCTTTTATCATTTGGATGTTCGACATGATTCATAGCTTGAGAAAGTTTTGCGAGCATAAAAATGATATTTTTTTATTGTATCTCTAATAAAATTTTGTAACTCAGGAGGAAAACTATTGCATTATCTTTCACATTCACCATTAACATGGTTCCTTCAGGATCCAACAATTGACTAAAACAAAATATCATTGTGTAAACAATAATAATCACAATGGGAACCAGATAATCATGAAAAATTAAATCATGAAACTTCATTTTCAATATATAATACCTTAGGATTGACCAAGGTTATTCATGTTCATTATTCAAACCATTCATAATGGTATGTAAATAGTTTCTGAATTTCAAAAACATATCCCCCAGGAGTGTCAAACTAGATGTGCAACATGGCTCATTGTTGTACACCAAGTGAAAATATAGTCAAATACAAATGAAACCTTTTAGATATTATTACCCCCAGGTACAACTATGTTTGAACCACATCCACATTTAGTATTTGGACTTGGATGTAATTTCAAAAAACCTACTCACTCTACACTTCCCTATAATTCTAGGATAGTTTCCTACAATTTGAATTATCTATAGGGATATCACTAAAAATTTCTCATCCCAGTTCTAATGATTAACTAAACCCATTCTGTGATACCAACTATAATATCCTAGAATTATTACCAGTGGGATATAATTGATATATATCAAATAACTTCATGGGTGTCTATACCTTATAGGCCTGACTCTTACCACTATCCCTTGTGGTAACCCTTTCCTCATGAATCCCTTAGGTTTAGATCCATGCTTCACCCAACATTAACATGTGAGGGTTCCCAAGGATCAGATTCAATCCTTTTCCATTAATCCAAACTTTAGTGATTAAGGCTTTTCATACATGTATATTACCTAATTATTGATTAATATTCATTTCATTTTACAAAGACATTCATGAGGACCATAAAGTTTTAGTGTCATTGGAAACTTGGATACATAAATAGTTGGTTTATAAGTGAATAATATGATCTCCCACTATTTCATCAGAACTATAAACCCTCTTATATATATCATATATAATACCTTTATTTATAACTTGTGGAAAGGAAACATAAGAAAGGGTGAGCTTTGATTTACCATAAGGTTAAACACAAGAGATAACAACATAACATGATCATAAGGGTATGAAAACATGAGAATAATATTTTAAAAACATATCCTATACAAAATGATCATAATATTAAATAATTTCATAAATATTAGTCATTCATAAGACATGAATGATTATAGAATCAAATAACAAGAGTCATGAGAATATAATATTTTATTAAGACATAGTTTTTTGGAATATACATAATCAACGAAAATATTATATCAAAATTAACCACCAAGACATTTATAAACTGTTGTTCTTAAGATAACTAGTAGTGTAAATTATTCAGTTAAATTCTATTTGAATTTAATTAATAAATATTATTCTCAAGGAAATGGAATAATTTTCTTCAAGTTAAAATGATTTTAAAAATTAAATAAATATTTATTTACTGGATTGTGGGTAAAATATATTTATTTATTTTAATGAACATTTAATAAATATTTATATACTAGTTTGTAAATAAAATATTCATTTAGGAGAATAATTTATTTCTTTATTTATTAGGGTGTTCAATAAATAGAGATGGAGTTCTAGAGGACCAAGTCTAGCATGGTAGAAAAATAATTATTTTCAAGATGATAAATAATTACTTAACTAGTTGGCACAAATTAAAATAATACTGTTATTATTTTGTGATGCGAAATTGTATTTATAATTCTATTTTGTTCAAGTCGGCGCACCATAAATAATGACTCAGTATTATTATTAATATCATGGGTTTTATCTAAGGCTATGAATGTATTTAATTTCTGTTACACAATTAAATATTGTAACTGAATCCCTACGTTAATAAATAAACACATACGTCAATTGTTCTATTTACTAAAACGCACAGCTGGTGAATTAATAATTGTTGAGATAAAAAATTTATCCCTCAAATCCTCTTCTCACCCCTATCAGGAATGAGAGATGTTCTTCATGGCTGAAGAACAAGCGATCATGAATGACTGAAACAAGACACACACTTCACCACGCTAGCGCTCGGAGAATGACCAATGTCGATTGGAGGCAACCCGAGCACATGTGGGTCACCACTAGAGGTATTCTTGTCTAGATCCCTTCAAGCACACCAAGATAATCTGGAAGGGTCATTATGGATGATCAACATCATCAATGAAGAAAATACTAAAGTTACAGGTCTTATTTTCTTTATTAAATTAATTAAATTAACTATAAACATGATGCAGAAGATCCTCTATAAAGGTTTTTGGAATCTTCTTTATTTATATAAATCATTGATTTCATTCCATGGAGACTTGAATTCATCATCGTATTGATCCCGAAATAATCTTTCATCATGGTAAAAATTGAAGTTGGGTGCCGAACCAACCACGCTTTTGTTGTGCCCAGAACCATCATGCAGTATCAGAGGGGTTACATTATAGTTTATAATTATTTAAATATTTCATTGATGATTTACACATTTAATAATTTAGTTGTTTCAATTAAAGTTAATAGTTCTTCAAATCTAAATATTGATATATGTTCCTCATATTTCATTTCTCGTTCACCTTATAGAAACGATATTTTCTTTTAATTTTGATTAAAATAAAACAGATAATCTCATCTGGTGGTGCCAAAGGTTCCTAGTCGTACAACACCAGAACACACAGCTTGTATTCGATAGTACACGCCATGTAGCCAAGGTTCAATGCAATGGCTCTGGTCCACCAAACCAAGTTTTTTCATTGGAGTTTTTCTAAGTCTTAATGACTCATTGTGTTGACCAGGAACAGGTGTAATGCGGTTTCTGGATTACACGCCATGTGGCCCACTGGACACAACATGTAGTCTCTTTGGGTTGGGGTTGGACCGTGTACCTCATACATGGTTTTCCCAGCTAAAGACTATGTAATAAGGAACTACACGACATGTGACAAATTTGACATGTCGTGTACTCGGAATATTTCCAGAGTAAACTCACACACCGTTTCCCTGGGCGTGTACTTCAGATGGATAGTAAAAAATAGTACATGTTGTACAGTTAGAACTACATGTCGTGTACTCATCCAAATTACACAGATTTATCAAAATTTATTATTATATTATACAAACCCTTGAGACGTGTACCATGATGTGGGTGTAAAGCTAAGGCACAACACGTGATAGGTGTTATATATATGTGTGTTTAATTTAACATTTGTGTAATGCTCATTTCTACTCATTGGGAAGTTATGAATATGAATTCATCGGGTTGCTTCCAAGGCCCATGTTAAGCAAAAAGATATTTTTAAATGAATTTATTTATTTTAAAATTCTGATGGATGAGAATCTCAAGAAAATTCCTAAAATTGTTTAAGATAAAAGGATTGATTAATTAGATATGATAATTAATTGATTTGAGCGTGATTTATCATAAACAAGAATGATTAAAGAATTGAATTCTAGTTTTATTTATGTGTAAATATCATTGCATATATGGATGATCATGAGCTAGACCAATACCTTTTTATGTGAATGACTTCTTTTCATTTATTTATTTAAATTAAATTTGTTGGCCTTCGAACCTTCTCCTCATTAATATGTAGGGCCTGCATGCCCATGGTTTCTTTTATGTAAAACCCTTTTTTACCCCTCACCTATAAGTGAGTTAAAAAATGAATATATAATGGATGGAAAACCTAAGATAGTGGAGGCGGTTCATGAGGGAGCCGAGACGAAACCAATCCCCTGAGAGACATAAGTGGATAGGTGGAAAGATGTACACATGAACCCAAAATGGTCAATGTTTTTCTCCCCTAGGTCAGGGTTAGTTTATCAACCACAAGATAAACTAACCATTAAAAAATCTCATGATTAGGCCCTTTAATTTATTTTATTTCTATTAGTTTCATGTGTTATCATTATGGATGTGTTGTTAGGATTACATAATTAATGAATTTAACAAACATGCAAGATAGAACTAAAATAAACCAGTCATATACGTGAATATTATCAATACATGGTTAATCAATTAAGTATGTTCCACTTAAAATTAACAAGCATGTGATAATTATAATAATAAATTCATGTATAAGAGATAAAAATACTTCAAATAAAATATTAATTTAGACCTAGCCTTCTGTTACTTTATTAATTAATAAAATCTATAAAAATATGTGTTTGACCAACCCTTGTTGGGACACTTAGTTTTATACAGGAAGCCCTTATGAATGATTTTTGGTTGGCTTAACCATATTACATCAAGAGGAGTATCCCTTACTAGACTTGTTGTAATATTGGAGGAAGAGTTAAGGAAATTCAAAGTAATGATTTTTGGATTGGGGAGTTCACTCAATAGATCAAGGAGTTGAATGTCCACAGTTAGCAAAGACCTACCAACCTAAATACCTTCTAATAGCTTGACCAACCCTTTTGGGGTTATTTAAAGGGGAATATGGATCCTTTCCACTAGAATGTCATGGAAACTGGAAATTCCCAGTTCAATGGTAAGGGCCATTAGGAATTGATAAAATAGTGGGAGACTTAATAAAATTTATTATTTCTCATAAAATGTAATCCCAAAAGTACTAATTACCTGATATTTTAATTGTAAAATAAAAATTACAAGCTCGTTGACGAAACTATTCCTATGATAAATTCTGGATAAAGAAAAAATCCTCATCAACAGTAACTTCTAGGAATGGTTTAGATGCCTTCGTGTTATCCAACACCATGAATAGAAGTCTTACGTGTTGGAGTCAACATTACCTAATCCACCTTCCAAATAGGTGAGTGATGAGGATTTACGGGTCTATGAGAAACACATGAACACCGCATTCGACTTTCAATTTTTGATGTTATCATCAATGTCTAGTGAGCTCATGAAGTCTCATGAAAACATGGATGCTTATAGCATGCTCGAGCACATCCATGGTCTTTACTAGGAGATAGAAAGACAGGAAAGGTTTGAGATCTCTAAAGCACTCTTTTAGATAAATCTTGGAGAAGGTACCCTAGCTAAGCCTCATGTAGTGAAGCTCATTGGCTACATTGAGTACTTGAAGGTTCTAGGTTTTAAAATCCCAAAATAACTGCACACTGATCTCATTCTCGCATTACTCTATTAGAGATTCTATAAATTTGTTGTTAATTTCAATATGAACAACATTGAGAAGTCTCTATCTGATCTTGTTATCCTCATTCTCCTAGTGGACAGAGGTATGAAGTGTGAAAAGACTTATGTCCTTATGGTGAATAAGAGGAAAGGGAAGGAAAAGAGATTTAAGCCCAAAGATTCTTCATGACCTTCAAAGAAAAGGGATATCAAAGGGGAGGTAAGGGAACAAGAGGCTTTTTAGTTAATATGTGGAAAGAAAGGCCATTGGAAGAAGAACTGCACCCAGCATAAGAAGAAAGGGGAAGGTTTTGGTGCATTTTATATCAAATGCAATTTATCTATTTCTAAAAATTGGGTTTTAGATATGGCTTGTCTTGGTCACATATGTATTCAAATACAGGAACCAAGTAGATTTAGGAAGATTGACTGAGGGGAGATAGATCTCCAAGAAGACAATGACGCCAGACTTGCTGCTATAGCTGTTCGGGACTACCACCTCACATTTCCAACTGGGATGATCTTGGGGTTAAAGGTTTGTTATTATGTGCAGTCTGTTACAAAATAAATTATTTATGTATCCAGACTAGATACATATGGATTTGTTTTCATGTTTGGAGATGAATGTTTCTTCTTTTACAAAGATAGAATTTGTTTTAGTATGGAACATTTATACAATGGTCTTTACGTGTTGTATTACACAAACCAAGTTATGGGAATCAATAACAAAGATACATCACATGAATCATACTAAAACCAAATTTGGTATCACTGACAAGGTCATATAAACGAGAAACACTTGAAAAAGTTACATCAAGATGGAAATATAGATTATTTCAAACTGTAACCACTTGGCGTATGTCATGCATGTTTACAAGGAAAAATGACCAAATTCCCATTTTGTGGGAATGGTGAAAGGGATAAAGAACTTCTTGAATTGGTTCATAATGATGAGTGTTGACGATTTCCAATTGAAGTAAGGGGAGGGTACTCATACTTCATAACATTTACTGATGATTTTAGTAGATATGGATATATCTACTTAATGAGGTATAAGTCAGATTCTTTTATTAAGTTCAAAGAATAACATAATGATGTTGAGAACCATCTTGGAAAGAATATTAAGAAACTTTTCTCAAACTGAGGTGGAGAATATCTTAATCAATACTTCATTGATTACTTATGGGTGTTTGGGATCCTATCCAAACTCACTACTTCATACACACCCCAGTGTAAAGGTGCGAGAAAAAGGAGGAACCACACCCGGTTAGACATGGTGAGATCAATGATGAGTCATGCGAGCCTTCTATTATATTTTTGGGGATATGAATTATAAAAATCCATGCACATACTAAACCAAGTTCCAACTAAATCGATAAATGGTATTCCATATGAGTTATGGAGTGAAAATAAAACCATATTATCGAATTTACATATGTGGGGAAGTGATGCATTTGTTAAGGCCTCTTCAGGTAACAAACTTGGACCCCAAGGCACAAAGTGTACCTTTATAGGATAACCCAAGGAAACAAGGGGATATTACCTATACAAACCCTCAGACAAAAAGGTTATACTAGAAATACACACCATATTTCTTGAGAGGGAGCACATATCCAAAAGAGATAGTGGGGGTGAGATAGAATTCGATGATGTTGAGGCTCAAGGTATATAAGAGTTGGTACATGAACAGATTCCAGAAATCCCTATTGAAGAGAGAACTATTCCAGAGACATAAGAACTTTGTAGGAGTACAAGAGTTGTTAGAGGACTGGAATGGTGTAGTTTTTTAGTTACTGAGGATGGTGACTAATTATTTGTTGATAATAATTATCCTATAACATACAAAAAAGAAGTAAGTGTCACATATGTTTCCAAGTGGAAAGTATCCATGAATTCTGAAGTGGATTCAATGTACCAAAACCAAGTCTGGATTTTGTTAGATCCTCCATTTGATGTAAATCATGTTGGTTGCAAATGGGTATTCAAGAGGAAAATTAACATAGAAGGAAAAGTCAATACCTATAAGGAACGACTGGATGAAAAAGGGTCCAAACAACATCAAGGAATTGAATAGGACAAAACCTTTTCACCAGTTGAAATGCTGAATGTCACGACCCGTCCTCGGGGCCCGTGCCGTGACTACCCCAAGCCCGCCTTCCATAGGCCAGGGGCTGGCGACTAGCACCAAAGGCGTAAAATCCCGATAACTGGGAAGGCATTGCCTTTATAAAAGAAAACAAGCACCACAGAGTACAAGCGGAAACAAAACACTAAGTACAAAAGAAAAGATGAAAAGTAAATGGGCCAGAATACAAACCCAAAAGAAAGTACAACTACAACTGAACAAAAAGACAAACAGCTGGAAGAGGGAAGCAGCTCCTGGGTCGTCCTCCTCGGGTCCTACCTGAAGGGTAGGTACAGATATCCTCCTCTATGATCTCATCCGTCAACCTCCTCTGTGAGTCGTCTCGTCGCGTAGTCCACCTCCGGGTACTGACTCGTCGTGTAGTCCACCTCCGGGTACCGACTCGTTGTGTAGTCCACCTCCGGGTACCGTCCAGTCCTCGAACACTCGGCCTCCGTCAGCACTGCACGTCGTCTGCAACCAACACAATGAGGTGCGGGCATAGCCCGTGCAGGGGTGAGTATAACTATACTCAGTAGGGACCCAGAGACCCTAAAGGTCTCACTAAACCAACAAGGATAACCACAAGAAGATCTCAACAGATAACCTCTACTTAGATATATGCCCATACATATACCTAAGTTATCAAGTAACCCATCTCAATCATGAAGAAACACAAGGATTGTGAAATCAACGGATAACCACTACCCAGGTATATGCCCATACATATACCTAAGTTATCAAGTGACCCATCTCATTCATTAGGTAAACACAAAGGTCAAAGATTCAGTTCAAACCAGGATTTCCATTATCGAAACCGTAACTGCTGAAGAGCTCCATCTCTGGAGTGTACAGTGGTCCTATCACGACTCTGAGGTACTTCTCACTAACCTAAGACTACTGAGGTACTCCTCCTGTCGAGTACCGCGGGCCTTCCACCTCACACAGTAGTGCTTCCCGCCGGGGTCTGCCACTCAAACATAGTAGTGCTCCCCCCTCATAGCCTATAGAGGTACTCCTCCTGTCAAGTACTGCGGGTCTGCCACCTCACAAATTAGTGCTCCCCACTGGGCTACGTAAGTCACTCTGAATCGAATCGGACAACCAGTCTTCAGGTCTCTGCCGGCTACACGGTCTCCGTACTCCGTACGCTCGTCTCCGGGAGGGTCCGCTCCACGAGCTACAAGTCGATACTCCAAGTATCTCAAAGTCCCACGAAGAATTATCCCAAAGGACCGCCTCGTCATAGGGGTCTCAACGCAAAAGACGGCGCGTCAATCGGACGCCCGGTCTGTGAGTTATTAGCCTTTTCGTCCGAGGGGCCCGGTTGGCTTCGTGAGTGAGCCAACCCGGCCGTATCTCATCTGTACCCCGAACTCTCATAGGGTATACCCATAGGGACAATTTCTCAACGAGATCACCAACGCCGCTGACGGTTCGTCAAACGGATGTCAGGTCTGAAAGATAACAGCTTTTTCGTTCCAGGGGCCCGGTTGGATTTCGGTGCAATCCAACCCGGCCACTATCCATCTGCATCCAAATCTCGGCGAAGGATGCCAAAAGTTCCGTATCATCAACAGGAACTCAACGCAACAGACGGCTTGCCAATCGGATGCCCGGTCTGAGAGTTATTGGCTTTTCCGTCTCACACCCACCCTGGGAAACTTCCCAGGAGGTCACCCATCCTGATCACTACTCTAGGCCAAGCACGTATAACTATGGAGTTTTAACCATGTAGGCTCCCAAAAAGGAAGGTGCACCTTGAGTATAGTATACCGAAACGACCGTCTCGATCTAAGGATCGTGTTGCCACTAACGGCGAGTCGTTTGGAGGCTCGTAGCCCAAGATACGAGCATTTGACCGTAAGTGGTCCGAAACTGGGGGTCTGGGCCCGGGCCGACCCGGGCCGACCCCCCCCCCCCCCCCCCTCTGGGTCGGCTGAACCTAGTCGACCCAGCCCGGGCGGTGACTCGGCCCGACGACCTGGCCCGGCTTGGAGAATCCGGCCCGACCGGCGGCGTGGCGGCGCGGGCCGGCACGACGGCGCGGCCTGGGCGCCGCATGCGCACCGCGCACGGGGGCAAAGCCCCCCGCTTTGTGAACCACGGCCCCCCCATTATGGGGGGCCATTTTGGCTGGCCGGGGGAATTAAATTCCCCCGGTTTTTCCTCCTTCCGGCTGGCCCGACCTGGCCGGCCGGCTCCTCCTCAACGGGACCGGCAGTGGCCGGTCCCTTTCTGGCTCCGACACCGGCGGCCCGGCTGGCCGCCGGTCACCAAGCTCCGTCGCGGCCCGGAACCGGCCGCAGCCCTTGTCGTCCGGCGCGGTGCGACGGCACCGCGCCCCTCCGCCGTGGCCCCGCTCCGGCCGTGGCGCCTTTGATTTCTTTTGACGTGGCGCGACGGCGTCTTGTTCTTGAATTTCTTTCCACGGCGCGGCGCGACGGCGCCGCGAAGTAATTGCCGTGCGATCCCTGCGTGGTGCGACGGCACCACGCCATCCCGTTCCATCCGCAAGGAAACAATTATGAACATAGGAGGGGGGTTCGGCCGTGTTGGTGCGGTCCGGGCCCCCCTCTCGTTAAACAATTACATTTAATCCTTTATCCTCAAAGTTAAACATTCTAGAATCAAGAATGGAAAATAAATAAATAAAATATCAACAATCCCCTACCTCAGATTCAAGAGCGGGGCATGCCAATCAAGCCGCGGAAGACTAGCGTCGCAGAGGTCGGGCGTCGCGGAAATCGAACGTCGTTTCCGTTGACGTCGAGGTGCGTCCGAAGAGGTACGTCACTGGAGAAGCTTCGTAAGCTTACGGAGATAGTCCGAGGGGGAAACGGCGTCTCCTTTCGTTGACACGGGAGGAAGATCGAAGAAGCGGCGCCGTCGATCTTCAGAAACACACCAGCTACGAAGAAGATAAGCAGCGTTCTTCGTCGGAGCTTAAGTGTTCTTCGTGTTCTTCATCAAGGTTGAAGAAGATGGAGAGAGCTTCTCAAAATCTCTCAAGGTGGCAAAGGAGACCAACCCAAAATAAAATAAGCTTAAGCCTTATTTTATTTACACAACTAAACACTTGAATTTCAAAAGATAAGAAACGAACCATTAATTCGTTGTATTAATTCAACGAAAGAAACAACTCATTTAATTTACGAAATAAACCGCCCAATTAAATGGTCTGTTAAGAATTTAAGAAAACGCGTCAGTTGACTTTCATAATGATGGGTTTTCGCGGGTGCGTTACTTAGCGGAAAGAAACGGCGGGGCTCGTGCGGGCCCCACCTCACAAATATCCTACCAAGAGGGTAGGATATTTCTGGATAGTACCATATCAGGTTCAACTCAGTTTAAGCCGCTTTTAAGTGGCTTCAAGTGGCTTCCAAGTGGCTTAAGTGAAATAAAATAAAGTTGTCAAAAAATTATTTTATTTCTTAAACTTAAGCCCGAAAATTTAAAAACCACACCCTAGAAAACGCAACTCCAGAAGAGGCGTTTCTAAGCGAATACCGGCGCTGCGATTTCATCGGTTCCCTCAGAATTCGATTCCGGGCACCGGTTCAAAAGTTAGAAAAACCCGCTCGTCCGTTCATTGAACGTACCCAAGCCAAACTTCGGAAATTGATTCCGGGCACACCGGGCCTCGGAATCAGGCGCCTTCAGAAACTGCGTTCTTGTAAAATTTCAAAGAAAATTAAGAAAAAAAAATTTCCTTGGAATTTACGGGTCTTTAAATTTCTCCCACCACAGGGCTTTACGTCCCCGTAAAGCTTCACCACAAACTTAGGGAAACAAAGCGGTACTGAGCACGCATCTGAGCCTTCCGCTCCCATGTTCTCACTTGGAGGTTCCTGCGCTGCCAAAGAAAGTGAAAAGAGGAATCAACCGTCCTCCTAGGATCCGCTCCTGTCGAACCTCTATCCCCACAGGAACCTCCGTAGAAGTCACCTCATCGCCACCGTCCAGCTCCTCATGGTCGATGATATGCGAAGGGGTTGAGCACGTATCTCCTCAGTTGGGATACGTGGAAAACGTCGTGCACCTAGTGCAACTGAAGTGGATGGGCCAAGCGGTAAACCACCTCACCTACCCAGCAGAGGACCTAGAAAGGTCCATTGAACCTCGAAGATAACTTGCCTCCCTGGCCACATCTCCGTAAACCTCGTCGAGGTGAGACCCGTAAAAAGACGTGGTCCTCATCCTCGAACTCCAGAGGTATCCATTTCTGTTAGAACTGAAACTCAAAATGAAAGCTTCTACAAGGGTAAGGTTGACCGACTCAAGAGTGATCGATTGCACCCTCCTGTGCAAGAGTTACCCTGCGCTTCCTGGGGTTTCCTTTTCCGCCGACCAAGGAAAACCCATCCCGACGTTTGCCTAAAACCGTCAATTTGTGTATGAACAGTTATTGCCCATTCCATACTCAAACTAACGTCGTAAGGCCTCGACGCTGCCACCAAGAGATTCCAACCAGAACTCTTGCCTCGAGGGTCTGACCACACCGTCGGCGTAATTCTGATTATCGAGTCTCCTCCCAAGGTATCTCCAGACGTGAGGGTCAAGTCCACGGCTTACCGGAAACTCTAGGTCTGGAACAAGATTTGTGAAAGCAAGGAATGATTCATATCGACGTCTGTTACTACAACTGCTAGTAGTGGACACAGACTGTCCCTTGAATAATTTCTAGAGCCATTGGGTCACACTCCTTGACCGCATGCAGCCGCACTCTTCCTCCGCCCTCCAGCTTCCTGAGCCTGGCGGGAATAACTAAGGCGGGTGGTTGTACCATGTTAGGATGTACACCACCTCATGCTGCTCTCCTAGCTCTGCCTCCACGTCTGCTGCTTCGTAGACACATCTCTCCTTTAATCTTCCTCTTCTTGAAACATTTAACACGCCCGAGTCTCTAAGACTGGCACCAGTTTCCTGTTTCTTACTGCACTGTGCAGTCTTCATCCTCTCTTGGATGTCCTGGACCTACTTTAGTCTCACAAGATCTGCTATGATTTCTTCTTTGCCGAAAAGAGAAATCTGGTCTCATCCCCTGGATGAACCTCATTCGTTGCCTAATATAGTCAATCCTGACATAAATGATGCAGTCATGCCATGGATGACGTCGTAAGGCCTCGACGTAACTACCAAGAGATCCAAATGTCACTCTCGCCTCCAAGGGTCGAGTCACACTGTCGGCATCAGTGTGAGGTCACCGGGTCTCCTCCAGTAGAAATCTCGAAAGTGAGGGTCAAGTCAACAGTTTAACCGGGACCACTCAGTATCAACCAAAAAAAAAAGGACAGGAAAGCAAACATCACAAGATAAGTGTCTTTTTATTATTGCAGCTCATAATACAAAGACACGAATACAAAACAACATGGAACTAGAAGTACAAAGGACGTATCCACTAGTTCCGCTCCTGTCCACCTGCTCCCGGAGCTCTACTGCCTTGTCCACTGCTCGGCTGTTGCTCAAGCACCCGCCGCTGCTTCTGTCTCGGTGGCTCCTCCAACACCCGCTGATCAACCGTGCGGGTGGTCGTACAGTCACGTGCCAGGTGACCCTTCCTGCCGTAGGAGAAACATTGTCCGTTTCTGGCACGCCTGGCTCTGACCCCACCCCGGGTTCCCCGCACCACTGATCCTAAAACCCGAGATCGTCCAACTGCTGGTCTGGTCCTCCTGGACCTCTGCATCATCTGTCTACTGCCCACAGATGACTCGGAAACTGATCGAAAACCTTGCGGCAAGGGCAGAAGCTCCTATACACGCTCGGGGTGTAGAGCTACTAGCACAAACTCCACCCTGAAGAAGGTCTCGAAGTCTTCCCATGTGAAGGCCATCCCATCGCAAAACTAGAACAAGTGGCTCCACCACTTACCTGCTACTGCCTGAAGAAGGCTGGGAGCAAAGATCACCATGAAATCTGCCGGCATCCCCACTAGCCTGAAGACTCCCACCACAGCCTCCAGCCAATCCTCAGCTGCCTGCGGGTCTGTCTCTCCCCAGAACCTGGGTGGCCTCTGGCGCTGGAACTCGTGCAGCACACTCAAGTGGCGTGCATCGCCTACTGCTGGGGCTGGTGGCATCGCTGGCCCAACATATGGTAGTATCGCTGGTGCCTCTGCTGGTGCCTCAACTGCAAGAGGGCCCTGTACCGAAGCCTCGTCGCTCGACAGGCTGTCAGTACGCATATCCCTCTGGGCTCTAGCTGGTTGTTCGTAAAAAGGCATCCTGAATGAAACAACGTAACACGGTCAAACGATTATACCTGGTGAGATGACCTGGTTTGAGCTGACATTTAAAAATTTCTGGAAACACACACGCAATCAGTGTTTTCGTGCACAAAGTCGGAAATCAGTTGTTAGGGTCCTGGTGTATGGATACGTCGGCCGCCCGCACCAACACTGGACTCCCTGAACTGAAAACCACACTCGGTACTCTTAACACTGTTGCTTCACAGAAAGAAACATCAGAGTTATAAGTTCTGCGGTAGAACCGAACTCCTCTGATACCAATTTGTCACGACCCGTCCTCGGGGCCCATGCCGTGACTACCCCAAGCCCGCCTTCCATAGGCCAGGGGCTGGCGACTAGAACCAAAGGCGTAAAATCCCGATAACTAGGAAGGAATTGCCTTTATAAAAGAAAACAAGCACCATAGAGTACAAGCGGAAACAAAACACTAAGTACAAAAGAAAAGCTTAAAAGTAAATGGGCCAGAATACAAACCCAAAAGAAAGTACAACTACAACTGAACAAAAAGACAAACAGCTGGAAGAGGGAAGCAGCTCCTGGGTCATCCTCCTCGGGTCCTACCTGAAGGGTAGGTACAGATAGCCTCCTCCACGCTCTCATCCATCAACCTCCTCTGTGAGTCATCTCGTCGCGTAGTCCACCTCCGGGTACTGACACGTCGTGTAGTCCACCTCCGGGTACCGACTCGTCATGTAGTCCACCTCCGGGTACCGTCCAGTCCTCAAACACTCGGCCTCCGTCAGCACTGCCCGTCGTCTGCAACCAACACAATGAGGTGCGGGCATAGCCCGTGTAGGGGTGAGTATAACGATACTCAGTAGGGACCCCAAGACCCTCAAGGTCTCACTAAACCAACAAGGATAACCACAAGAAGATCTCAACAGATAACCTCTACTTTGTTATATGCCCATACATATACCTAAGTTATCAAGTAACCCATCTCAATCATGAGGAAACACAAGGATTGTGAAATCAACGGATAACCACTACCCAGGTATATGCCCATACATAAACCTAAGTTATCAAGTGACCCATCTCATTCATGAGGTAAACACAAAGGTCAAAGATTCAGCTCACACCAGGATTTTCATTATCGAAACCGTAACTGCTGAAGAGCTCCATCTCTGGAGTGTACAGTGGTCCTGTCACGACTCTGAGGTACTGCTCACTAACCTAAGACTGCTGAGGTACTCCTCCTGTCGAGTACCGCGGGCCTGCCACCTCACACAGTAGTGCTTCCCGCCGGGGTCTGCCACTCAAACATAGTAGTGATCCCCCCTCATAGCCTACAGAGGTACTCCTCCTATCAAGTACTGCGGGTCTGCCACCTCACATAGTAGTGCTACTCCGCTGTGGGTCTGCCACCTCACAAAGTGGTGCTCCCCACTGGGCTACGTAAGTCACTCCGAATCGAATCAGACAAGCAGTCTTCAGGTCTCTGCCGGCTACACGGTCTCCGTACTCCGTACGCTAGTCTCCGGGAGGGTCCACTCCATGAGCAACAAGTCGATACTCCAAGGATCTCAAAGTCCCACGAAGAAGTATCTCAAAGTACCGCCTCGTCATAGGGGTTTTAACGCAACAGACGGTGCGTTAATCGGACGCCCGGTCTGTGAGTTATTAGCCTTTTTGTCCCAGGGGCCCGATTGGTTTCGTGAGTGAGCCAACCCGGCCGTATCTCAACTGTACCCCGAACTCTCATAGGGTATACCCATAGAGACCGTTTCTCAATGAGATCACCAACGCCGCTGATGGTTCGTCAAACGGACGTCTGGTCTGAAAGATAACAGCTTTTTCGTTCTAGGGGCCCGGTTGGATTTCGATGCGATCCAACCCGGCCACTATCCATCTGCATCCAAATCTCGGCGAAGGATGCCAAAAGTTCCGTATCATCAACAGGAACTCAACGCAACAGACGACGCACCAATCGGACGCCCGGTCTGAGAGTTATTGGCTTTTCCGTCTCACACCCACCCTGGGAAACTTCCAGGAGGTCACCCATCCTGATCACTACTCTAGGCCAAGCACGCTTAACTATGGAGTTTTAACCACGTAGGCTTCCAAAAAGGAAGGTGCACCTTGAGTATAGTATACCGAAACGACCGTCTCGATCCAAGGATCGTGTTGCCGCTAACAGCGAGTCGTTTGGAGGCCCGTAGCCCAAGATACGGGCATTTGACCGAAAGTAGTCCGAAACTGGGGGTCTGGGCCCGGGCCGACCCCCCCCCCCCCCTTTGGGTCGGCCGAACTGGGTCGACCCGGCCCGGGCGGTGACCCGGCCCGACGACCTGGCCTGGCTCGGAGAATCCGGTCCGGCCGGCCGCGCGGCGGCGCGGCCTGTGCGCCGCATGTGCGCCGCGCGCGGGGGAAAAGCTCCCCGCTTTGTGAACCACGGCCCACCCATTATGGGGGGCCATTTTGGCTGGCTGGGGGAATTAAATTCCCCCCAGTTTTTCCTCCTTCCGGCCGGCCCGACCTGGCCGGCCGGCTCCTCCTCAACGGGACCGGCAGTGGCCGTTCCCTTTCCGGCTCCGACAGCGGCGGCCTGGCTGGCCGCCGGTCACCAAGCTCCGCCGCGGCCCGGAACCGGCCGCGACCCTTGTCGTCCGGCGCGGTGCGACGGCACCGCGCCCCTCCGCCGTGGCCCTGCTCCGGCCGCGGCGCCTTTGATTTCTTTTGACGTGGCGCGACGGCGTCGCGTTCTTGAATTTCTTTCCACGGCGCGGCACGACAGCGCCGCACAATAATTGCCGTGCGATTCCCGCGTGGTGCGACGACACCACGCCATCCCGTTCCATCCGCAAGGAAACAATTATGAACATAGGAGGGGGGTTCGGCCGTGTTGGTGCGGTCCGGGCCCCCCTCTCGTTAAACAATTACATTTAATCCTTTATCCTCGAAGTTCAACATTCTAGAATCAAGAATGGAAAATAAATAAATAAAATATCAACAATCCCCTACCTCGGATTCAAGAGCGGAGCATGCCAATCAAGCCGCGGAAGACTAGCGTCATGGAGGTCGGGCGTCGCGGAAATCGAATGTCGTTTCCATTGACGTCGAGGTGCGTCCGAAGAGGTACGTCGCTGGAGAAGCTTCGTAAGCTGACGGAGATAGTCCGAGGAGGAAACGGCGTCTCCTTTCGTTGACACGGGAAGAAGATCGAAGAAGCGGTGTCATCGATATTCGGAAACACACCGGTTACGAAGAAGAGAAGCGACGTTCTTCGTCGGAGCTTAAGTGTTCTTCGTGTTCTTCGTCAAGGTTGAAGAAGATGGAGAGAGCTTCTCAAAATCTCTCAAGGTGGCAAAGGAGACCAACCCAAAATAAAATAAGCTTTAGCCATATTTTATTTACACAACTAAACACTTTAATTTCAAAAGATAAGAAACGAACCATTAATTCGTTGTATTAATTCAACGAAAGAAACAGCTCATTTAATTTACGAAATAAACCGCCCAATTAAATGGTCTGTTAAGAATTTAAGAAAACGCGTCAGTTGAATTTCATAATGACGGGTTTTCGCGGGTGCGTTACTTGGCGGAAAGAAACGGCGGGGCTCGTGCGGGCCCCACCTCACAAATATCCTACCAAGAGGGTAGGATATTTCTGGATAGTACCCTATCCTGTTCAACTCAGTTTAAGCCACTTTTAAGTGGCTTCAAGTGGCTTCCAAGTGGCTTAAGTGAAATAAAATAAATTTGTCGAAAAATTATTTTATTTCTTAACCTTAAGACCGAAAATTTAAAAACCACACCCGAGAAAACGCTACTCCAGAAGAGGCATTTCTAAGTGAATACCGGCGCTGCGATTTCATCGGTGCCCTCAGAATTCGATTCCGGGCACCGGTTCAAAAGTTAGAAAAACCCGCTCGTCCGTTCACTAAACGTACCCGAGCCAAACTTCAGAAATTGATTCCGGGCACACCGGGCCTCGGAATCAGGCGTCGTCAGAAACAGCATTCTTGTAAAATTCCAAAGAAAATTAAGAAAAAAAATTTCCTTGGAATTTACGCGTCTTTACACTGAAATCCATCAGAAATATATTGTCCATTTCCACTTACCATGACTATGAGATTTGGAAAATTGATGACAAAACAACATTCCTTAATGGGAACCTTCAGAAAGATGTCTACAAGACACAAAATGAAGGGTTTATGACTCTGAAGGATGCTAATAAGGTATGCAAGTTGCAAAAATACATTTATGGATTAAAGCAAGCATCCAGGTCATGGAACAATTGTTTTGATGAAGCCATAACGAAATTTGGTTTTATCAAGAAAAAATTTGATCCTTGTGTCTACAAACAGTTTAGTGGGAGTGCAGTCATTTTCCTAATAGTATATGTTGATGACATATTACTTATTGGAAATGAGATACCAGTCTTATAGTATGTTAAGGCATGGTTGAATCAATGATTCTACCTTAAGGACTTGGTAGAGGCAACATATATTATTGGGGTCAATATCCATCGTGATAGATCTAAGAGATTGTTGGGACTAAGTCAAAGTACGTACATTGATAAGATACTGAATAGATTCAGTATGAAACAATATAAGAGGGGATTGTTTCCAGCATCACATGGCATTAATATTTCCAAAAATGTTTCCTAAGACACATGAGGAATGAAAGATAATGGAAAGGACTCCATACAAATCAGTGATTTGGTCAGTCATGTATGACATGATTTTTACTAGGTTGGATATCGCTTACACATTGAGTGTGTTAGGCAGATATCAAGCTGACCCAGGTGACCACCATTGGATGGAATTCAATATTATCCTAAAGTATCTGAGGTGTACTAAGGATATGTTCTTGGTTTATGAAGGATATGGGGAACAAGTCATTAGAGGATATGCAAATGCTAGTTTCCAGACTTTTCAAGATGACATGAAGCTTTAAATGGGATACATATTCACTTTCAATGGAGGTGAAATGAGATGGAGGAGCTCAAAGAAGAGTGTGGTCACAGATTCTACAGAAGTGTCTGAGTAAATCATAGCTTCTGAGGTAGATAAAGAAGATGTTTGGATGTGAAGCATTGTCCAGGAGTTGGATGTGATTCCCAGTAGTAAAGATCCCATCACACTGTACTGTGATAATACTTCAGCGATGACTATCGCAAAAGATCTAAGGTCACATCAGTGGATGAATCACATACATCGGATTTATCATATCTAGAGGGATTTTTCTCAGAGAGGTGATGTTGCAGTGAAAAATATTTTCATAGAAGACAACATGGTAGACCCCTTGACTAAATCCTTGACTCAGCAGAAACATGATCACCATGTGAGTTCTAGCAGACTGTAGGTCGTAGGCAGTCGGCTCCTATCCAAGTGGGATTTTGTAAGAGTTGGTGTCCTAGAACTAACTGGTTTTACATTGATTACATGGATATTTAATGTATTTAAATAATAAAAATATTATTATATATTGTTCATTGTTTTTCATGAATATGATGTAATAATGTACTAGAGTATTTGTTGCATTGATAAGGTCATGGAAGTTCCCCGATATGATGAGAACCTTGAAATATTATAACAACATTCTTAAAAATAGTTTTACAGTTGGATGACATACTATGATGGGACACGTATCTTGAAAACTGTTAGGTGTGAGTACTCGTAAGCAGATGAGACTTACACTCATGAAGTTCCCACTTGGTAATCTCCAGGACAGAAGATTTTGAGAAAAGACCCGCCAGTAGGAATTATGCATGTTTTGGTGTCATCAGATATTTCTATCTGCAAGCACATGTAATGATCCATAGAAAATATGATTATCATTAATATGTGTCATGTCTCACACACTTTTATTTAATGAAAAAACCATCAAACAGAAAGTTGGCAGGAAGTAGGGTACATTGGGTGTGTCACGAGTGGCATGTTATTAATTTATAAGTCAAGGAAGGATTTGTCCCTTCCATTTATGGAAGTTGATATATCAGCCCTTTGATTGAAATAGAACTGTTGCGCGAAATTCCATGTCCATGGTGTAATGAAAAGTTTATTTCAGGTAGTCAAAGAAGGACATATCAAGCATAAAAGTTGATGACACTATCATGAAACCTGGTTGATGAGATATTGCGAAAAAGGGATTATATTACACAGGGAGCATTCGTATGTGGATATTGTTGTTGCAAATTTAAGTTCTTTCTTGTGGGTGACTTGACCCATTTCTAGACAATACTATTGGACTTTAGGCAAGCCCACCTAATGCCAATGAGAAAAAATCCTAGAGGGGCACACATTAAGTGTTTCTAGTGGTCTTAGTTAAATTCTATTTGATGTTAATTAATAAATATTATTCTCAAGACAATGGAATAATTTTATTCAAGTTAAAATGATTACATAAATTAAATAAATAATTATTCACTGAATTGTGTGTAAAATATATTTATTTATTTTATTGAATATTTAATAAATATTTAATTACTAGTATGTAAAAGATATATTTATTTAAGAGAATAAATTTTTTATTTATTTATTCAGGTGTTCAATAAATAGAAGTGGAGTTAGAGAGGACTAAGG
Organism: Viscum album; assembly: GCA_963277665.1. Lineage (NCBI taxonomy): Eukaryota > Viridiplantae > Streptophyta > Magnoliopsida > Santalales > Viscaceae > Viscum > Viscum album. The sequence continues at coordinate 1,672,251,724 of OY728148.1, read as the reverse complement.
CCAGTACAGTAGTAAAATAATTATTTTCAAGATGATAAATAATTATTTAACTTGTTGGAACAAATTAAAATAACACTGTTATTATTTTGTGATGCTGAATTTTATTTTTAATTATGTTTTGTGCAAGTTGGCGCACCATAAATAATGAAACATTATTATTATTAATAGAATGGGTTTTATGTAAGGTTATGAATGTATTTAATTTTGTTATGCAATTAAATATTGTAATTGAAGGCAAAAGAAAAGAGGTCAAGAACGAGACACGTTCTTCAAGGATGAAGAATAAGCGATCAAGAGCGATAGAAACAAGACACTCGCTTTGCCGCACTAGCACCCGAAGAATGATTAGTGTCGATCAGATTCCATCAGAGCATGTGTGGATCACCGCTAGATGGATTCTACTTTGGATCATTAAAATCACAACAAGATAATCTGGAAGTGTCATTCCAGACGATCAACATCATCAATGAAGAAAATACTAAAGATCCGGGTATTATTTTATTTGTGAAATTAATTAAGTTAATCAAAAACATGATGTGACAGCTCCTCTATATAGGTGTTGGGCATCTTTATTCTTTATATTAATATTTTATTCTATTCCATAGAGACTATTGTTCATTGTCGTATTGATCCTGGAATAATAATTGATCATAGTAAAAATCAGAGTTGGCTGTCAGGACACCCATGCTTCAGCTACATCCGGAACCTTGAAAATCTACCCACCAAGACATTTATAAAATTTTGTTCTCAAGATAACGACCAGTGTAACTTATTCAGGCTTGGAATAACCTCCCGTTCACCCTCATTCAGTCTTGTTATAACCACTCATATACCCTCTTTTGGTATTAGGATAACCTCCCATGTACCATTCGAGATAAAAAAACATTAATCCTTATACAATGCATTAGAAGTATATATAATTTGGTGACCAATCATCACATAATGAAGATCATACATATATGTTCCACAAGATCATAAACAATTCATCATATTATAGCTCATGTAAAAAAACACATTTCATAAAAAATTCATCATAGCATAAACCATGGTTAAAAAACTGTTTCATATACATATCATCATCATAATCAAAAATAATTTAAAGAAAGAATAAGGATGGTAAATTAAAACATTTCTCAAGGGAAACATCCTTTGAAATTTGAAAGAAATTATTTAAAAATTAAAAATTTCTTATATATTAAAGATAAAAATTCTTTCAAAATAACATTTTAAACTTGTAAAATAATATCTAAATAATTTAGTGGTCATGATGGTAGAAAATTCCATTCATTTCTTGTATAGTAAAACAAAGATTCCATTCACATTTTTCATGAAAAGTCAAAATAACTTTTTGAAAAAAATATGAGAGGATTATTTTTAAAACATTTTGTAAATTTTAAAACATGGATAATAATGTATTTAAAAAACCATTAGATAATAGTAAAAACATTATTTAATTTTTTTATAAAATATTGACATGGAGGAAAAATGATTTTTGACCAAAAAGAAAAATAAAATGGATTTTTATTAAAAGTATTATTTTGGAATAATTAATCCTTAAAGAGAGTAATATGAAAGGAAAATAATGAATTATATAGAAATAAGAATAGGATATTAATATTCTTGAGTTTTTTGGATAGGGATATCATAATATTTTGTTATCATAAACTTAATCATAAACAATCCTGATAAAAAATAATATTGAAATAGAAAACCTTTATGAATTTGGAAAAATTTGAATTATAACACCCATAATATAAATAACCTTGTAAAGATATTTATATCCGTTATTTTTTATGACAATAATCATAAAATAAATTCATTATAAGTATATACACTACACAAATTAAATAATTTGTGAATATGGAATGTGTCCCATAAAAATAAAATTGAGATGAAAATTCTTTACCAAATTGGTAGCATCTTTGAATCATGATATGAATTATCTAATATCAAAAAATGAAAATTTTAATATCATGAAGATAATTATATTCAAGATACAACATTTAAAAGCGGAATTAAATACACCATACAAAAAAAAAGATGCCTGGAGAATATGGCATACACCTCTCTAAAAAAGGGTGACAAGAAATTCCTTTCTTTATGTCTCAAATGTGTTCTTAATAATTTGAATATAATGTATCATAAATATATATTTATTATCATTTACCAAATTTTCCTTAATAATTATTTATTAAAAACACTTTTCCTGGTGATAACTACTTCATTTTTCATGTGTGTTCTTATTCAGTTGTTTTATTCACTATACATTGACCGTGGTTCCATAATTTAGATAATTTTAGTCATTATATAATTTAATATATATTCATTATATACATATTTAGTGTCATTTATAAAGGTTAGGAATGATAAATTAATTACTTTGTTAATGGAGAGGGTAGGCCTTACGTAAACATGAATGTTGTTTCCATTTTCTCAATAGTTGGAATAAAAGAAATATAATCATTAATTAAACTTTGTAGAATCATTTTTATATCATATATATCATATATATTCATTATATATTTCTTTATTACCATCCTTGTTAATTAAAATAAAAAACTCACCACATCAATTCATGGAGGTGGTACTCCGCACAGATGCATGAGCAATGTAATCATTTTCCTAAAGATTGAATGGTATAAAGGAATATGTGATGTTATAATTAAATAAGTACATTTAAGTCAAAAATAAAACATATTTACTTTATATACATCATTATATCCACCTGGGAGAGGCGTTGATAGAAAAAAATAGCATTAGTTCATTAGGTGGTAGTCCACCATACACACGATCGATTAATTTGTTTCCCATTTGATGGAATATGAGATTGATATAGGTTATGTAATTAAAATAATAATATTTATTTATGTGATAGATCTTTATTTTATTATATCATCATTGTTTAATAATATTTTAAGAAGGTTTAAGAATAAATAAAAAAACAATTGGTTAAGAACGATACCTCTCCTTCAGAATCCTCCTTATATTTGCACCAAAATCCATCTCAAAAGTGTTTCCTAATCAAAATAAGGCCTCTAGAATGTCATGGGGGAGTAAATAAGATATTTTAATAGTTATTGGCTGAACAAAATGGTTTTTTAATTGTGAATAGGAGAGGATATGGTGTGTTATTTTATAAGTGAAGTGGGGGGGGGGGATGACACACTTTGAATTTTTGAAAAGAAAAAGTTAAACCCTTGTTTTAAACGCCTAAAAAGGATAAAAATTCACTCATTATCAAAACTTATATGATATAAGCTCTAAATATGTTCATAAAATAGGAAGTGGATAAGTTTTTAGTATATTTTAACCATTCTCAGTTTAGTTTAACCCCTTTTAAACCCATTTTAACCTTAACCATTGTAATAATAGTTACTATTTTTACTATTAATAATAAGAAAAAATTATATCATACTTATTATAAAATATTAATTATTAAGATTCAAAATATATAATAAACTTTACCAAATTCAACTTACATAAGTGTAATAATTTAAGTTAAAATTAAACTCATCGACGTTGTGAAAAAACTGGTTTCCAAAGAAAATGTTTTCATAATTATAGAATGTTTTAACATAAAAATTCAATATGCAACAAATTTTAATGACCTAAATTGGATTAATTATAATATAATTTAACTAATTTTAATTTAAATCCATATTTAAACAAAATTTAACGTGTAAATACATTAAATTAAATTGTAAGTATTTTATGAAAATAAAAAATGTTCACTATTTATAAAAAAATTAATATTTTAAGTAAATTATGAAAACTTAACTCTAAGATAGTTTTGAATTTATGATTTCAAAAATGAAGATAATTTTTTAAAATAAATTTTATGAATATTTAAGAATTTTAATATTTCTATTTATTCATAAATATCAATGAAAATTAATTTTTGTAAAAAAATATATTTTCGAGGAATATAAATATTTTACCAAAAATCAATTATTTATTTAGAAATATATTTTATTTATCAAAAAACATAATAATTAATTCTAAAAATTTGGTAATCCTCTTCATACCACCAAATTTAACATCTCGGTTATAATAGTAATGTTTAAATAATAAAATTTTCAATTAAGTATTTTGGTTTGTTAAAACATGGTATTGTATGTTACACATGGTTATAAAGAAATTAAATTTATTTGGAAAAAAATATTTCATAGAAAATATTTGGGTGTTACAATTATTTTTTTTGTAATTGTAGTAATATTGGTAGTATTATTAGAATCAACAATACTAGTAATAATAATAATAATAATTAATATGCAGAATATAGAGAATAAAACTCCTGCCTTAATATATTGAGAAACAAAAAAAAGATCCCCTAATAAATATGAGGTTATAAATGGCATAAAACACCTCCAATCAAAAGAAAATTAATACATAAAAACAACTATAAAAATGAATATTCATAATATAACTCATCATTACTATAATAAAATCCTGAAATTCTCATTTAATTCAAAATTTTAGATTGAATAAAATTGATATTTTGTCATAATATTTTGAATTAAGTGAGAATATCCTTTCCTACACCTTGATTTCTTAGGGGATATTTGAAAACCCTCCCCATCAACTAATGCCTTTTCTTCATTTATGAAAACTATATTTCAGTATTGTACTATTCTTAGGCAGTCTTCCTATATATATGCACAGTCCCCCTAAATCCAATTGAGTTATATCTGATTGTTAATATCTTATTAAAAATAGAGTACTGAACAAAGTCCTATGTCTGTGATTAAGGAAATAACAACCACTATGTAGAATAATATTTATCTTGTAAATTATACCACACATTATAATCACCCCTTGATTGATCCTCAAAGGTATAAACTTTCCTATTATATTTCCCCACCTCTATACCTGCATCCCTCCCAACCAACTACCATAGAGGATGTCACAGTGGAACATCTCACATTTTTGACTCCTTTCTAGTAGAAAAATCGATCGAAACCCAAATTTATTCTATTTCATCCCTTTTCCATTATACTCAATTCAATCATTTTTTAAATAATAAAACATTTTAATACAATTTAAATCACACTCCATAATTATAAATAATAAAACATACCTTTTAAAAGATTATTTAATGTTCATATTATTATAAGAAAACATGATTTAAGAGGTTTGGATTTAGAAGAATGTTCAAGAAGGTTTTTCAATATGTACAAATAATGTGAAGAGTTTAAAGATCATGAACTTAACCATATATAAACCAATAGATTAAATTATCTTTTAAAGGATTACCATGTGTGGTTTAATAATTACTAATATAACCATGCTACACTAAAAAACCTTTAAAGATTTCACCGTTTTCATATAAGATTATTTAGAATTAAATATGTTAATTAATAATTAACAATGTAGTGTAACAATTTTTTTCTAGACAAGAATGGTTGATTTAATGACCAAAAATGTTTCTATATAAAATTTACTTCTCGATATATGTTTGAGGTATAGTAAAAATAATTCACATTCACTACACAATAAACCAAAAATATATTGTCTCATCAATAAGGAATGCTACATACAGATTACACATATACTCTATAAAATTGAAATTTGTATAGTTAGAAAATAAAAAAATAACTAGATAGAAATTTAATATTATAGAACATTGCGGTCCCACGGAATTATAGCTTCCATGAATTACACTTTAAAAAAGAATCTAATCTTTAGTAAAATAAAAAGCATTTTGAAAATGAAGAATATAGAACATTGAGAATAATTTTTTTGAATGAATAATGATCAATATAATAGAAATTTATTTGAAGTATTATACCAATATTACTATTTTAATAACAAAATAACTGTTAGTATTAGTAACCTGTGTAGTGACTCGGCCCAAAAAGTTGAGAGTCAGTGTCTTCTATCAATTATATTGGCATGATTACAAGTAATCAAACCTCGAAGGACCAAGGAGTGAATTATTATTTGTAAACCTAATAAATTTTTGATTACTTTATTAAAAAAGAACACACTAATTACAACAATTTTTTATTCTTTATAAATAAATAAATAAATTCTAGGACAACTCTAATACACCTAGTAAATCCTTTCATATATTTCATAATAATATTTTAGTATTCTTGTGGAAGGAAAAAAAATAAGGGTGAAATCAAATGCTTAGTAAGGATAAAGTATAGTGGAATAAATAATTAATAAATGAGAATAATAAATATGGAATGGTAAATAATCAGAACACACATAGAATGTAATTATAATACTAAGAAGTGAGTGCATAAAAAACATGGAATGTTAATAAATGGAAACACATTAAATTAAAATTACTAGATAAGGAAACATAAATATGGAAATGAAATAAACTGAAACATATGTCATTTAATTAACAAACTAAAAATTTAGTGTATCCATACATATGTCGATGCAAAATATCATGGATTAATAATAACTAATATTAAATGAGGGAAATGCTTAATTATTGAACGCCTTGTTTCCTAGGTACATTGTACCTTTATCATAAAGACCTTTCACAATACAATTTACAATATATAGGGTAAAAACCCATCTAATGTGTCTATCTAAATGAATCTTATGATGAGACTACTGATTCATCGATGTGATATCTATAATGGGGCCCCATTCATATTGTACCTATCCAAAACATTCCTTATATTGAATAATCGAAAAAAATAATTTGCCATATCAAATAACCACATTGAATAAAGAATATAGAATTATCAATATTTCATCAAATAATCAAATAACTATCAAAGTAGACACTATATGTAAAATGGTATATATTTTAGGCAATAATAATATCCATAATAGATGATATGTATAATTAGGGTAAATTCAATGATCATTGGATTTTGAGTAATTCAATGGGATTTCAAAAATGAATCAAGGATTTGAATATAAATAGTATCCTTGACCAAATAAATTTAAAAACCATCCATAGGAATCATAAGGATGTTATCAATACAACATACCCTAAATAGAGTTAAATGAAGGGTTTTTGTCTTTGATGAATGAAAATATTATAAAAATATCCTTTAAAAACATTATTGAGAAAAATACCACTTTATTATGAAAAAGCTTATGAAAAACCATTTCTTTGAAAATCAATTTTAAAATGATTTTCTTTAAAAATTAAATTTTTAAAAATGAAAAGGAATTTTCAATAGAGTGATGATGGGTAGATTCGTACATGATGTATAAGGTAAAAAGAACATTTCTTTTACATAGTAAAATGGTTAGAAAAATTTCTTATTCACAAAGAGATAAGAATATTCCATTAAAAAAATGGGAAAATAAAAAAGGTAAAAATTTCTTTACAAAATAATTTTAATTTTTTTTGAAAACATTTGAATAAATAATGGGTTTTAGAAGAAAACGAATTCTCTGAATAAGAGGGGAATAAATTCAGGTTTTATGAAAAAAAATTTCTAAAACATTTTGAGTACCAAAGAGTGGAAAAATGGTATTAATACTTTAAAAAGGTTATGAATAACCAGAGGATAATAAAATTATATGTTTTATTGAAAAATGGTCATATAATTTCCTTGAATTTAAATACCATTTAAATATCAATAAAGTTATTATTGAGGAAAATAAACTTTAACATTCCAAAGTGTCCCATAACACTTTCAAATATTTTAAATCATAACGATCATGAAAGAATAACCTTAAATTAATGATTAAAATACCATGAATATAAATGGAATAATGATATAAAATAACAAAAGATGAAATTGATACACCATAGAACATATGTTAGTGGCGAACATGACATTTATCTCAAGGATGTAAAAAGTGAGATGAGAATCCCTTACCATTAGTTTAATTTCAGGTGAATGTCCTTTAAATTCCAATGTAATAATCTTATTTTAATTTTCTACTTGCTTCAGAACATTTTTCATTTTTATAATTACTTTTATTTCACGTATTACCATGTTGTGTACAACTACTTCAACAATGAAGTTTACATCATGTGTTTTGACCAGATTCAGTTCATGTTTTAGAAACAACTTTTGTAGGTCTACTATGGTTAAAGGGGTAATTATATAACTTCTCTAGAATAATAATAACAACATAATTACCATATTAGAACATCAATTATACTTGAATCATTAAATTTTGTTATGAAAAATGAATCAATGTTACGATCATGGAGATGGTAGGTCCTACGTACACATGAGTAACGTTGTCATTTTTTAGCGATCATTATGGAAATAAGGTAAGTTAAAATATATATTTCCATAATGATAATTATATCACAAATAAAATATTATTTAATCATTTATATATGTATATAATTCTTGTGATGTAGAATGAATCACATCGTATCGGGGAGGCGGTAGTCCACACGTTCACGACCGACATTATCGTTTTTTAATATGTGAAAGGATAACATATAAAATGATACATACATACATACAAAAATATATATATATATCCTAAAAGGTAATTATTTCACGAATATCACATATATTTTTTGTATGTCTCATATTTTTAATTATAATCATCCTTTATACATTCCAGGGATCGTGTTAACGAATCACATCACTTTGAGGGGGCGGTAGTCCACACTTTCTCAAATGATGTTATCTTTTTTACATAAAATATAAAGTATAAAGATATATGTTGTAAAAGAATTAAATAAGTATAAAGAGATTATAAATATCATATATAACATACATAAATAGAGTTTCCACCATAATGGCAACCATGAAACGTAGTAATAGTAAAAATAAACAATCATCATTTCGTGAGGTAGTAGTTCTCCATACACAGAAAAAGTATGTTCGTAACCCATTAGATGGATATTTGTGTAAGTTTATGTCAAAATAATAACATAAAAACATTCTAGTATATTGAGTGTACTGGTGTTTTTGTTTATGTATAGAATAATAATAGTATAGGGAATGTGGAATTAAAATGAAACTAAAAATATTGAGAGAAGAAATTACCTCTTAATCGGGTAAATTCTTTTAGTTTATACCAAAAATATTCCATAGATAGTTTTCTAGACAAATAAAGGCTTATAGGTTTAGGCCAGGGATGTTGGAATGCTATTTGGACAGATCATGGCTGTAAGGACCCGATCATTTATGAATAAAATTCTATTTCTTATAATGTCTTATGGATATAGAAAACACATGCACTCTTTTATTATTATTATTGGGTTTAAATTATAGTTACGTATAATTATCATTGTTAATATAGCCATTGAACAATGATCACATAACAAATTTAAATATAAGGTTTTAAATAATCCTTTCGACAAAAATAAAGGAGATGATAACCTTATCCAGTAGAATCAGGCTATACAAATCTCATTTGTTGGAGCTTGAATAGGAGGTAGCATCACTGGTCTTTTATCTTGACCAAGACCAAGCAAAGATTCAACATGTTAAGCTTGAATGGAATCACCTATGAGATAAGTTCAAGTTAATAGGGATTACCACCAAGGTGATGTTATCTGAGCACCCCTAAGAATCTGTCACCATCACACACCTTACCCTTAGGTCTTATGCGGGTGTTTTAAGGGGTTATATAACAGGGTATTAGTTACATACTTTATAATCCCTTCCAATACATAAAAGTCTTATTACATCAATTCCTTTATGGGGATAGTCTTTCTTAAAAAAATGATGAATTTTATAAATTTATTTTTCGTGTAAAAATGGTACTTTTGAGAAATAAATTAATTATTATGTTTTTATTAATAATATTATAAAAAAATCTTATAAATGATGATTATATTAGTTAATTATCTATAAATCATTTGGTAATCAGTTTGATTAGAGTTATATTTATATACGATAAAATAGAAAGTGTATTTTTAAAGAATTTATTTTAAGGAATTAATGAAATTTTTAAATAATTAATATTTTAATAAAATATTATTATCAAATTAATTTTATTAATAATAAATGAATATATTATTTTTATGATGACAAATATAATTTTTATGATGAAAAATATAATTTTTATAATGGTTTAAAAACTATCTCCTTCAAAACCCATCAAAATCTCAATAAATGTCGGTTCTCATTTTAAAATTGAAAATTCACATATATAGAAAATTATTTAGATAAAATGAATATTATTTTTAAAATCAGGATTTCCAAATTATCCAATGGTGAATTTTTCATAATTTTCTGAGATAGTCAAAATTTTGGGTAAAAATTAAATAATATATAAGTATATAATGTTTTTTGACATCTTAATGACCCAATAATGATTTAATAAATACCATAAAATGTATAATATACCAAATCTAGGTTTTAAATTTAAAATAATGTGATTTTATATTTATTTGACCTATTTTTTATTTACTTAGTGAATCCTCCAAAATGTATAACATATTTTATGATTTAATTTCATTTCTTTAATAACGTGAATCACCTCCACATAATCAAGGCTATTATTTTATTATCTTAGGCCCATGGACTTATAAAATAATGTTTTCTACTCTAATTTAGAAAAAACTATGGGCAAAAACCATGGATTGGTTTTCGGTTTTGAATATTTAATTATATAGATTCAAAAACCTATGTTTGTGAAATATTACAGAATTCCCCTCTCATTTCTTATATAAACCCACCCAAGATACATATTTTATTCAATAAAAATACTTTTATCACATTTCGACTCTTCCATCCCCTATCTCTAAACCCCTCAAAGGACCCCAAGATCTCAAGAAGCCCCTCTTCAAGCTTTTGAAGTCACACACTCAACTAAGGATTTCCTTCATTTTCGCATTTTTTTGAAGTTTACTTATATTTTCACACCATTTTATTTTTAATTAAAAATGATGTGGTTTGTTTTTTCACCACCTCCATTCTACCCTTATTATGTTTGAATGATGATATACCCCTTTCTCTCTCATTAATCCCTCCCATGTACACCCGTTACCATGCCAAAATTTCGTAAGAGTTATTTCATTCCTCCTTCTTCATGTTTCTTTATTATGTTATGCCATCTATTTACAAATTCCTTGTCTCAAACTGTCCCCTGGGGCCCTTGTCGTGACTACCCCAAGCCCGCCTTCTATTGGCCAGGGGATGGCGACTGGCACTGAAAGGCACACTCCCTAAAACGGGAAGCCATTGCCTTTAAACCAGTACTTACGCACAGAGAAGAACGGAACAAGAAGCAACCACTAAGTAAACTACTATAGTAAAAAGAGTGTTGAAAGTAAAGGGGTCGGAATACAAGACCAACAGAAAGTAAGAGTATAACTCATAATTAGAAATACAACTGAAAATTGAAAAGCAGCCCCTGGATCGTCCACCACGGATCCTACCTGAAGGGTAGGTACAGATCGCCTCCTCAGCACTCCACGTCTATCCGTCTCCTCTGTGTCATGTCTCGCTGAATGGTCCACCTCCGTGCATCATCCAGTCCTGGCTCCCTCAGCCTTGATCAATGTTGTACGTTGTCTGCACCAGATACAAAAAGGTGCGGGCGAATCCTGTGCAGGGGTGAGTATAATAATACTCAGGAGGGACCACAAGACCCCATAGGCCTCCTAAAGTTGCACAAGGAAAAACCACAAAGCAGGACATCAACTCTACTTAGGTATATGCCCATACATACACCTATGTTATCAAGATAAACACATCTCATACATGAGGGAAGAATACCACAATGGTATCACCACGAAGGCAACACCATGAAGGTAAAAGTACCACATAGGTATCACAAAGAAGATAGTACCAGGAAGGTAAAAGTACCACAAAGGTATCACCATGAATTTAGTACCACGAAAGTAAAAGTACCACACATATATCACCATGAAAATAATACCACGAAGGTAAAAATTACACATAGGTATCACCACGAAGATAGTACCACGAAGGTAAAAGTACCACACAACATGACCTCAATCACAAGTAGAAAGTAAAGATAGCTCACACCAGGATTTATTCTAGGGGTAATAACAAGTAACATCCCTAGTCACAACGTTGAACAACTTGGTTACAGGAGACACTCTCCTCTATTGAGTACAGTGGGCCTACCACGTCACATAGAGGCGCTTCCCACTAACCTTGGACCGCTAAGGTACTCCTTCTGTCGAGTACCATGGATCTGCCATGTCACACAGAGACACTCCCCACCATGGGTCTGCCACATCCCATATAGGTGCTCCCCCTCGTGGTCTGCTGAGGTACTCCTCCTGTCGAGTATCGTGGGTCTGTGACGTCACACAGAGGTGCTCCCCACCATGGGTCTCCCGCGTCACACAGAGGCACTCCCGACAGGGCCTGTCGAGTCACTCCGAGTCGTAATGATCACCAGTCGTCAAATATCATCCAATCTTAGGGTTCTGTATGTAGCACGCATGGGAGAACCACTCCCCAAGATATTGTTCATTCCCCAACCACCTCTAAGTTCCATGAAAACGTATCCCAAAGGTCTGTTATGTCAAAAGGGACCCAATGTAGCAGACAATGCATCAATCGGACGCACGGTTTGTAAGTTATTAGCGTTTTCCGCTCCGAGGGCCCGGTTGGAATAGGGGATCGAACCAACCAGGTCATACTCCAACCATTTCCAAAACAGAAGTGGATTATACCAAAAGGACCATATCGATCTAAGGATTCTTGCACCGCTGATGATTTGTCAAATGGGTGATCGGATAACAAGTTATGTCCAAAAAGGCAAAATTGTGTCGAGATGGGCTCGGGTCCAGTCCGATCCCGGTCGGACCAACCTGGCCCCACCCGGCTCGGGTAGCCCCGACCAGGGCCGGGCCGCCTTGACCTGGCCCGACCCACCCTGACCCATCCCGCGCTACCCCGACTCAGCTCGGGCCGCCCCAACCCCGCCCGGGCCGCCCCGACCCGGTCCCGGTCTGACTCGGATGTCTTGGGCCTTGGCGGGCCTAGTCCACTGGGCCGTAGTCTGACCCAGTCCGCAAAGGGGTGACGCGGTGGCACGGAACGCTGAGTGAGGACCGTTGCGGCACAGCCCACTGTGGTGCATCCCCCAGGACGCGTGGTCTGACCGAGCTGGCGCAAAAGGGGGAGCGCCCCCCTTCCAGTTTTCTCAAAAGGTCCATCGGACCGTTCGACTGGGTGGCACACGGGACCCGTCGGAGGTGTCCCGCCCTGTCTAGCGTGGCCGGCTAGAAAGTCGGCCGGTCATCCTCCCAACGGCATGGTCACACGCCACTGCTCTACCACGGCTGGCCGAAAGGCCGGCTTCCCTTCGGCCTTCACCGCGGCCAAGCGGGCGCGGCCCCCCTGCTCTACCAGCGGCACGAACGTGCACTTCTGCTCTGCCACACGACCGACCGGTTTCCAACCACCACCCTGCCCTGCCGCAGCCAACGGGCCGCAACCTCCTCATTAACCAGCGGCGCAGACGCGAGCCGCCCTTCCTTCCTCGCGGTCAGCCGGGTGTCGGCCTTCTCCTTCTTCTACGAGCCATTACGACTTAGTTCCAAGAACAAAAAAATTAAATGATCGCATATTCATGATTCTTGCATCGAGGGATCTGTGTCCATAAATCGCGCTCAGCAAAACATTGTGTTTCCAGCATCAATAAATATTAGGTGTTGAAGAACACACGAAGAACGCGTAAAGAATAAAAAGAAAGAGGAGATATTTTTTGTGTTGGATGATTTCCATGTTCATTTGGCCATCGTCATCGTGAATTAAGGATATAAAGTATAAATTAAGTAAATTAAAATATAAATAAAACCCCTACCTCAAGGTCGTTGGAGAGCTTCCGCGTTGGAGGAAGTGTCGACGTTCGTTGTCCCCGCAACAAGCCTCCAATGACGCTGCTCGATCGTCGTTCTTCTGTTTGTAGTTTGGGAATGCTCATCATCGCCCGCTGGAACTGGCTTCATCTTCCATGTGTTTGGCATCAGGTCACTTTACCAAAGCTTCATCGCTTGGTGAAGTTGTGCCAATTCCTGCCCCAAGCTCTATATAAATAGGAGAGGGGTAGGGTGAGTAACAATCGTGGAATTTATGAAAGTTCATTTAATTGGAACCTCTCTAAATTCCAACGACACTGTTACTTAGTATTTGAAAGGTCAATCCATTTAATGGCTTGACTCGCTATGGGTCCCACACTACTGTTTTCCCATTGGTGGAAAAGAAATAAAATTGTGAGATTATTTTATTTCATTTCCTTTTAAAAGTCACAAAAAATAAATTATTTTTTGGACATACAGTGGTCAAAGTAAAGTCTCCCTTAAGCAAATCCCTGCACTGAGAATTCAACCATGTCCCCAGATTTTTAATCTGAGCAATGGTTCAAAAGTTATAAAACGCCTCTCAAACGTTTACTGAACGTACCTGAAAAAAAGTTCGGACAATTATTAACTTTCACCCTCGACCTGCGCCGGTCGAGGTTAGGCTCTACCTAAGTGAAACATGCCTCCAATGAACCCAATGGTACTCTCGGATTTCCAATACAAGTTACCGTTTAAATGTTATTAATTTTACAATAAAATAATTGTCACTTAATTATTTTATTTACGGACAAAAACTAACTTTCACTGGTGGCTTGTGCCGACCAATGTTAGTATCTGCCTAAAGAAAGAATACCCTCACGAGTTTAGTGGTGGTCTCAGATTTTTAATCCAAGTTACCATGTGTGAGTTATAAGAATTTCAAAAATAAAATAACTTTATTTGATTATTTTATTTATGGTTATTCCATTTTCGGGTTTTCTCACCATAGGCTTGCACCGACTAACCTTAAGTCTTGCCTATGGTAAAACCACCATCTTTAGCGCAACTGTGCCCTAAATTTTCCGATCCGAGTAACCATTTAAAAGTTATTCCGCTTTTTTCAGGAAAACTGCTTTCCCGCACTAATTAAAGCTTAACAAAACTTCGATGAATCATTCTGGGCACTCCGAGCATTGTAATCGCATGCCTCCAGATTTCACGGTCTCAAAATAATTCCATATAATTAAAAAAAAAATTATATGGAATTTCATGGAAATTACATTCTTCATGTTGGAATTTATATTTATATGATCCCCTTACTATCCATTTCATGTCTAAATTATGATAGACCCATTTCTCTCTCATCAACCCATTTTATAAATCCCCATGTGATGTCGTTATGTAGCCGAAATATCATCGTGATTTTACACTCCAAAATCATCGTGTAATGAATACCATGCCTATTTCAATATCGAGGATCTTCACCATTATGAAAACATAATTATTGATTATATACTTTCATATCTATATTCTGCATTCCTTTATCATGTAATAAAAGATGATGTTTAATGAATCCATGTTATATGATAATTATAGTACATTTAAGGATGATATTAAAATGTTCATGAAGGGTGTGCCCTGATAGTACTCCAATGCATTGGTTAATGTATATTTTCATGATACATCATGTTTTGATATGGTTTTACCTAATTTCATTATAGGACTTTTTTCCATCATGTTGGGATAGAGTTTTACCTGATTCCTTTATGTTAATGATGCAATGTTTTAAGTTGTTTCAACATTTACATTCTATGAAAATAATTCTATATCATTCCTTTGTGTTCATGTTTCTATTATACTCCATTGATATGCATATTGTCTAACATGTATTATATTCTTCATGTTATTCCTTGTTTACTTCCTTATTGGGATTTATGGCTCACCCTTTTTTATTTATGTCCTCGGTTTATCCCTTGTAATGCTAAGTACGAAGGAATATTGTGGTCATGTAAAAGAAGTTTTCAATAAAGATGTTTCATATTATGTCTCAAGTTGTCATGTAATGTTTCTAAGCCCCAAATACACTAGACCTCTTAATCTTATGGGTTGTATTAAGTGAAAGTTTATGCAATAAATCATGTCTAAATATGAAATAAAGAGCATGGTTGTTATAGTTGGTATCAAAGGGTAGGTTTAGTTATTTTTGGGATTAGGATTAGAAAACCCTAGTGAAACCCTTTGGGATAAGACTAAGTATAATAATAACATATCTAAATTTTTGTGATTATAGAGTAAGTAGTTTATTAAGAAAATAAATCTCTATATGTATATGAACACGTATAGGTGTCTCTGGAACATATGTATCTAGGTGTAAAAATTTAAAACACTGCTTTGAGATAGACTTTAATGGGAACTAGTAGACAAAAACAAGCCTTGCTATACTATTGGTTTGACACTCCCAGGGGATATGCTTCAGTAAATTCATAAGATTAGTATGAACCATTATTAAGGGATAATGAAAAATAGCCCATAAGAATATATGTTAGGAATTATATCATAGATAACTTGGACTGAAGCTTAGAAACTCATAATTTAATGAGATAAATATAGTTTAATGGTTATCCCTTTAATGTTATTGGATTTCACTTCTATGTGTTCAACAGTTTTAAATTACTTATACCTAATTCAATATCAGATAAATTAGAACTATAATCAAAAAGTGAAAGGTAGGTTTATGATCCATAGTTATACTCTTTCTTTTATATCCCGAAATTTTAATAGAATTATCCAAACACCACAAAAAATCCTAGAAGTAGTGATGTCGGTGTAACGGAAAATAGGAAAATCATGGAATCCCATTCATATAACTCTACCTTGTCCCAATTTTTTGATTGAAATTTCTAGAGAACGTCATCATACTTATGTTGGGGGAATTTTATGTAATTTTTGGAATGGATTGGATTTCCTTATATAGAGATAACATAAATTGTCATGAGAGGGAAATCACTCTCTATCTAGTGAATGGGACCTTGATTCTATACAAGTGAAAGTAGAAGGATGAATCTTATTTAGAACCATCATCTCAAGCATGGATATTAATTCCTTATGAGTACATATATCATTCTCATATTGTTGATTTTAAGGAAGGAACCATCCTCAAATACATTACTATTGTGAGGGAATTCGCTTATGTGTTTCTTGATAAATTGCCATGTCTTCCTCCTAGAGGATATGTTGAATTCTCGATTGATCTTATACCTTGGAAATTTCCAATATCCCAGAATCCATATAGAATGGTTGTTTTGGAGCTTTAGGAGCTAAAGAAACAACTATAAAAAAATCTGGATAAAGGGTTTATACACCCAAGTGCTTCACCATGGGGTACACTGGTCCTCTTCATCAAGAAGGATGGGCCAGTGCACCTTTGCATTGATTATCGTGAGCTCGACAAAACCACAGTAAAAAACAAGTATCATTTTCCATGAATTAGTGAATTATTCAATCAGCTACGTGGAGCACAATATTTCTCTAAGGTGGATCTACAGTATAGATATTACCACATAAGGGTGAAGAAGGAGGATATCCCTAAGAATGTTTTTCAAACAAGTTACAGAAACTATGAATTCATAGTAATGCCTTTCGGACTCACTAATTATCCTAAAATCTTCATGGACTTGATGACTAGAGTATTTGGAGATTTCCTTGAATTTTTTTTGGGTATTCTTTATAGATGATATTCTAATATAATCCAAAACCAAAGAGGATAATGGGGAGCATCTTAGAACTATACTAGAGACCTTGAAAAAGGAGATGCTCTATGAAAAGTACAAAAAGTGTGAGTTCTTGTTGAAGGAAGTATCATTCATTGGGAATATCATCACAATAAATGGGATATCTATGGATCATTCCAAAACAAAATTAATTGAGGGATGTCCAAGGCCAACATCTATGATGGATATTCATAGATTCTTGAGGTAAGATAGATATTATTGCCAATTTGTAAGATATTTCTCTCGATTTTCAAACCCCCTTACCAAGATAACTCTGAAGGGGGTCATTTTTCAAGGAATTATGAATATGAAGAAAGCATCAAGGAGTTGAATAATACTATTACCACTACCCTTGTGATCACACTACCAACAAGTGGGGAGATTTTTGTATTCTTTAGTGATGCTTCAAAGAAAGGTCTGGGCTGTGTTTTGATGCAGAATGGCAAAGTCATCATGTAAGAACCCAGTTCTTACATTGAGGTATGATTTATATTTTGTATTTTCCTTTGAGTTGTTTTTTGAGAAAATAGGGGAAAACTTGTTGGTGCTGGAAGAAAATTATTACACAATGTGTACTCCAAAGTACATGCCTTATAGTCTGTCCATGTGTGATGGGTATACCTGGCATGTAGGGATGTTAGTAGGGAAGATATGGTTAACCATGTACACAACATGTACTGCTTAGTACACATCGTACATTCATGTCGGCGAGACATGGAAAGTTGGTTGGATAAATTTAGTCATCTTTGGAATAGTAAAATAACATACATGGTGTGTAGTACCAGGTACACTCAGTGTATTTTATTTTTTATTTTTTTATTTTTATTTCTATTTTTTTGTTGGACCCTCTGTGAGATAGTTGTTTTAATAATCACAAACCATGCCACTTTAAAAATCATGATAACTCAATATTTAAGTTATAACTAATTTTAATCATGTTAATGACTACTTATAAATGAATAAATTATGTCATATGGTATAATCCATTTCAATAATCCAATAAATTATGGATATTTATGTTTCAATATATGTACAAGTTTATATTTACATGTAATTATGAATTTCACTTAATCAGGTGATGTTCTATATAAAACATAAACTTTGTAAGTTTTTAACTGTCCCTGACAATGATAGTTCAAAGGAGTCACCGATGGAAATCTTAGAGATGAGGACTCACCGAACGAAGAAGACACTATTTCAGGACTCACCGATAGATCAAACGACACACCGATGGAAAATTCATCGATGATCAGTCTCACTGATAGTTCAAGAAACTTGCTGATAGATGAGTCATCAATGTGAGACATACAATTAGTTAAATGGACTTACCAATGGAGGATTCACTAATGGACGATTCATCGATGGGAGACATATTGATATTACAAAATGATTCACCGATGAAGATTCACTGATCCCGAGACAAACTGATAGTACAAATGACTCACTGATTCCCTGAGTCACTGACACCGATGGAAAGGAGCCACTGATACTGATGAAAAGGACGTAACAATACAGATATTCACTGATGTTGATAGACCAATGCTGATAGAACAATGTTGACAGACTGATACTTATGACACAACGATAGTCAAAAAATTGTTTTTAATTTATTAGTAAAAATTAATATCTAATCATCATATTTAGACAACTTAATGTTTCTTACATTATTTAATGTTGTCTGTAGGATATTAAGGAGATGGTATGAGGTACATGCATGTGGGGATATCATTATGCTTACTAGACCTTGAAGTATAAAATAATTACAAGCTGGATCATTCGAAATGCAGAAGTGTAGAAAAAAAAACCCCGAGATTGCAAATCTTGAAGCGTTATTCAACAACCCAAGAACTCAAAGGAAGACCAAAATGGGAGATATAGAAGTCAACCTAAACTTACTGAGCTGACCTAAAAATCTTACCAACACAAATCTAAACATTTCACACCCTTGGAATCCAGACCACGGAGATTGCGATACTCTTTTTTAGAGTCAATTCCCAAAAGAGGACTCAAACTTCAAATCCACTACATCAAATACTTCTAGATCGGAATTTTATAACACGATGAGACTTTTGAATATTACTCCAGATATTTAGATCTTTTGTGATATTTTATTTACATTTCTAAGTAGTGTGTGTTTCTATCTATTACACACGATCTATCTCCTATGAATAATTGGAGGATACACGATATCCTCAAAATCACTCTCTATTTATCCTTGTGTATCCCACATAGAACTGTGGAAGAGGTCAAGTGTGACTTGTTTTCTATTTTCTAATGGAAAACTATGGTAGAGGTCAAGTTTGACCTGGATATCCTTGTGTGCTATTTTGAACCATGATCCAAGGTGTGAATCAAAATTGTTTATTAATTTCAACTAATTAGTGGTAGGTGATAACCAAATGTAGAGGACTACGTCTCAGCTTGAGACTGAACCTATTTCTTATATCCACTTTGTATCTTACTTTTAGTTTTTACTCTTTTTATCACATATTTCATAAAACTAAATTGAACTTTGATAGTTAGTTTTGCAAGTGTTTATAACTATTTTCAACCAATCGGTTAGTTTCAAAATTTGTGTTAATATTTCGATTAGTATGGCTAAGAACTAATCATTCTTTTGAGAAATTAATTGAACAATCAAAACTCTTATAAATTCACTAAAAACTGGCATAGATAATATTTTTAATTAGTGGGAAATTGTCAAAGATCAAATTTATAACAAATTTTTTTATAGATACTCAATTCACCCCCCCCCCCCTCTTGAGTATTATACTCCGACCAACAGTTGGTATCAGAGGGATTGGGAATTTTCAGTTTTTAAAGCTTTTTCAACCTTGTGATTTTATTTTTATTTTAAAGATCTTAAAATTTCTGTTAATAAATTTTTTTTATCTCTTTAAAATCATGTTCTAAAATTTTATTATAGATAATAGACTATAAGATAATGCTACAAAAAGATCTACATTCTTTAATAGAAAAAAATTTTCTCAATGGAAATTTGAAATGAAAATGCATTTATAGAGTATGGGTTTTGAAATTTTGTCTTCAATTGTAGATGACTATAATATTCATAATAATTATAGAACTACTTGGGATGACCCAACTATGAATTCCTTTAACAATAATTGCAAAACTGTGAATTAATTGTACTTCTCTTTAGGAGATGAAGAATTTAATAGATTTTTTTCATGTAAAATAGCCCATGAAATTTGGGATACTTTTCCTATTTCACATGAAGGAACTTCTCTTGTTAATGAAATAAAACTTAACACATATACTATTAAGTATGATAACTTTAAAATGAAGCCTGATGAGCTTATTTATGACATGTATCTTAGGTTTAATTAAATAGTGAACAATATGATCTCTCTGGGAAGACATATTAATCCCAAAGAACAAACAATAAAAATTCTCAAATGATTACATGATAGATGGAGAGGAACTTCTGTCTCTATTATAGAATCATGTGGAATCAGCAAATTACCTATCAAGGGACTCATTGGAAAATAGATGATGTATGAAAAAGAGATTAAAGTCCATAAAGAAGAGTAGGATGAACCTAAGAGAATGTTTGTAGCTTTTAAGTTTACTACCTTATAGAATAAGGAAAAATATAAGGTGCTAGATTCTATTGAAATCTCTAGTAATGATTACTCAACATCAGACAATGATGATGTGATGGATCAACTGGCTAGAAGATTTAACAAATTCTATAGGAATAATAATTTTTTCAGAAATCCAAATTATAAAAGAAGATATGATAACAAGCGAAGCTAGAAAAAAGAATAAAAATGAAGTGAAAAATCAGAGGATATTTTCTTCTATTAATGCAAGAGGATAGGACATGTCCAAGATGAATTTGCAAAGTTAAAATGAAAAAGGAAGTATGAAACCAAAGAGAAGAAGTATAAGAAAGAGTTGAAGGCCACCTGGTGTTCTTCTGAGGATAGCTCCAGTGAATTAGCATATTCTCATGATGAGAAATATGACATGGATAATATGAGTTTTATAAAAAACACATATGAAGTTACTTTAGTCTCACTTGCACACAATTCTAATTATTCTGAAAATGAATGTGAGTATGAGAATATGACAAGTGATGAACCATTTGAATAATTTAACATGCTAGAAGAGACCTGTAATTAAATAAAAGATAAATATAAATCTTCAAATAAATATAATTCTCTTAATGTAACTAATAAATCTAAACATACTACTAAAAAGGAGAAAAATTCTCAATTGCTCAAAGGAAATAATGAATTTGAAATGTCTAATGATAAATTAAAGAAGGATCTAGAAAATTTTACCAATGAAAAATACACTCTTATTCAAATTATTGGTAAATAGGTAGCTCTTAATTACACTTTTGGTATTGGATATCAACCTGGATAGAGAAACCCATCTAAAACACATTTCATGACTAAATCTAGAAAATTTACCCCTTTGTCTAAAATCACAATTTTAATAGAAGTTCCAGTTTTAAAAAATCTTTTACTGCATAAAGTTTTTCTGGATAAAATAAAGTTTATTTCCTAAATACCTTATATTTTTTATATAGGAAATATATAAGACAATTTTGGGTCCCTAAAGCTTTTATTACAAATGTTTCTGGACCCGGATAAATTTGGGTACCGAAATCATTTCTCTGAAAAATTGTTTTGTAGGTAAACAACCTGATGAGTTCCTATAGAAATATTTGGTACTTGAAAAGTGGCTATTCAAGACACATGACATAAGATTTCTCAAGAATCCTAATATCAACAATATTTATGGAGGACATGTCACATTTGGTGACAATGGTAAATGAAAAATCATCAGCTTAGGCCAGATTGGTAACCCCAACTCTATTTCAATTTCTAAAGTCAATTATGTTAATGGATTATAGTAAACATTTATTAGAATATATCAACTATGTGATTATGTATTTAATGTTAAGTTTATAAATGATTCATGCCATGTTTTTTATACAAAAAAAACTTAGTATTTACTTCTCTTAGAAATGATTATGTATATGCTATAAATTTGGACACACTAATATCCCAAAATGTTTCCTGCCTAAGTGCCTTTCAGAACGAGTCTTGGCTCTGGCACACAAGACTAAGACATTGCAATGTACACTCCCTTAAGAAATTGACTAGAAAATGCTAAGTTAAAGACCTAACCAAACTAGAGTTTCTGGACAATAGATTATGCAATCCTTGTCAAAAAGGAAAGAAACATAAAATCTATTTCAAACCAAAGAAAGAAGTCACTAAAGTGAAGCTTTCTCTCATTTTACCAAGTATTCTAGGACTACAGAAAATCTTAGTGGACTTAAAATTAAAAACTTATGATGTGACCACGGATGTGAGTTGGAAAATCAGGACTTTTAATCTCTTCGTTCCCAAATGGCTATAATTATAACTTCTCTTTCCCTAGGACACCTCAACAGAATGGTGTAGTAGAAAGAAGGGATAAAACCCTACAAGAAATTGGCCAAACTATTCTCTATGAATATGTCCTACCAATTTATTTTTGGTTAGAATCTATTAATACAGTATATTATTTAATAACTAGATTCTTAATAAGAAATATCCTTAATAAAAATTCTTATGAGTTGTGTAATAATAGGAAAACAAGATAAATTATTTTGAAGTGTTTGGATGAAAATTTTATATTCTTAACATTAAAGATAATCAAGATAAGTTTTCCTCAAAAAGTGATGAAGTAATATTCCTTGGATATTCAACATCATGAAAAGTTTATATAGTCTTTAATAAGATAACCAAACATGTGGAAGAATCTATACATGTCAAGTTTGATAAAACAGATCCACAAGAACCTAAGACCTCACTAGGGAATCTTGAAGAGGATATGTCAAATATTTACATTAATGTTAAAACCTCTAACCATACTATAATGGAATGCATAAAAACTTCTAGTTCTGTAAATTCTCCAGATTCTAGCCATAACGAACCGGAACCAAGTGATGAACCTAAAATAACTAGCACTACTTTTACTAGACCAACTGTAACACTTAAAAATATTCCCTTAGATGTTGTAGTTGAAGATTTAGATAGAGGAACACAATCTAGAGATTCCTTGAGAAATTAGGTTGAAAATCAAACATTCTTGCCACAACTTAAACCTAAAAATATCAATGATGCTATTAATGATGAATTTTGGGTGATGCATATGCAATAAGAGCTTAATTAGTTAGAGAGAAATAAAGTATGGAAGATTGTTGATAGATAGAAAGATACCATGACCATATGAACAAACTAGGATTTTAGGAATAAAGTATATGAAGTTGTAAATATAGTTAGAAACAAAGCTATATTGGTTGCACAAGGATATAATTAAGAAGAAGGAATTGATTATGAGGAGACCTTTTCACCAGTAGCTAGGCTTGAAGCTATTAGAATCTTACATTCCAATACAGCACACTTGGATTTTAAACTTTATCAAATAGATGTCAAAAGTGAATTCTTAAATGGTTATATAATTAAGGATTTTTTCTTTAAACAACCCCTAGGTTTTACAAATCCACATGTTCCAAATCATGTTTTCAAATTAACTAAACGTTTATATGGTTTGAAACAAGATCGAAGATCTTGGTATGATAAGGTATGGAACTTTATTATTTATATAGGTTTTAAAAAAGGAGTTACAGATCCTAATTTATTTATAAAAATAATTTCTAAAGAATTTTTAATAATTAAATTACATGTAGATGATATTATCTTTGGATCTTCTAAAAATTATTTAGGCAATGATGTTTCAAAAATGATGAAAAGTGAGTTTGAAATGCGTTTGATGGGTGAACTTAAATATTTTCTTGGATTTCAAATATTTCAAAATATATAAGGTATTATTATAAATCAAAGTAAATAAACTAAATATATTTTGAAAAAATATGGATTTTATGGCATTAAGAGTAGTGACACACCTATGAGTTCCACTTGTAATTTAGATTTTGAAGAGATTGAGAAATCTGTAGATCAAACTACTTACAGAGGAATGATTGGGTGTTTTCTTTACTTAACTGATAGTAGGCCAGAAACCATGTTTAGTATGTGTATGTGTACAAGATATCATGAAAACCAAAAATATTCACATTTAGATTTTGTAAAAAGAGTTTTCAAACACCTCAAATATACAACTAATTTAGGATTTTTACCCAAGAGGACATCCTTTTAATTTGGCCAGTTATTCTGATGCTGAATTTGGTGGATGTAAGTTAGATAGAAAAAGCACGTCTGGAACAAAAAACTTTTTTGTAAAGTCTCTAATATCATGGTGTAGTAAAAATAAAAATTTTGTAGCATTATCAACTATTGTGGCAGAGTATATTACTACTGGCAGTTGATGTGCACAAATTTTATGGATGAAACACACTTTATTAGACTATGGATTTCAATTCACACATATCCCTATAAATTGTGACAATAAAAGTGATATTAACATTTCTAAGAATCCAATTTATCATTCTTAAACAAAACACATTGATGTGAGACACCACTTTTTGAGAGATCATTATTAATAGGTTGATATAACTATTGAGTTTATTGGGACTGAGCATCAACTTGCTGATATTTTTACCAAACCCTTAAACTCTGAGAAATTGAGATACATCAGACATGAACTAGGAATGATAAATATATAAATACTATATGACCTTATCCTCTTAGAAAAATATATTTTCCTCTAAAATGTATCAATGAAACCTATTAGTGAAACTGATCAGTGAAACATATCAGTGAAACCAATCATCTGAAACTGATCATGTGAAACCGAACATATAAAGTCGATCAAATGAAGCTGATCACATTAAGTCGATAAAGTGAGACCAATAGGGACCTTTTAGTAAATCTCTTTTTATGTTTGTTTAAAATAAAACAACACGGTTTCATTCCTTTTATTTCACAATTATTATATTTTAGGTTTTTACAAGTTAAAATCCCTAAATAATAAAATTAATTCGATTCACACTACTTCTACCCTTCAACCTTTCACTGCCCTCACTCTACCTTTGAGCCTTCGACCTTTAAACTCCCAACGAACTCGAAACTTCATAAAGGAAAGTAAAAATCATTTTATGGAGGGATTGAATGAATCACCATCGGCTAAGCATTAGAAAGAAGAATCAAGTAGTGCAACAGGTTCCGTGAAGACAGGATTGGGAAGTCATGTGGTAACTGCTGAGAATAAAGTGTCTACCGAGTGGATGTTTTCAAGTGAGTGTCTCTTACTAAAAGTTAGTAAATAATAGGTATGTATTACTTGATTTTAAAACAATGAGAGACCATTTTATCCCAATCTGGAACATGAGTTTTATTTTAACTTGAAAGTGTCTTGGGATGGAGTTGATGAGGCTCAAATGAAGTCTATAGTGAAGGGAAATGAAATTCAATTTTCTAAAAATCAGTGGTCTGAATGTTTAGAGATGCCTCATGAGGGAATATATGCTGACTATCGTGGTAATATAGCAACAACCTTAGATTTTTTTTCTTATGAAAATGATTTAAATTAATTTACTAGAAATGAGGAGTCAAGGTGAGCTACAGCTGTAGAATTAAATGGAGAGGCCAGATTGATTTTCATGTTCATTCAACTTGAAATCTACCTGAGGAAGGGATATTTTGCTACTTTGAAATTTAAAGATCCCCCCTGATTTATTTGTTGAAAATGGTGTAAAATTAAAATTTTGTAGATACCTTATGGTTCAAATTGATGATATGATAAAACCCTCTAAGAAAGAAATAAGTTTATACTACCCAAGGATGATCTCTGTAATGCTGAAGAGGCTAGGATGTAAGGAGGATGGAGAAGAAGTGATTACTACTTATAGTGGATTTTTTCTACACAAAGACATATGTAAAATAATGAAAATATTTTGGAACCCATGGAGGAGAATGTGGGTAGGATATGAGGACAGATTATATGAAGATTATAACCCTATTGATCATCCTACCAGATTATTGGATCAAGATGATCTAGGTCTTAAACCCGGTGAGCAGTATAAGGACCCGACCTTAAAACATTACATAATCTTGAATTAAATTAATAATTCAGATTGAGGATATTTTTAGGTTTAGAGTTTTATAGAATTAGTCTATAACTATTACATATCAACTTGAAAATTACACGTAGACACTACTACTCAGTATCCATTTGTTTCCTAAAATAAAAACTCTTAAAAAGAAACATGTCTAGTTCCATGTTTTAGACAAAATGACTTTTCCTTGATCCCATCCTTGACCCTATTCATCTTTAAGTCCTGTGGAAAACATTTCAAAAACTTGGGATGAGACTAAAAATCTCAAAAAGGGTTATAAAATAACAATGAAAACATTAGCGTGTCAATAAATACAAAACAATGAAACCATACTTTTCAATCATAACATACCTTATGAAATCCTAAGATTTATGAATAACACACAGAAATCATAAATCATAAATGTAACTTATGGCATACATAACAAACATACATTCTAGCTTTCACACCTATGTAGGGAGTTATGTTTGGAATAACCATCATAGTATATTCCCTAAACCTCTTAGGAGAAACATTAACGTTAACCTCTGTCATGTAACCCAATGCATTGGAGAGCTATATCAGGCTCACCCACCCTAGGTTTATCACAGAACCACCTATATATATAAACAATTACTAATAATTATAACATATTCATAACACATAAAATAATAATAATGGGAAGATAACATTTCCACATTTCAATCACAACATATCATTTCAAGATATAGACATAATCAATGTTTTATCAAACCATTTCTATAAACATTTAAAACATTTAATAAAGATATTTTTTAATCAAAGTGTCCCATACCACTTTAAATCTTTTAAAGGAATTAAGATTTTAAAACATTAATGTCTATATAAATAAATCCTAAAAACCATTTTTAAAACATGGATATTAATGAGAAAGATTTAGAAGAATAAATCTTTAAAACATTTAAAATGATATATAATTTAAAGAGTTTTTAACAAAATATGAGATGCTTGAATACAAACAATTAATGAATAACATCAAACAAAACTTATAATATCATGAGAATATAGAGATTAATGATATAATACATCAAAGGGCAGTATATACACCATATAAAAGTGAATTTGTTTATAACATTAAATAAGTTTTAATGGACTCTAAATTGAGACAAAGTCTTGTGCAAAGATCATATCATTAGATTAAGTACAAATAAATGACATAATTATGTGTAAAAATAATAATGCAACCAATATAAGTGGATATTAAATGTAAAACAAACATAGGACATTCACACATATTCATAGCACAACATAATCAAGAAGTATAAGTTTAACCCAAAGAATTGAAATTGGGTTAAGAAGTTCTCTTCTAGAAATTTGACAGCCTAATGGCGTGACTTTAAAATTTTATAAAATGAGTTTATTAGAGAGAAAAGGGTCTCTCATGAAATGGAAATAAAATTTAAAACAATAAGTATATAGAAGAACATATCCCAACATATAGAAATGTAAATTAAAATAAATAACGAAAAGAATTCTTTTAAAAAGAAGAGGGTGAAAGGTTCCCTAAATGATTTGGTAACTTACGAAACATACGCCCCATTAAAGAAGGGTCATAAAAAAAAGATTTAAATACCCATAAATTAATGTATATTATACAATGAATACAATCATGTTCATTTCATACACCACACAGAAGAAAATTGTGGAAAATATAGCATGAATCTCATGGGAATAAAAAGTGAGATGAAAACCCCTTACCATGTTTTAATCGATCGAGTTGTATGACCAAAAGTTAATAACCATAAAATGAATCATAAAATACCACGAATATAAATAGGATAATGATAATATATATCAAATATAAGTTCACAATACACCACATGCAATAAATATGTAGTGAACAATGGAAATATCACGGAAAAAAGTGAGATAAAAAACCTCTTACCTCGTGTCCGACTTGACCCGTTCATTCTTTAATCTCCTGAATAATAAACTTAAAATAATTTTTACTTTCTTAAGAACCTTTTAAAAGTTTATTTTTCCATTTATATCACTTATTACCATGTTATAAACATTATTAATTTATTTAAGTTAATAATGGTCAATTTTTCGATATTCGGTAATTGATTAAAAAATGAACTTGTTATATTTACAAGTTTTCCATGCGGTCAAAAGTTCATTAATATATATCCCATATATATATATATCTGTGTGTGTGTGTGTGTTTATAATAGTACATAAAATTTGGAAATAAGAAATGAAATTCACAATTCATGGAGATGGTAAGCCGTATTTATGCATGAACACTACTTTCATTTCTATTTCATATTTAATGGAATGAAAACCTAATAATACATAGGTATATTATAATTCCAGTATAATATTATATGATATATATGTTATATAATTTCATTAACTCCAACATTTATAGGTTCCATGTATGTCATGAACGAATCATATCACCTTGAGGGGGCGGTGGTCCGGAGTTCCCCAAAAAAAATTATGGTATTTACACATTTTGAAAAGCATAAAGGTATGTTAGTAAATAAAATTTATGGAATAATAGAGAAAATATTAACATAATATATATCATATATAAATATAGTGCCATCATAATTTCTACCATGAGATGTGGTAGGATAAGATTGAACAACTCTCGTTTTGCGAGGCAGTAGTTCACCATCCACAGAAATAGTATATTCTTTACCCATTAGATGGAGGTGTGTGTATGTGTAGTTATAATAATTATTATAAAAAACCCTAATATATTTAGGATACTATTGTTTTTATAAAAAAAGTAATAAAAAGAGTTTAGGGGGTTGGAGAAGAAAAATAAAAGAAAAGAACTTAAGAGAATATATTATCTTTAAATCAGGTATCTCCCTTTGGTTTGAACCAAAAAATTTACTTGAATTGCCTTCTGCCTAAAGTAGTGCTTCTAGGAAGAGGAGAGGGATGTAGGGAGGTTATTTTAGCAGAGGTTGGATGAGACAAGGGGTTTGAGAAGTGTGTGGAATGGGTTAAAAGTGATGGTATTTTATAAGGTGGACGATGGGCTCTTTAGGAATGTTTAAAAATATTATTTTATTATATAATGACTTTCAGTTTCTAAAGGTCCTAAAAATTGTAAAGTAAAAGATAAGATGAATAATGTACTAAATAAAATCATCGTATAAGAATTGTACAGGTTTTGGATATTTTATTAATCTTTATAATCTTATTTATTTAAATCACTCATTAATGAGGTAAACACTGCATCATTATTGTGTCATAAATATTTTTATTTATTTGATGTATAAAAATTATAAACAAATATCCTGATGTAGGAACTTGTTTTATATTTCAAATGAATCTATATAGTTGAAGAGATAATTTATATAACCCCAAGTAAAAATTGATTTACTAAAAGATATATGTTCAAGCCATTTTTGTCTTTACTTTAAATTAATTAATATAAAGTGTCATTAACACTTCCAAGTAGCTCCATGGGGTCCCAAAATCGACCCAAGGATTACCATGGTTGTAAATGTATCAAAAAATAGTATTATACCATATGTTAGGGTAATTTAATATTATTATAATAATATTTTTCTATCCTTATTTACCAAATTTACCCTTTAACCTTGGTAAATAAAATTTATACTGAAGTAAATATTCATAATGTCTAAAAATAAAAGTTACCTATTTAAAAAATATGAACCTCATGATTCCAAATATGGAATCCATTTTTCCAAATTCAAAATAAAGAAGTGGAAAAAATTAATTTAAAATTAATTCCTGTTGTCAAAACAAAAAAGTGTGTTTTTAAGAAATAATAACTATCAAAAGATTGACACTTATTTACGTCCAATTTAAAAGTGAAATTACATTCAATGACCAAAATTGGATTAAATAGTAAAAAAATAAGATAATTACACTTTAAAACCAATTAAAAATATAATATAACCTTATAAATAAATTATATTAAACGGTAGTTTTGAATTAAAATACAATATTTTTTCACTATTCATTAAAAAATGAATTTTATCATAAAAATACCAAAAATTTAACCAAAGTAAATTTTGATGTCCCGATTATAAAGAGTAATTTTATTTTGTCAAATAGAATATATAAAAGTGACCATAACTAGATTTAAATAGGGTTCACCATCAAAAGGTGGTAAATCGACCTTTTAATGTATATTAGAGTATTTATGCTTAAAATCAGATTCTTTCTTATTTTAAGCCTCTCAAATTTATTGGATATATGTAAAAACCTTTAAAAAAATGTATATTAATATTGTATTTAGTTATGTTCATTCCCTCCAATACAATGACTAGGCATTAACTAGCATTTAAAATAATATTATATTATTATTTTTTAGTATGACTCAACATTGTGTGCAACATAAGATTTCAAAGAAACACGTTGTTGCGTATCAGGTATTCCATTGAACATAGAATCCATTTTAAAGTAAAATTAATATTTAATTCACAAATATTAAAAAATATGAAAATGTTATATTCTTTATTTACCAAGGATGTTACAAGAAGGTTGTGTATTCTGATGAGGAACGGGTTGAGCCTGAGCTTCCAAGATAAGATGGGTATCCTATTGATGATAGGAGCGACCCAAATATTGTTTAAATATTTAACGACATTTCATATGGACTTGCTAGTCCACCTTGGGAATTACCATATTGAGATCCTTTTTTGGTTGGCGAAGATGATGAAGAGACTGAAGTATCTAGAGTGGAAGGATATGTGAGAAAAGCTGATGGTGATGATGAGAATGATGATGATGCTGATGACAAGGATGATAATGGTGAGCATGTTAGTGAATCACTAAAAGCATGTCAAGAATGTGTTAATTCTGGTGAGGAGTCTATGCATGGAGAAGATGATGATTTTGATAGGTAGGATGATGCAGATCCTGTTGGACATAATGATGCTGATCATGATCGTCATGCTGTTGGAGATGTTGGCAATGAGGACATACATGACCACCCTAATGATGATAAAGATATCATTCAAGAACATAATGATATTTTTGAAAGCATTCAATAGAAGGAGGATGAAGCTCATAATTCACATATTCCTCAGAATGAGGAAGAGCCTCAAGTGGCTTTAGTGGCTGGATTTCAAGTAGATCCTTATGTTTAGTTAGTACAAGTTCCTCTGATTGTTGTTTTGGATGGAGATCCAGAAGAATAAGAAGATGAATCACAGTTTGAGGATGAGCCACAAGGAAGAAGAGTCATGATTGATTCTTTGGAGCTTAGGTATTGGGCTTGTTCTTGGGATTGGAATAGAAATCCAAGTTATTTTCTATTTGGGATATATTATTACTCAGAAGAGGAGATAGTTGCTCCTTCTGCTCCACATGTTAAAGTGGAACTATTCTCCCCAAATTCACCTATAGTACCTAATGAGGATGATCTGGTCGTACACATAGTTCCCAGTGACTATGTCACCAAGGCTAATGTAGAACAATTCAAAGATGATATATGTGAGTCAGTGAGATATTATATTGGAGTTATAAGTGAAGCCTTTAATTATAGGAGAATTTCAAAGACAGGTATTGCAAAAATTGAAAGAATGGTGATTCTAGAGATTCATCCTAACTTAATCACTACAGTCAAGACCATTATTATAAATAATACAATACTGAGATTATAAGTGAAGAGATTGAGTAATGAATTGGAATCTCTGACCAATGATTTTAAGACAAATATTGGTGGTGTTATAAAGGTTCTTAATAACCTAGTTACACATATACTAAGTATAGATTTGAAGAAGTTAAATGTAGGATCCTAGAAAGATGATTTCTGGTACCTCTAGTTCTAAAGGTACCAGGTCTGCTGATTCTTATATGGAGTCTCTCAAGACTGTGATGAGATGAGAGATGAAGTCTATTTAGAGTGAATCTGAGAAAGAGACCCTTTCCAAAATACACAGGAACACTGACCTTGTTTATTACATGGTGAAAAAGTGTAAAAATGAGGCATCTGCTACTTAGAAAATAATAATAGAAAAGGTGAACATGTATTTCCCAAAAATCTACTCCAAGCATGGTCTAAATAACAACTTTAAGTACATGGATGAGAATCTCATGATCCCTCTAGTGATTGAGGCTTTCAAAATGCAAGTGGGGTAGTTGAAGGAGCTTACACCGAGTTTGGAAATGTTCACGGAGTATAAGGAGGATTCTGAAAAAGGCTATACAGTATAAGGTGAAATCCTAAATGATTTTATTAAGATTTTGAAGCCCTACCTGCTTGTGAAAGTAGAATCTATAGTGGTCCCTACAAATTCTTCCATTGAACCGGGTTCACTGCCCCCTGTTCAGATGATAGTTTCTCAATCCTTATCTCATATCAGGCTAGTGATCCAAGAGCAATCTGGAAGTCATGTTCTATCAGTGAGGAGACCAAGCCTTGAAACTAATGTTCCCATGTGTTTTTCATTAATTGGTGTTTCAATTTTATCAGCCATTTATAAATCTACAACACCAACTCCTGCACCAACCATTGACCCTTCAGACAATGGGAAAGCTCCTCAAAAGCCCAAGAATTATCTATGGATCAATATTTTATAGGGATCTATAATTTTATTTTGATGATAACACTTTGATTTTTGTACTCTGTGATTTAATGAATATCAATTTGAGTTACATATGCTTCAATTTAATTTTTTTTTATTTATCTGTTATGTTTCTTTTCATATTTTTTCTAATCACAAAATGGGGATAAATACATGGATGGCATCAAATATTCATCAAAGGGGGAGAAATATTGGGATGTCCTAAACAATTAATATAAGGGGAGAGTAACTATGGCATTGAAAAGATGGCATGTAATCTATATAAAATAAAATACAACTTACTAAGGGAGAGCATGAAAGTGATCAGATATAACTCTCTTAAAAGGAACCTTCTATATATGCTCTGATATAATTATTAAGGGGGAGCATAAAAGGAAAGATCTTATTGTTATATTGAGAATTCAAATTCACTGTTGGTATGCTAATTCAAGTAATTATTATTCATTTACAACATATATAACTCATTAATTCCATGATTTTTGATTATCAAAAAGGGAGAGATGTTTGGACCCTTTGTGAGATAGTTTCTTTAATAATCACAAACCATGCCACTTTACAAATAATGATAATTCATATTTTAAGTTATAACTAATGTTAATCATGTCAAATGCAAATTATAAATGAATTAATTATATCACATGGTATAATCCATTTCAATAAGACAATAAATTATGAATTTTTATGTTTCAATATACGTACGAGTGTATATTTACATGTAATTATGAATATCAGTTAATCTGGTGTTGTTATATATAAGAAAGAAACTTTGATAGTTTTTCAAATTCATTGAAACTGATAGTTCAAAGAAGTCACTGATGGACAACTCATCGATGGGGACTCACCAATTGAAGAAGACACCATTTCTGGACTCACCGATAGTACAAACGACACATTGATGGACAAGTCACTGATGATATGTCACACCAATAGTTCAATCAAATTACCAATGGATGAGTCACCGATGGGCAGCACTCTGTTAGTTCAAAATACATACCGACGGACGAGTCACCGATGGGCAACACACCAATAGTACAAAACGTGTCATCGATGATGACTCACCGATGCCCCGACAAACCGATAGTACAAAAGACTCCCTGATTCCCCGAGTCACTAACACTGATGAAAAGAAGTCACTAATACCAATGAAAAGTACTCACTGATATAGAGATTCACTGATGCTAACAGATCGATGCTGACAGACTGATACTTATGACTCACTAATAGTCATAAAAACTATTTTTAATTTATTAGTTCAAATTTATATCTAACGATCATATTTAGACAAATTAATGTTTCAGAAATTATTTAATGTTGTTTATACAATATTTAGGAGACAGTATGAGGTACACACATGTGGGAGATCATTATGCCTACTGGACCTCAAAGTGTAATATAATTACAATATGGATCATTCAATATACAGAAGTGTAGAAAAAAAACTGGAGAACTCCTAAAACTCTCAGACCATTCTTCAACAACCCAAGAACTGAAAGGAAGTCCAAAAAGGAGATCTAGAATTCAATATAAACATGTTGAGCTGACTTGAACATCTTACCAACACGAAGCTAAACATTTCACACTCCTGGAAGTGAGACCACTGAGACTGTGATACTCTATTTTGGAGTTAATTTCTAGAATAGGACTAGAACATCAAATCCAATACATCAAATGATTCCAAAGCTACATTTCATAACACACAGTGACTTTTGAATCTTACTCTATATATTTATCAATATTGTGTTCTTTTATTTACATTTCTGATCAGTCTGTGTATCTGTCTGTTACAGACACATACTGTCTCTTGTGCATAACTGGAGGATACTTTATATCATCAAACTCACTCTCTATTTATCCTTTTTATCCCATGTAGAACTGTGGAAGAGATCAAGTGTGACTTGTTTTCTATTTTCCCACAAATAATTTTGGTAGCAGTAAAGCGTGACCTGGACAACCTTGTGTGATATTGTGAACCCCAATCTAGGGTTTGGATTAACTTGTTTGTTAATTTAAAATGCTTTTTGGTAGGTGATCTCCATGTGGAGAGGAATATGTCTTATCTTGAGACTGAAACTTTTTCTTATATCCACTATGTAGTAAACTTTTAGTTTTCAATATGTTTATCACATATTTCATAAAACTAAATTAAACTTTGAAAGTCAGTTTAGAAAGTGTTTATAACAGTTTTGAACCAATAGGTTAGTTTCAAAAGCTGTATTAAACTTTAGATTAGTATGGATGAGAACTAATACATCTATTGAGAAATTAATTAAACATTCAGGACTCATATAAATTCATTTCAAACTAGCATAGATTATATTTTTGATTAGGGGTAAATTTTCAAAGAACTAATTTATAATAGAAATTTTTATAGATACTCAATTAACCCCCCCTATATTGAGTATTCTACTCTAACCAACATTTTTCATTAAAAAGGGAAACAACCTCATTTTCTAGTTCTGGACAGAACCCTCATGAACTAGTTAGTCGAGAATTCATTCTCTTACTAATTCTTCATCTGAAGTCAGATTCAAACATTGTTGGATCCATTAGAACCCACTCAGTAAGCTCTTTATTACTGACAAGTCGTTCATCTTGATTTTGTCTTTCTAATAATTTATAGGGGTTTGATCATTTATTCTATTCGTGTAGATCTACCTTGTTCTTGACCAAATTAGAAGCTGATACTAGACAAGGATCATCGTACAAGTACAATGTAAGTGTTGTATACTTTTTTTTGTGTTTTTGAAGATATTTAGGCATTGCATCTTCTAGAGAAATGATGGGTTTTTGAGTATAACCTTGTTTTTAATTATTAAGATGATTTTTAGACCATGAGGGATATTGTGGGAATTCCATGTACTTGTTATTATTGAGTGAGTTTGGTTGAGAGGTTGTTTCTCATTTGGGTTATTTTTGTCGTGCATGCAAAAATAATTTAAAATTAATTGTTTTGATCAAACTACTGAGTTTAATTTTTCAAAGAATGTTTAGACTTGTTATAGGCATTAAAAACCTTAGTGTCGGCATGGGACAACTAAAGGCTAGTTCAATTCAATTGTTAAATTGTTTTTCCTATTTAAAATTGTTTAATATGTGACTATATTTAAGTGATTTATGAGATTTCATATCCTAGAAACCTTGGGGTTTTGTTTGGCGTGGCCCAAATATTCTTGAATGATGTTGATCACAGGTTGGGCTTGGACAGATTAGTTGAGTGGTTTGACCACAGTATTGGGCGTCATGGACATCAGTTTGAGGTAGTGTGACTGTCACGTTGGGTATGTTCTAGGATACATGTATGGCATGTCCATCGGATTTCAGTGACATGGTCGTAGGGACATGAGGTGTTAGAGATAGTGTATCTTGGGTTCTTATTTTGGTGATTTCTGCCCATTCGTGATGGCCAAAGAACTGATAGAGTCATGTTCACACATGTTGACTCTATGATGAGGTGGTTTTGACCACTTGTATGGGTAGAGGCCCCTAATAGTTTCAGTTTAGGTACTATTGGTTTGGGGATGATTTCTATAGGAAGCCATGTAGATGGTGAGGAGCCTTAGGATGGTAGCTATGAAGCTACTGGGTTATGTTATTGAGGGAATAGATTGTTGTTCCTCTAGTTATTCAATTGAGGAAAGAAATAATTGTTCCTCTAGTTATTATTTGAGGAAAATCATCACTATTACTCTAGTTTTCGTGCCATGGGCCGACGTAAGCTTTGGAACAGGGGTCTGTGGGACCGAGATACTTTTCTTTGGGAATTCCTTCAGGACATCGACACTTGAGACATAAGGTGTGGGGAGGAACGTGGTGCCAGGTTACGAATTTGAGGTGGAACTTGAGGGTTCACTGGGACTTTGTGACTACAGGGGTACCTTGGTCCATGGGATGAGGACTCTCTTTGCTGATGTGATTCTTGTGTTGTCTAGATCAGGCGACACTCCATAGTGTCTGATGAGCACCAGTGGAGATTGTGTTTATTATTGCATCGTAGTGTTTACCTTACTTGTATATGCATGTCTACTTAAACACATATACAAGGTACACACCATTATGTCGTATCCTACTAAGATTCATCTCACACCTTACATGGGTCCTTCGAGATGCGTGCAGACTTTCTGGTTTTATGTATAGGTAAAGGATCAACCATAGGAGCTAGATCATACTATTGTTGGAATGGAGATTGGTATGATGCTTGAGTTCATGCCTAGATATAGTTTTACTTTGGATTAGATTTGATTTCTATATCGTCATGCTTTATTATTATAGATAATGTTGGTTAGATAATGGCGCCCTTAGTATATTTACATGTATGACCTACTATGGATGTATGCATGGTTTTTTAGTGGCTACAAGTGATTTCTTGCATGCTGTTCTATTTAATTTCTGCCACTTATTTTTATTTATCTCTTCCACTTTATTTGATATTGTTGTGCTTATGATCTATGGGTCTGGTTCGAGTTAGCTGAGTCATTTACATTCACTGTGTGTTATATTGTTATGCTCGGAACAATGCCTTATCTTCCTCCAAAAGGATATATCCTCCCCACTATACCTATTTATAGCCTCATTTCTAATCAGAATCCTTTGGCATTTGGGGAGGTGTGCCTACGGTCAGTAACACCCAGCCCGTTTAGCACAGTTCGGGTGGTTTTTTAGGATGGGATGTTATAAATTATTATCAGAGGAGTTTATTTTTTCTCTTTTCTTAGTATTAATATTAGGGATTATGGTAGAATGGAGATAGGTTACTGTCAGAACTGGATTTTGAACTCATTCCTGGGTGCCTAAAGCCCTATTTACGAGGGATGGATTGAGTTACCTTTGGTGGGAAATGTTTTTTTTCTTTTTCTCAGATTACAATTTACCTGATTTCCACCTTGGTGGCCACTTATTTTATGAAAGATATTGATTTTAATATGTGACCTTGAACCAGTGTGGTAAAAGAGAATTTGGCCTTGTCCCGATAAGGAAAAGCCTATTTTTTTTTCTTTTGATAGGCACATTTTCTGGGTATTTCAATTTGATATATTTAAGTATGATTTTTGAATTGATAATACCATGTAATATATATCAAACTCCATGAGAAAAAGGTAAAATTCCTGATTGAATTACCTTTTTTATGAAATTTGATATTCCATGCTTTAAATTTTTATAGAAATTGAATATGGCTTGAGAATGGGACTAGCTTTTATACGGGTAGGAAGGTACTATGATTGTCATGACTTTGATCACTAGGATTGGGATATTCGGTCGTCAGATTGAAGAAATGTTGTTTATGAGAATGGGTGTGGCTCGAGGATATATATATTTTTATATACGCGGTCTATCTGACCATTTATGGAATTCAGCAGGTTCCTCCTAGACAACTTGATAAAGCATAAGGTGGGTGATGATATAATGCCACAGTTGCTTGATCAGGTTCATACCCATGAGGTTCAGGCAGAGAATGAGTCATAGGTATAGGCTTCATGATATGAGTAGGTTTAGGATCCAGTGCAGGCATAGAAGCAACCGTTTTTGGTAGCATTCGGGTCATGGCACGACGAGCAGCTCTGATCTAGTCTGGTACGTGTTTTGCAGGGGATTGACAGAGGCATGTTGGGAATATATCCATCTATGGGGAACCTTAATCGATAGTTCTAGTCGCAGCACCCACCAATTTTTCTGGGTGAGGGTTGTCCACAGGTGATTAAGAGGTGGATATAGAGTCTGAAGATGATCTTCAAGTAGCTCAGGAGGCTTTCAAGATGGATGATCAAGCTGGCGACGTACATGCTGAGAGGATTAGCTATGTGATGGTGGGATGTGTGTTTTTTGAATCGCAGACATGAGAGACTAGACTAGAAGGACTTCTAGGGCAGATTCTTTGAGCACTTTTTTATAGAGGTGATGAGAATGGAGAGATCTCGGGAGTTCTTGGGCCTTCAGTAAGGTGTCAATTCTTTCATTGACTATAAATCTACTTTCACCAAGCTATCTCGCTTTGCACCTGATATAGAATGTAATGACACAATGAGGGTGAGATTCTTTGAAGATGGATTAAGAAACACCATCCAGGTACTGGTAAATATATTTAGGCTATCCTCGTTCTCTGAGGTAGTGAACCAGGCACTCATAGCTGATGGTAACCTGCCAGAAATGTCTCACTTGATCCAGGTGGTGGCTTCAGATGATGGTTCAGATGGTAGGAAATGAGGCCAGGATGAGTTCTAGTATATTTTTCAGGCCAAGAACATATCTACATCACCTCGTGACAGTTCAATAGTGGTTTTCTTTCAGTGTGATAAGCCAGAGCATGTAAAGACTCCGTGTGATAGGCCTCCAAATGAGTTCCAGGCATGTTAATAGGTCAAACATCTTTAAGGGTTCTTCAAGAAGCCTTCTTAGACAACCAAAAAACAAGGACCAAAGAAGGAACATTCTTCAAAGGCTGGATCAGAATCTATACCAGGTGCAGGTAGGTGAGGTTCATCTACACGTGGAGGAAGTGGCAAAGACAATGGGACCTAGTGTTCAGTAGGTTGGAACCATCTTGGGTGCATGAATATATTTTAATGAGGTGCTTGGAATTAGGAGCATCATTAGATGGAATTTAATTGAGTTGATTAGGCATTAGGAGAATCATTGGATGCCAGTTCCTTGAGGTACTTAGGGATCAGGGCTTCCATGGGATGTGGGTTACTTGAAGTGCATTGGGCATTTGGGAATCAAGGATACAGGTTGTGATTGAGGTGTACGACATTGAGTTGTATTGTGCATCCATGGAATGTCGGACCTCGTTGTGTCATGGGTTCCATAGGCTGGAGGTGGGAGCCTCTACAGGGAGTGATTTTATTGGGTTTTTGAAGCGATACGAGAGTACATGATGAGGTGTAGGGGTGACGATGCGTCATGGGTGGACCATGGGTCCGTGAAATAGGTCGTTGGATTTTGTTGGATTTGAGTTTTGGACCAAAGTTTTCCAATAATGTTCTTAAACACCCTTGGAAGGGAAATTTTGTGATGAATTTCTTTAAGGGGGGAAGTTTTTAAGAACCCGATACTTATATTGAGGTACATGTTTCTTTTTTTCTTTTTTTTCTTTGAGTTGTTATTTTTTGAGAAAACAGAGGAAAAATGGGATAATGCTGGAGGAAAATGGTTACACTCCATGTAATTTTAATTACATGCCATGTAGTGTGGCTTTGTGTAATGGGTATACATGGAATGTGGAGATTTTAGTAGGGAAGAGAGTTTTAATCATGTACACGTTGTGTACTGCATAGTACATGCCATGTAGTCATGTCGGTGAGGCCTGGAAAGTAGGTTCATGAAATTTGGCCATCTTTGGAACAATAAAATAACCTAGATGACATTTAGTACCAAGTAAATGCCATTTATTTATTTATTCTAAAATCGAAAGTAGCCTTGTTTTTTGGTTCAGTACAGAACCCTTATGAACCAGCTAGTCGAGACTTTATTATGCTCTTGATTCTTCTTCCAAAGTCAGATTCAAACACCATCAGATCCATTAGAACCCCCTAAATAAGCTCTTGATTAATCTTGAGCCTTTAATCATGATTTATTCTTTAGACCAAGATATAGGGGTTTGAGTTTTTATGCTCATTATGGAGATCTACCTTGTTCTAGACAAAATTAGAAGCTGATACTGGATGATGATCATCGTATGAGTACAAGGTAGGTGGTGAATACCTTACTTTGTTTTTTGTAATACATTTAGGAATTTCATATTTTAGCACAGTAGTGGGTTTTTATTAGAACCATGTTTTTACATATTAAGTTGATTTTTATACCATAAGGTATGGTGTGGGAATGTCCTGTACCTATTATGCTTGAGAGAGGTCAGGTGAGCGGTTGTTTCTCATTTGGGTTATTTTACTGGGGCATTCCAAAATGATTTAAAATGAATTGGTTTAATAAAACTATTGAGTTTAATTTGTGAAAGGATGATTAGACTTTTTAGAGGCATTCAAGACCTTAGTTCTAGTATGGGATGCTAATGGCCAGTGTAATTCAATTGTTAAATTGTTATTCCTATTAAAAACTATTTGAAATGTGATTATATATATGCGATGTTTAGGATTTTCTATTCTAGAACCCTTGGGGTTGTGTTGGGTGTGACCTGTATATTCTGGAGTGATGTTGATCACTAGTTGGGCTTGGACGGATTACATGAGTGGTTTGACCACAATATTGGGCATCATGGACGTCAGTTTGAGGCAATGTGACTGTCAGGTTGGGAATGTCCTAGGATACATGGATGGAATTGCCATCAGATTTGAGCGACATGGTCGTAGGGAAATGAGTTTTTAGAGATGGTGTGGCTTGGGTTCTGATTTTGGTGATTTCCAATCACTCATGATGGCCAAAGTGCCGGTTCAGTCAAGTGCACACAAGTTGACTCTCTGATTTGGTGGTTTTGACCACTAGTGTGGGTAGATTCCCTTGATAACTATGTATTAGTATTATTGGTTTGGTGGAGATTGCCATAGTAAGCCACATGGAAGGTGAGGAGCCTTTAGTTTGTAGTGATGGGGCTATCGGGCTATGCGATTGAGGGCATAAATAACTGTTCCTCCAGTTATTCATTTGAGGGTAGACATTGTTGTTCATCTAGTTATTATTTGAGGACAAAAATCATTGTTCCTCTAGTTGTCGTGCCATGGGCCGATGTGAGAATCCGAAAAGGGGTCCATGGGATTGAGATACTTTTGTTTGGGCACGCCTTCGGAATGTCAGTACTTGAGATACGAGGTGTCAGGAGGAACATGGTTCCAGGTTCTGTATTTGAGGTGGAATGTGAGGGTTCACTGGGAATTTGTGACTATAGGGTTATCTTAGGATAGGGCCTAAGGACACTCTTTGGTACTGAGATTCCAGCATTGTCCGAAGTAGGTGACACTCCATAGTGGCTGCTGAGCACCAGTAGAGATTATGTTTATTATTGAATCGTAGTGTTTACCTTACTTAGAGATGCATGTCTTCTTAAACACATATAATAGGTACGCACCATTGGGTGACATGCTTTTGAGATTCTTCTTACACCCTACACATGCCCTTCGGGACACTTGTTGATTTTTTGGTTTTATGTACATGTAAAGGATTAGCTTCGAGAGCGGGATCATAATATAGTTATCATAGATATTGGTATGGACTATGAGGCCATGCCTAGATGGAGTTTTACTTTTGTTTAGATTTTATTTCAATATCATCATGCTTTATTATTATATCTACTATTGGTT
The DNA here is from genome assembly GCA_963277665.1 of Viscum album. Taxonomy (NCBI): domain Eukaryota; kingdom Viridiplantae; phylum Streptophyta; class Magnoliopsida; order Santalales; family Viscaceae; genus Viscum; species Viscum album. The sequence continues at coordinate 1,672,209,467 of OY728148.1, read as the reverse complement.
ATCCATTGGAACCCTCATTATATTTATATGTATGACCAACTATGAATTCATGATTGGTCTGTTTAGTGGATACAAGTGATTTTTGGCATGATATTCTGTTTACTATCTGGTGCTTCTGTTTATTTATCACTTCTGATATTTATTTGATATTGTTGTTCTTCCACTATGAGGGTCTAGTTTGAGTTAGGAGAGTCATTTAATTCCATTTCATGTAATATTATTACGCTTAGATTTTTGCCTTATATTCCTCTCAGAGGGTATATCCTCCCCACTATACCTATTTACACCCTCATTACTAGTCAGTAGCATTGGGCATTTGGGGAGGTGTGCCTAAGGTCAGTAACACCTGACCCGTTTATCACTGTTTGAGTGGCTGTTCAGGTTGGGACGTTACACATCTCCTATGTCTCAAGGCATTTTAAAATTCATGAAAAAACTATCCCACGAATGATCTGGTGTTGGTACCTATGATCTTTGCATTGAAAATATGGTGGAATTAACTATATGGATAAAAGTTTAAAATATATAAGGATTAAAAAAGTCTCAAATATATATTCACTGAGAAATAGTTGAAAATGAAACACTGAATATGGTTAGAACTCATCAAGGATTACAAATTCTCAATCCATTACCACCCTGGGAAAGAGAAAAAGGTGGTAGGGTCTCTAAGTTGAAAGGACCTAGAGATTCTATCATTGATGAGAATTTAAAAGGATCCAATCTTCTTAGATTTAGTGAAGATGGACATGGGAATAATAAATAAGGGAATATCATCAATCCTTTCACTAATGATTTATCAAACACCCGTTTTGGAAAGTTTAAAGGATGCTTAAAATGATGATGTGGGAATTCAGAAGAAAGTGGAAGCTATCAAAAAAGGGGAATCCTCAATGTTCAATGTTAATGAAGAAAGAATTGTGAGATTTGGGTCAAGAATATGTGTTCTATCAAATATGAAGTTAAAGAAATAACGTTTGGATGATGCACACAGTTCAAATTTCTTCATTCACCCAGGAAACAAAAATATGTATAAGGATCTCCAAGAGTATTATTGGTGGGAAAACCTGAAGAAGGAGATCATCGAATATACATAAAAGTTACTCGAATGTCCACAAGTGAAGGATGAGAGGAAAAAGTCTAAGTGTATGATTCAACCATCAACCATACCAATATGGAAACGGGAGAACATCACCATGGACTTTGTCACCAGACTTTTGGAGACTTCAAAATGAAAAAATGGTATCTGGGTTGTGTTGTATCATCTTTCAAAGACTGCACACTTCATTGTGATTTGAGAAGATTTATCATTGGATCAACTGGAACAGATATACATCAGAGAAGTGGTAGGGTTTCATGGTATATCAATATCGATTATATCTGATCAAGATCCAAGATTCACCTTTTATTTCTAGAAGAGTCTCCAACACACTCTGAATACTGAGATAAACTTCTTTATGACTTATCATCATCAAACTGATGCCAAATATGAGTAGACTATCCAAACACTTGTGGACATGTTGAGATAATGCTAAAAGGACTTCATAGAAGGATGTAATCAACATCTTTTTGTAGTTGATTTCTCCTACAAAAATAGTTTCTACTCAAGAAACCAAATTGATCCTCATGAAGCCCTTTATGGTAAGAGGTGTAGAACACCAGCATGTTGGGATGAAGTTGGGGAGAGAAAACTTCTAGGTCTAGAAATGGTCAAAGGATTTATAGAGAAGGTTAAGAACGTACAATATCACATCCAAGCTGGTCAGAGTCAATCCAAGAGTTATGCTAACTACCATCAATGAGACCTAGAGTCTGATTTTGGTGATATGGTTTTCCTCTGCGTATCTCGATGGAAGATGGTGATAAGATTTGGGAATAATGGAAAGATTTATCCAAGGTACATCAGCCCTTTTGAGATCCTTGATCGCATCAAAGAAGTGGCCTATTCACTAAAACTCCCACCAATCCTTTCCCATGTACATGATGTATTCCATGTATCACTCTTGAGGAAGTACATAACTGATTGATCACATGTACTCAATCTAGAGGTGGTACCATTGGAGAATGAACTTTCCTATGACTAGAATCTAGTGAAGATCTTAGATCGTAGGTAAAAATTTATATGAAATAAGATAATTCCCCTCATAAAAGTGTTGTGGAGATTTCGAAAGTTTGAATAAGCAATATGGGAACTAGAGGAAGTGATGAAGTAGAGTTACCCTCATCTGTTTTATTGTGGAAAAATGAAATTTTGAGGGTGAAATTTCTTAACGGTGGAAGGTTGTAATGACCCGATCATTTAGGAATGAAATTACATTTCTTTTTAATGTCTAATAGAAAAAAAAAATGAACTCTTTTTTTATTACTATTGGTTCTAAATGATAATTAAGTATAATTACACTTGTTAATATAGCCGTCAAACAATGATGACACAACTAATATAATTATAAGGTTTTAAAAAATCCTTTCGACACAGACAAAGGAGATGATGACATCATCCAGTAGACTCAGGCCATATGAAGCTCATTTTTCAGAGCTCGAAAAGCAGGTAGCGTCACTGGGATTCACTCTTGACCAATCCTAAGATGAGCTTCAACACATTAATCTTGAATGGAATTGGCTATTGGAGAAGTTCACAATAATAGAGATTACCACTTGGACGATGTTATCTGAGCCACCCCCAGAGTTTGTCACCGTCACACACCTTACCCTTAGGTCTTATGGGGTGTTATAATGGGTTATGTAACAAGGTATTAGTTACTTATTATGTAATCCATTTCGATACATAAAAATATTATTTCATCAATTCCTTTATGGGAATAGTCTTTTTTTTTTAAAAATGATTTTGATAGATTTATTTTTTTGGTAAAAATTTTAATTTTGAGAAATAAATTAATTATTATGTTTTTATTAATAATATTGTAAAATATATTCTTATGAATGATGTTTATATAATTTCCTTATCTATAAATGATTAGGCAATCAGTTTGATAAGAGTTATATTTTTATAGGATAAAACAAATAGTGCATTTTTAAAGAATTTATTTTAAGGAATTAATGAAATCTTGAATAAATTAATATTTTAATAAAATATTATTATCAAATAACCATTATTAATAATAATTTATTATATAATTTTTATAAAGTAAAATGTAATTTTTATTAAGCTTTAAAAAACTGTTTTTTTCAAAATATGTCAAATTTTCAATAAATGTTGGTTCCCATTTTATAAGTGAAAATTAACATATTTATAAAATTATTTTGATAAAATGAATATTATATTTGGAATTAGGATGTCAAAATTTTCCGATGGTGATATTTTCATAATTTTGTGAGACAGTCAAATTTTTGGGTGAAATTAAATAATATATAAATATATAGTGTGTTTTATGACATCATAATGACGCAATATTGATATAATAAATACTATAAAATGTATATTAGAAAAAAAACCTATTTTAACTTTAAAATAATGTGATTTTATATTTATTTTACTTATTTTAATATGCCTTAGTGAATTCTCCAAAATGTATAACATATTTTAAGATTTTAAGTTCATTTCTTTAATAATGTGACTCACCTACACATAATAAAGACTAATATTTTAATATATTCAACTAATTGGCATATAAAATAGTTTTCAACACTCCTATTTGGAAAAAACCATGGAAAAAGCAATGGGAAGTTTTTTGGTTTTGAGTATTTAATTATTTAGCTTCCAGAACCTATGTTTGTGAAATATTAAAGAATTACCCTCACATTTCCTATATAAACCCACCCAATATCCCACTTCTCTTCACTAAAAATCCATATAGCACGTCCCTAATCTATCCTTACCTCTCTATAATCCCCCCAAGGCACCTCAATCTCTCAAGAATCCCATCTTAAATCTTTTGAATTCATACACTCAAGTAAGGGTTTCTTTCTCATTTTTATCCAAGTTTCCTTATATTGTTACACCCTTTAATTTTAAATTATAAATGATAGGGTATGTTTTTTCACTTCCAACATACTTCCTTTATTATGTTGGAATGATGAGATACCCATTCCCCACTCATTAATCCCTCCCATGTAAACCCCTTACCATGTCGAAATTTCTTAAGAGTTATTTCATTCCTCCTTCTTCCAATTTCTTTATTATGTTACGCCTCCTATTTACAAATTACTCATGTTAGAACAAGTATTTATATTGTCACCTTACTTCCCATTTCATGTATAAATTATGAGAGACCCATTTCTCTCTCATTAACCTGTTTCATGAATCACCATGTGATGTCGTTGTGATGCCGAAATTGCACCACGGTTTTCCATGCCAAAATCATCATGTAGTGAATACCATACCCATTTCTCTATAAAGGGTATTCACCTTTATTCATATATACTTATTGATTATAGACTTTCATATATGAATTAAAAATTCCATTATCTTGGAATAAATTATGATGTTGAATGAATCCATGTTATATGATCTATGTGGCACACTTAAGCATGAGATTAAAATGTTCATGAAGGGTGCACCCTGATAGTGCTCCAATGCAATGGGTAATGTTTAGTATCCTGATACATCATGTTGTTAAAAGGGTATACCTGATTCCTTTTTAGTTCTTTTTTCCATCATGTTGTGATAGGGGTTTACTTAATTACATTATGTTAATGATGCTGTGTTTTATGTTATTTCCACATTTATATGTTATGATATTCATACTATATCATGCCTTTATGATCATGTTTCTGTTGTGCTCCATTGATATGCCTATTTCCTAACATCTATTTTATTCTTCATGTTATACCTTGTTTACTAACTTAATGGGATTTATAGCTCACTATTTTCTTATGGATGTCATTATTTAATCCCATGAAATGCTATGTAAGATTGAATTTTGTGGTTATGTAAAATCACATTTTAATAAAGATGTTGTATTTTATATCTTAAGTTGTCATTTAATGTTCCTAAATCCCAAAGAAACTTGAAATGTTGATATTCTAGGTTGTATTAAGTGAATTTTTTTTATAATAAATTATGTATAAATATGAAATAAATAGAATGGTTATTATAATGTCGGAACATAATAGGTTTGAGAGGGTTGACGTAATAGGAGTGGTAGTGGCCTTTTACAAGGGAGGAAAAGGACTCACTTAGAATTTTAAGAAACATGTTAGGTGTACACATGTTATAAAAAAATTCATAAAAAACCAATGAAACTCAATAATGGAATTTTAATTTATGAATAATGTCCATAAATTTTTTTTCAAACAAATGGATAGGTCATTTGGGCCATTAAGTTAAAGGTTTAGTTCTTTATTAACCTTAATTTTTCATTAATAATTATAAATAATTTTAATCACATTCACTAATAATTTTAGTCATAAAACATTTTGGTATTATTTGACAATATAAGTTATCTAATTTCCAAATATGGAATAAAATTTTCCAAATTCCCATCAAAGAAGTGGCAAAAATTAATTTAAAATTCATTACGGAGGTGGGATGGCAATGCAGGTTTTTAATGTAAAATCGTTCGTAAGTTTGCTATGTTTTTCTAAAAAACTTCAATGTGAAATTGACTCAAATGAACTAAATTTTATTAATTCATAAAAATATGATCTAATAAAACTATAAAACCAATTAAAAGTATAATTTAACCTTATAGATAAAAGAGAACAAGATGTAGTTTTGAACTAAAATTCAATATTTTTAACTATTCATTAAAAATTGAAGGGTTTTGGAAAAATATAAAAAATTTACCATAACCTAATTATAATGTTTAGATTTAAAATATAAAGTTTATTTTGATATATTAGATTAATTAAATTTTAAAAATTTACATTTAAAATGTTTTCTCTATTAAAAGGTAGTAAAATTGCCTTTATAAAAATATAGGTTTTTATGTGTGAAATAAGTTTTGTTCTTATCTTATGAATATCAAACCCAATAGATAAGTATAAAAATATTTTATTGAATATATAAAATATATATTTTTATAAAATCATTAACTAATTGTAATTAATTATGTTTATAAAGACAAAACTCCTCGGTGAGAATAAAAATAATAACATTTTTTATATCCAATTGGCTCTTATTTTTGTTTCTAATTAATTGGTAGCCAATAAATTCATTTTATATTTTTATAAACATAAAATTTTAATAATTTAGTTAATATTATTCATAACCACCAACATAATGTCTAGGTTATATCATATTTTATTGAATACTAATATTTTAATAATACATTATTATCTAGTGAAACTTGGTTTAGCGTGTAGCGTGAGATATCGAGGAAGGCCGCTCATGCGTGTAACACAAGCTATTGAGGAAGGATTCTCCTGCATGTAACACTAGATAACTTGTTCTTTCATGAATGGAAATATATGTATTATATTTTTAATAGTAAATATATTATAAATTATCGAGATATTATATTCCCTTACACACTTGGTGTCGCATGTCATACACGCTTTCAAATGCAAGGTTCTTACTTCCGAATTTTGGTGTGTTACAACCTAATTGTTTGTTATAGTAAAATGGTCATTAGAAGTCACAAAGTGACCATTAAAATAGTAAATTAGATTTTAAATAATATTTAATATGATTAAAATATGTAAATACAAATATTATAATTCTATTGAAGAAATATTTAATTATAAATCTTCAAACAAAGTATAAGTGCATTTTTATTAAAGTGTATTTTAATTTATTTTTTAAAATTATAATTATAATATTAAATATTAAAATTACCATAGTTATAAAATTAATTTGATAAAATTAATTCTATTTTTGTAATCAGCATGTCAAAATCATCAGTGTGAATTTTTTATATTTTTATAAAAGAATTTAATTTTTTTGAATTTTAAAAAATAATGTTTTTACATATACCGTCAGTTTTATGAGATCATAATGATGTTAGAATGAATCAATAATTTATAAATTTTTTTGAAATATATAAAATGAATTTATTGAGTAAATTAATGTAATTAAAAATAAAATACTTAATTTCTAAACCTATTAACGGATTCCCAAAATCTAAATCATATTTTATTATAACAAAATACAATTTTTGTTCATTAATTTAAATAAAATATTCCAATAATGAAATTAAATTTTTTAAGATATAAATTCTTATAAAAATATGTGTTTTATAATGAAACACTATTATTAGTAATGTGAAATATTACTTTTCATAGTCTTGAGCTAAAATAATAAAATATTCAATGTTTTATTCAATAACTCCCTCTCATTCACCTATATATACCCATTCACTTCAACCCATTTATCTTTTCTCTGAAACATATTTATCAGAAAAATATGTTACTAAATTATTATTTTAACACCACTCACCATGTTATAAAGTCATTAGTTTAACCAAAAGACCGATCATAGTGGTCTTAAAGAGTAGTCTAAGGAAGCATTTCCTATGAAAGTAAATTTTCTCATCACATTTGTTTTAAATTTTCAACCATTTCTAGCACATCCAAAACCCCATAATAAACTCTAATAATATAATTATAGTATTATAAATCTAAAGCAACATAAAAAAATTAATAGATTATTTATTATTTTCTCATATTTACATTATCCTTAAAAACACTGCTCACACCATGGGGGTCAATACCAACAATGCGGTTGATGAAATTATTCATCAATACCTATATCTTATGGGTTTAAAATGGATTTTTCAACATTGTTAAAATTTTAATAAAAAAACTATGTAATTTTTAATATTATGTATTTATAAAATAACCATAATATTAATAATATTTAGGAAAACACTTTATAGTTAGTTTAATTACTTAAATGGGATATGTTTATTGAAAAACACTTTAATATATGAATCCATTTTTAGAATCGACATAATTATAGATAATTTTTACCAATATAATGAAATTTCCCTCTATCATGAAAACTATGGAAAATATATACCATGGATTAAACACCATTGACGAATACTTCCAAACCATTGCAATATTGTAACTACAATATGAACATCTATACGACTATTACTAACATACATGAGAACTGATGGTTGAATAATTTACATATAAAAAATAAAAAATATCAATAAAATAACAAATAATTTTGTTATGAATCATGTAATTAATATGTATAATTTTAATACTCAGGATGATAGAAAAGGAAACCAAAACATTTTGGACTGGAGGTAAGGGGTTCTTTCTAGGCCTTTGTTGTTGTTCAAGTTTTGATTACTTTATTATATATATATATAATTAGTCATATATAAGGAATTTTTATTAATATAATACTATTTTAAACTCTTTATTCTAGGGATACACATTCATCAATGATTCTCATCCATTTGTTTCTTAAAAACAAACCCCATGATGTTATATAAGAAGCAATTCAAATTTCATCTATCCTATCCCCAATGTGTATATGTAGTTTCTTCTATATTATCCTTAGTTACATGATATATAATGCTTTAATATCTATTTATTATGAAAATTAACATAAAATATGAAATGGTCCCTCAAAATTTGGGTACCTATGTTATTCATCAACTCATTATGATTTAAGACACCATTATATAACCCGCTTACTATCCATGGGATTATTTATTCATTATAATAGATGATTCATCTATGTTTTTGTATTGAACACATAATGATGATATTTTATGATATTATAGGTGGTACAAAAATTATATATCCCAAAATTTATTGAGATATCTTTTATCTCCTGATATATAATGTATGGTGCATGAGCAATTAGCTTACTACATTATGTTTTTATATTCTTGAAAGTGAGCCTCAGATTATATTTGTGACTTGTTTTATATTTTTCCACTTTCTAAATATTATAATGATTATCATGTATTATGATATCATTACATATTTTAATTAATTTCTCATAACTACTTATGATTAATCTTCATTATGTTTCCATTATTAATGATATCTCACTATCATGTTTACTTTGTTTAACCGTTACTAAGATTTTATGATCACTCCTTATTTTTTTATATCCCCCATATATCCCATGAAGTTATAATATCATTTTTATATCTAGGGTATAATAATTAATATGTAAATTAGATATTATATTATGTTGTTTGTTCATAAATATTATATGTAATCTCCCAAATACACTGAAAAACTACGTTTCTAGGTTATTATTATATAATATTTGATAAAAATGATGTAATATGATGGATATAAGAAGAGAGTTACTATAGTTGATATAAAATCATGGCATAGTTTTTTTTATATAAAGTTATAGATCCTAATCGGAAATAAACCATTAATAACTTCTATTGAAACTTAAAAATACACAAGTTAAGATACAAAATCTATTTTTTATGTTATTCTTTAAAAGTTCATTATTTTATTTTTATATTAATATTAATTATTTTATTCTCATAGATATCATTCATTTAGTTTAGAAAATGGATTGAAATTATAGGAACCACATTAAGAACAAAAATGATAAACAATATAATTATTTCCCAATTAATATGAAAAATATAATAGGAGTGAAAGTCAAGAACCTCATTAAGATAAATTCACCACTAAATAATGTTATGAATAATAAATTTAACGTTTTAAATATCCATTTTTCTACTAAGGGTTATCAAGATGTGTTTTGGTCATTTATTTAACAATTACCTCGCTCTTATAGTCGATCTTCTAATCCCCTAATTCTGAAACAACAGATTAATTATATTGAGAAGAAATTTTTCATCCTCCAATGCTCTAAGAAAGAAGAATTCATAATGTTCATATATCATGCGGAGGGATCATCTCATGAATAGTGGAAACTAAAAGAGAATATTAAACCCAAGTAAGGCATTGAATCGATAGAGTGGGAAGAATTTTAAAAAATATTTTTCAATAAATATTTTCCTTGCACACTCTGTATAAAAGTAGAAAAAGAGTTTTTTGGGGTTGATTAAAAGGGGGGATGAATTAATTAGGTTCTATGAGGGAAAATTCATAAGGATTAAAAGGTAAACCTATGTATTTTTTATTATCTAATATCTAAAGTTTGACATTTATTTAGTGGAATAAAGACTATTCTTCAAATATCCTTAGTGATTTGAGACTTTTAGAAATTTAAAGAAAAAGTTAGTTGTTCCCTTAATGTTTATATGAATATTTATGTTTCTAAAAAGTCTCAAAGGTTTGGATATAAAAAGATATGAATGGGTTTTAACTTTGGATGTCTAATTGATAAACTTCACAAAGTAAAAGAGATCTAACTTTTGATATATCTTATGTTTGGGGAGAATAATCATAGAAAATACATCGATGTAACATATAAATGGTTCGAGTTTATAATATAAAGGAATATAGCTCATGAATATTGAATTGGAATGAATAATCTTGTCAATATGATTGAATAATGTAAGATTATAATAAATCCTCTACCTTTTATTCAATATTTCAACAACAATGTACAATGAAACATTTCAATTCAATGCACTAAGCCAAGGGTTTTTGAGGATGACCAACAAAACAACCACCAAATCCATAAGTGAAATGATGAGATTATTCTATCACTATTATTGAGGTGGTTTTTAAAAATGAAGTATTAAAATGTACACTTGTTATTCATTCAATGTAAATTTTAATTCTGGTTCTATGAATTCGTTAATATCATGAAGAAATATTCAAACACCACCTACAAGAATTATGGTTGTGTTATAAATGAATAAATAATTAGTGAAATTATTACACAAAAATTATATAACTCATACCCAATTAGATTTTTTGGGAATATTCTCTTAGAAATTTTTTTCTACAATATTTGGATGAATTAAATGCTTCTTTGGGAATGAAATGATTGTCCTAATATAGATCCAATTTCAATATTAAAGAGTGGGAAATTAGTTTCCATATCCCAATCCATCCTTCTATGCTGTACAAATTCAAGAAGAATGAAGAATATCCCTTGGAAACTCTTATATAACATGTATATCGTTACCTTATGATAATGTATATCTAGATCAAATGATTTAGACAAAGTAAAGGATAACCCTTTAAGATATGACCATTTTTTGGAAATAATATGATATATTTCCTAATGAGTTTCTTAGTCTACCTCCTAACTATGTTTTTGAGTGCCCTATATAACTTATACTAACAATTTTCACATATTAAAGAGTACCTAAAGAATTAACCCAATTAAACTATAAGATATTATGTATAAACTACATGATAACTTAGAAAAGGGTTTTATACTGACTAGTACTTCTCTATGGAGTTCCCCACCCCCACTTTTTCAGGAAAACAGGTGGTTCAATATGTCTTTTCATTGATTATCATGATTGAAACAAGATCTTGATAAATAATAAGTAACCTCTTCCACAGATTGATCAGTTATTTGACCAACTATGAGGGGATTTGTACATCCTAAAGTTAGAAATTCAATCATAATATCATTAAAATAAGGTAAATGAGGTGGATATTTCAATGGATGAATTTCATAAAAGATATGGACACTATGAGTTTATAGTGATTCCATTAAAATTTTATAATTCTCTATTTATATTCAAAGACATAATTAATAGTGTCTTTTGATATTTCCTCAATAAATTTGTGGCTGTCATATTGGATAATATTCTCAAATACTCTAATATCATAGAAGAACATGATGAACACTTGAGTATTATTATAAATTCTTTTAGATAGGAGAATATGTTTTAAATTTAAAGTAAATATAACTCTTTGATGGAGAAAATCACATTTATCAAGAATTTTATCACATGTAATGAGATATCAGTGGATCATTGAAAGAAAAAGGTGATTTAGGAATATCCCAAACCCATGTTTTCAATGGAGATTCATATTTTACTCGAATTACAATGGTTCTTTTAGATGGTTTTCATGATTTTAAAACCCAATAATAAATATAACACAAAAAGGATTAAATCTTTTCTAGGATGATGAATATGTAGAGAGCTTCATAGTTTTGGAGAAGAGGCTACTCATTTCATTTGTACTGACACTACCCTCAAGTGGGGAATGATTTGTGATATAAAGTGATCCATCAAATTAGGGGTTTTGTTGTGTACTCAAAAAATATAAATTGATAGACTATTCCTCAAGGCACTTGAAGATAAATGAGTAAAAATATATAACACATGATCCAGAGTTTTTTTGAAGCAATCCTATACTTAAATATTTTAAGACAATATCACTATAGATAGTAGTGTGACATATATACTGATTATAAAATTTTGAAGTATAAATTCACAAATATGGATCTCAACATGAACCATGAAATATGTTTAGATCTGACCTTGTACTATAATGTTTCAATCCATTATCATCTAGTAAATGGTGAATAATGTGGCAGATGCTCTATGTATTAAAGATCATGAAACCATATCCATGAGGAGGATTTAAAGGGATCCAATATCTATTGACATGAAATTTATGAACATGGGAGTTATAAAGGGAGGAAAAAAATCATACATTTATCAAATGATAACACTATCTATCCTAGAGATGATTAAAAAAGTTCAAAGGGATGTTGTAGAGATACAAAAGAGGCTAGAATCAATAAGGAATGAGAAAAAAATCAAAGTTTAACATTAAAAAATATGGATCTTTGATATTTAGAACACTATTACGTGTGATATATGATCCTAATATAAAAAATGTAATATTAGAAAATAATTAGAGCTCAACATTATCTATCTACCAAGGAGAAAAAAATATTTATATAGATCTTTTAGATCACTTTTGGTTAGAGAATATAAAGAAGTAGATTATAAATTATACACAAATGTTTATTGTACTCCAAAACTTTCATGAATAATGAAAACATTACAAGGGTATGATCAACCATTACCCATACCAACATGGAAATAAGAGAAAATAACCCCGAATTTTATTATGGGTCTACTAAAGAAATCCAAAGGAAATAATTCCATATAGGTTTTGGTTGATCATCATATACATACTGTTCACTTTATCACCATTCAAAAATTCTTCCAAGTTGATAAACACACTAATATATACACAAGATAAGTAGTTAGGATTTATGAAACACCACTATAGATTATATATAATTATGATATGAGGTTTACATCAAAATTATTGAAGATTATTAAATATTCCTTGGGTACAAATTTGAACTTAAATATAACTTTTCACTTTTAGATAGAGGTATAATCTAAAATTACTATAAAAAACTTGGGGATATTCTTATTTCGTTCTCTATGGACATTAGAGGTTGTTTGGATTAACATCTTCCTCTAGAGGAGTTCTTTTACAGTAAGAGTTTCAAATCCACCATCTATATGGTTCCTTATGATGTTATCCTTGGGATTATGTGGAGATCTTGAACATGTGGGGATGAAGTTGAGGAGACTAATATTATGGGACCAGAACTAGTAAAAAAATGGATAATAATTTCAAATCCATTCAGTAACACATCACATGAACAAATAGTTGACAAAAGAGTTATCCTAAAAATCACCGAAGGGACCTAACATTTGAGGGTGGATATAAAGTGTTCCTTCATATATATCAATAGAAGAGAGTCACAAGGTGTAGAAAGTAGGGAAATATAATTCTCAGACACATTCTCCCATTCGATATCCTTTATCATGTGGGAGTTGTTTCCTATTAAGTAGCTATCCGCCACAATTTTCCCAAGTATATGATGTGTTCCTCATATCCCTCTTGAAGAAGTACATACCAGATCCCTCACATGTATTGAATCCATAGGTGGTGCAGTAGGAGTATTATCTCTCTTATGAGGAGTTTCTAGTGACAATACTGGACCATAGATACATAGTTCTATACAACAAGACGACTCACTCTATCAAAGTACTATGAGAAACCATATGTATGAAGTGTCAACATAGGAACACCAAGATGAAATGATATAGAAATACCCCCATATGTTTTCATCATAGAGTATGAAATGAAATTTTAAGGGTAAAATTTATAAATGGGGGAAACATGTATAAACCTAGAACTTTTCTATAAAAAATTACCTTCTCAATATATACATATATATGTGCATGTTTGTGTGTGTGTATTCAAGTTATAGTTTAAATAAATCACATGCACCGTGTACTAAAGATCAATAATTCATTATTCCATTAATATGGTACATTCCATATGGGTAATTAATAAACTCCAAAAATTTGAATGTTTTATATTTTTACAATAAACATAAAAAATAACAGGACATGTTTTTGATTTTATAGAACATCACACCATTTTATAGTTACCACACTTGTGAAAAATTCTATAAAAAACAAAAAATAGTAATGTAATCTACATTTTTAGAATGAATTATATTGAACATTGAGAGGAATTTTAGTGAATGGTTAATGATGAATGTAAGAGATATTTATATGAATTATAAAACCAATAATATCATTGGAATTGTATCCTAGACTTCAGGAACAACAATCCAACAGTTAGGAATAGTAATAAAACTATTAGAAATAGAAATTTGATAAATATAATATTAAAATAGCTTGTAAATAATATTTAATATGAAAAATATGTAAATATTAATATTATAATGCTATATAATATAATTATAAAACTTGAAAGAAATAGTAAGTGAATTCATAAAAAAGTTTATTTTAATGAATTTCGAAAAACCATATTTGTGATATTAAATATGAAAATTATCTAAGTAAAAAAGTTATTTTGATAAAATGAATATCATTTTTGGATTTAGTATTTCAAAATTATATTATAATGAATTTTTCATATTATTCTAAACAAGATTAATTTTTAGTAAATAATAAAAAAATAGTTTTAAATATTCCAAAGTTTTATAACATATTAATGATATAAAATGAGTATATAATTTATAAAAAAATTTGAAAACCAAAAAAGAATTTAATGAGTAAAATCATATAATTAAAAATAATGAAATTAATATCTATAACATTAAATGTGAAGAACCCAATGAAATTGTTGAGTATTAGTGTATTTATTGTCAACCTTGAGTAATAAATATTTAAAAGTGATTTAGAATTATTTTGATTTGTTCATAACATTTTTAGTTGTTATGATCTGATTTGAAATATTAAGAAGGCCATAGTGGAATTTAAGATGATCTGAATTGATGTAAATATTTTATGAAATTCATTGTTGGAATTGAAAAATGAAAAAACCCTGAGTTTTCATAAGGGTGTGACTCAATTTTTTAGGAGTAAATTGTATTTTTTTAAGGATCAATGGCTTTTTATAATGGTTAATTCCCCATTTATAAGGATCATATTTTACTGAAATATAAAAAAGGCAGGGGAATCTATAACAATCCAACTCTTTATTACACACCTAAACATAATTTATTACATAAATCTTCACTTCATAGAAGATAGGAGATCGATAGGTGTAGTTTCTTTGGGCTTATGAAAATTACATAACTACTAAGAACATTAAAAAGAAAATCTTTATTCAAAACTACCTTTACATGACCACTAAATTCCCTCGTACTTAGAATTTAATGGGATAACCTAAGGATATGCACAAGAAAAGGGTGAGCTATAAATACCAGTAAGGGGGTAAAAAGGGCATAACATGAAGAATACGATACATTTTAGGAAATAGGCATATCATTGGAGCATTAAAGAAACATGAACATAATGTAAAAATATATCATGATAATCATAACATGGAAATGTGGCAAGAACACTTAACATGCTATTAGAATGAGCCAAGGCTCATTACATATAGAGCATGACTAAACCCCCATTACACTTGAATTGGCATGAGTAAATCCTCATTGCACTTAAATTAGAATGAATAAAACCTCATTGCACTTGATGTATCATGATACTAATCTTTACCCAACGCATTGGAGCACTATCAGGGTGCACCCTTCTTAAACACTTCATTTCATGCATAAGTGTGCCACATGGATCATAAAACATGTATTCATTAAACATCATCATTTATTCCATGATAAAGGAATGTGGAATTAATACATGAAACTATATAATAAATAAGTAACTGTGCATAAATTTAAATACCCTTGATAGAGAAATGGGCACAATATTCACTACACAATGACATTGGCTTGGAAAAACGCGGTGCAATTTCGGCAGCATAACAACGTGATATAAGAATTTATAAAATTTTTTGATGAGAGATAAAGGGGTGTATCATAATATTTAAATGAAATGGACAGTAAGGGGTCATATATATACATTCCCCAACATAAGTAATGGAATTTGGATTCATAATACAAAATGATTTCTTGAATGTAAATGAAGAGAGAAAATTCCTTGCGGAATTTCGGCATGGTAACAAGTGTAAATGGGAGGAATTAATGAGATATAAATGGTATATCATCATTCAAACAGAAATATGGAAGTATTAGGGAGGTTGGAAATCAAACCCAAAATTTATAATTTAAAATAAAAAGGCATAACAATATTTAGAAACTTAGATAAAATGATAAAGAAAGGAATCCCTTACTTTGAAGTGTGATCCTAATGGATTTGAAGAGGTTTGAAAAAGGATTATTGGGAGCATGGGGTACCTTGGGAGGATTGTGGAGAGAGGAGGGAAGAGGTTTGGAAAACAATAAAGTCTTTGAGTGAAGAGGAAGTTGGAGCATGGATGGGTTTATATAGGAATGGAGAGAGAATTCTTTATTATTTAGGTTTGGGTCACCACACATTAACCTAATTCAAACCACAAACCAGAACATGGTTTTTGCCGATGATTTTTTTCCAAAGGGGAGTGGAAAAAAATATTTTATAAGTCCAATGGCTGAACTTCTTAAAATATTAGGCTTGCTTATGTGGAGGTGAGTCACACTCTCAAGGAAATCATTTTAAAATGACAAAATGTTTTATAAGTCTTGGAGGGTCCACTAAAGATTTGTAAAATATAAAAAAACCCAAAATGAAATTATTTTAATGGTAAAACATATATTGGATGAACATAATCTTTATATTATTTTATTACATCCCTATTGGTTAATTATGATGTCATAAAACAAATTATATATTTAAATGGTATTTAATTTTTACCCAAATATTCGACTATCTCAGAATATTATTAAAAAATCACCTTTGGATAATTTTGACGTGAAGATTCTAGAAATATTATTAATTTTTTCACAATAATTTTATATATTTGTGAATTTTGAATTTTAAAATAAAAACCGACATTTATAAAAAATTCATGGGTTTTGACAAAAACATCTTTCAAACATTAAAAAAAATTACAATATTATTCATAAAAATTACACAATCCATTATACTTAATAAAAAGTAATTTAATAATAATAATATTTTATTAAAATATTATTTAATTCAAAAAACCATTAACTAATCAAAATAGATTTCCTAGTTGAATATTAACTAAAAAAATACTATTTGGGCTTTAAAAACAGTTTACCAATTAACAAAAACAAAATGAATGTATATTATTTATTATATAAAAAGATAATGCACATAATCAGAGTGCTAAGGTCTTGTTACATAACCCCTTATAACACCCACATAAGACCTAAGGGTAAGGTGTGTGATGGATCCGATGATCCATTAAAAATAGGAGTCCTTTGTCTCATGAAGCTCTCGATAGCGACTTGTTCTTTCTTTGGGGGGGGGGGGGGTTGAACGTTCCTCTTAACTCATGTTTCTATACAATTCCTGAGTTAACTGAGAGAGTATCATGAAAAAGTTTGTGATTCCTACTCCCATCGGATTTGGAATCTCATTATAATATTCATCACATTGGTCTTTACATCAGTTGTTAGCCGGAGTCCTCCTAATACCATCCATTGGCTGGAATAAAAGGAAATTTAGGGGTAACACATAAAGGGTAATACAAAAATAGATGACTTATAAATAGCTTTTATTTCCTTAACTTATGAATCTATAGGCTTTAATCTATGTTATCCATGATCCACTTTCTAACATATATTCTTAATGGTTTTTTTATTTCAATAATAATGGTTCATACTAAGATTGTGAATTTAACAATGAAGGTCCCCCAGGAGTGTAGTAACCAAGAGTGCAAAAAGGACCATTTTTGTGTACTAGGATACCCCAAGTCAAGCCCAAAACTCCTTGTCAGGGTCTGTGCCAGAGCCGCCTCTACCTGCTCGTATCCAGACAGGGATGTATTTACTGAATAAACCACTTACTTAATATCCAAAAAAAATTGGGTATGTTTTTATATAATTAGTCTTTTATCTAAGACGTCACTATGGTTTTCTAATCCTAATCCCAAAAATAACTAAACCTATCCTCTAATACCAATAATATCAACCCTGCTCTTTATTACATCCTTAAACGTGATTTATTAAATACAAACTTCACTTGATACAACATATAAGATTGAGAGGTCTAGTGTCCTTGGGGATTAGGAACATTACATAACAACTTATAACATTAAACACAACATCTTATTAAAAACTTCCTTTACATGACCACTACATTCCCTTGTACTTAGCATTGCATGGGATAACCTGAGCACATGCATAAGAAAAGGGTGAGCTATAAAGCCCATTAAGGGAATAAACATGGAATAAAGTGAAGAATACAATACATGTTAAAAAATATGAATACCAATATATCACAAGAGAAACATGAACATAAAGTCATGATAAAGAATGATAAACATAAAATGGAAATGTGGCAACAACACTTAACATGGAATTAGCATGAGCCAAGGCTCATTGCACATGAAGCATGAGTAAACCCCCATTGCACAAGAAGCACAATTAAACCCTCATAGAACTTGTATTATCATGAGTCAACACCCATTTCAAATGATGTATCATGATATTATACTTTACCTAATGCATTGGAGCGCTATCAGGGCCCACCCTTCTTAAACATTTCATTTCTTGCATAAGTGTGCCACATGAATCATAAAACATAGATTCATTAAACATCATCATTTACTCCGCGATAATGGAATGTGGAATTAATACATGAAACTATATAATTAATAAGTAAATGTTCATAAATATTAATACCATTTATAGAGAAATGGGCATGGTATTCAAAAAACAATGACTTTGGCTTGGAAAAACGTGGTGCAATTTCAGCAGCATAATGGCGCGACATAAGAATACATAAAAAATGGTTGAAGAGAGAGAAAGGGGTTTCTCACCATATTTACATGAAATGGATAGTAAGTTTAGTCACATAGATACATTTCCCAACAATTTTAATGGAATTTAGATTCATGATACAAAATAATTTCTCGAATGTTAATGAGGATAGATAAATTTCTTTCAGAATTTCGGCATAGTAAAGGGTGTACATGGAAGACATTTAATGATAGATAAAGGGTTCTCTAATCATTCAAACATAAAGGGGGAAGTATGGGGTAGGTGAAAAATCATATCCCAATATTTATAATTGAAAATAAAATGGCCTAACAATATTAAGAAACTTGGATAAAAAGAGAAAGGCAGGAATCCCTTACTTCGAAGTGTGATCCAAAAAGATTGAGATAGGCTTGAGAGAGGCTTATTGGGAGCTTTAGGAACCTTGGAAAAATTATATAGAGATTAGTGCAGAGGTTGGACGAACTCCAAAGGCTTTGAGTGAAGAGGAAGTGGGAGTTTGGGTGGGTTTATGTAGGGAAGGACAGGGAATTCTTTATTTTTTAGGTTTGGGTCACCACACATTAAACTAATCAAAACCAAAAACCAGACCTTGGATATTGCCCATGGTTTTTGAAAAAGGGGAGTGGAAGACAATATTTTATGGGGACAATGGCCTAACTTCTTAAAATAATAGGGTTGCTTATGTGGAGGTGAGTCACACTCTCAAGGAAAAAAATTTAATAAGCCTAAATGTTTTTATATGTCTTGGAGGGTCCAATAAAGATTTGTAAAATAAATATAACAATTATAAAGTCGAATTATTTTAATGGAAAAAATATATTGGCTGAAAATAGTGTTTATATTATTTTATGACATCACTATTGGGTCATTATGATGTCATAAAACACATTATATATTTAAACGGTATTTAATTTTTACCCTAAAATTCAACTGTCTTAGAAAATTATGAAAAATACACCATTGGATAATTTCAACCCCATGATTCCAAAAATAATATTCATTTTATCTAAATAAATTTCTAAATATGTGAATTTTTACTTTTAACATTAAAATGTACAGTTATCTAAAATTCATGGGTTTTGATAAAAAAATCTTTCAAACCTGAATAAAAATTATAATTTTATTCATAAAAATAGTACGATCATTTATATTTAATAAAAATTAATTTATTAATAAGATTTTATTAAAATTTTATTTAATTCATAAATCCATTAATTCATCAAAATAGATTTCTTAGTAGAATATTAACTAAAAATACTATTTGTGATTTAAAAACTATTTACAAAGTAACAATAATAAAATGAATGCACATTATTTATAAAAAAATAATGTACATAGTCATAGTACTATGGTGTTGTTACATAACCTCTTATAATACTCTCATAAGTCCAAAGGGTAAGGTGTGTGATGGTGACAGACTCTTTTGGTGGCTCGGATAACATTCCTCGGGTGGTAATCTCTATCAACTTCTACTTCTCCCGTAGGTGGTTCCGTTTGAGCTTAACGTGTTAAAGCTCAGCTTGGTCTTGGTCAAGAGTGAAGTCCAATGACGACACCTCCTTTCCGAGCTCTGATAAACGTTCTTCAAATTTGGAAAGTCTACTCGATGAGGCCATAACTTCCTTTGTCAATGTAAATTGGATTCGTTAAAGCCCTATTTTTATACTAATCATGTGATCACTATTCAACGAATATATTTGAAACATTTAATTTTTTTTACTGTATTTTGAAATCCAAAAACATAAAATCAAGGAAGTGTATATTTTATATAACCATTTTTCATTGTGATACATTTAGTTGGATAAAAGGAGTTTTCATTAATGAATGTTTGGGTCATTACAATCTTCCCCCCTTAAGAAATTTCACCCTCAAAATTTCCTTTCCCTACAGTAAAACAGATGCAGGTAACTCTGCTTTATCACTTAATCTAATTCCCACGTTATCTCTTCAAACTTTTGGTTTCTCCACAACAATTTCACAAGGGGCATTATCTTATTTCATAGAACTTCTTCCCTAAGATCTAAGATCTTCACAGGTTGCTTCTCATAAGAAATATAGTCCTCTAACTATACTACCTATGAAGAGAGTACATGATAAGGGTCTCATATATACTTATTTAAGATGGATACATGAAATACATCATGTACTTTGGCCCTAGTGGGTGGAAGTACTAGTCTATAGGCCACAACCCTAACACGATCAAGAAGCTCAAAGGGGCCGATGTACCTAGGACTTAACTTTCCTTTCTTTCCAAAACTCGTGAACTTCATCCATAGAGATATTCATAGATATACCATGTCTCCAACTTTTACCTCAAGGTCTAATCAACGGTTATCTGCATAACTTTTCTATTGACTTTGGGATGCCTTGATATGTTGCTGAATGGTTTTCACCTTCTCCACCATTTCTTTGACCATTTCAGGTCCTAGCAGCTTACACTCACCGACTTCATCGCAACACACCAGTGTTATACACCTTTTCCCTTAAAGGGATTCATATGGTTTCATTCAGATACTCAAGTGTAAAATGTTATTGTAGGAGAATTAAACCAGTGGAAGATATTAGTCCCATCCTCCTTTGAAGTACATAGAACATGATCTTAACATATATTCCAGTGTCTGAATAGTTCACTCAGATTGGACATCAATTTGAGGACGATAGGTCATACTGAAGTTCATTTTAGTTCTTAGAGCATATTTTATATTTTTCCAGAACATAGAGGTGAATCTATGATCACGATCAGATACAATAGACAGTGGTACTACATGCTTCCTTACAACTTCTTTGTTGTAAATCCTTGTAATTTGATCCAATGTGATGTCCTCTCGAATCGAAATAAAGTGATATGTCTTCATAAGATGATCCACAATGACCTATATAGAATTTTTTCCTCTGGATTTCCTTGGAAGTACAATGACAAAGTCCAGGGTAATGTTGTCCCACTTCCATGTTTTTAGGGATAGTGGTTGTATCACCCCCCTATACTTTTTCCTCTCAGCCTTCACTTGCTGACATACTAGGCATTTTGATGAATATTCAGCAATCTCTCTTTTTATATTGTCCCACCAAATTTTTTCTCAAAGATCTTGATACATCTTTGTGGTCCCTGGGTGAATAGAGAAGGTTGAGCAATGCACATCATTCAGAAGCTCCTTCTTTATCTCTGGATTAGATGGTACACATAATCGTGACCCAAATCTCACAATTTCATCATTTTCAACCATGAAATCTAAGGATTTCCCATTTCTGATAGCTTCCACCCTTTTCTGAATTTCCACATCATTTCTTTGAGCATCATTTTTTTCTCTATAATGGATGGTTGAGAAATAATTTGAGAAAGGATTGATGGTGTTCCTACCTTAATTATTACCATGTCTATCCTCTGAAAATACAAGAAGATAGGATCTTTTCAATTATCATCATTGATAAAGATGAATGATTCGTTCAACTTAGGGCATCCGCCACATTGTTTACCTTACTAGGATGGTAGTGGATTGAGCAGTCATAATCCTGGATGAGCTCTATCCATCTTTGTTGGTTCATATTAATGACTTTTTTATGTGAATATATATTTGAGGATCATGTAATCTGTATATATTTCAAACTTCTCACCATATAGATAATGTCACTAGATTTTCAATGCAAAGATCACAACCACCAACTCCAGATCTTTCATGGGATAGTTTTTCTCATGGAGTTCCAGCTGCCTTGAGGTGTATGCTATCACTTTATTATTTTCCATTATCACAAATCCCAAACCCCTCTTTGAAGCATCACTGTACACCAAAAATAGTTCTCCACTTCTTTGGAGTGTGAGTACTGGTGCAGTGATAAGACTCCTTTTCAACTCCTTAAATCTTTTTTCGCATTCATCACCCCAAGAAAACATAACTCCCTTATGAGTTATCTTGGTAAGAGGTTTTGATAATCATGAAAAATTTCTCACAAATCTGGGATAATATCCAATTAACCCCATGAAACTATGGATATCTGTTAATGATGTTGGCCTCAGTCATCCCTCAATTACAATTTTCTTGGAGGGATTCACAGATATCTCATTGCTTGTGATTATATGAACCAATAATTAGACCTTCTTCAACTTGAACTCAAACTTTCTATACTTTTCATAGAGATACTCCTTTCACAAGGTCTCTAGTACAATTCTTTGATTCCCCTCAAGATCCTCCCTAGTTTTGGAGTATATTAGAAAAAAATCTATAAATACTACCACAAATTTGTCAAGGTAATCTCTAAATACTGTATTCATCAATTTCATGAAGATTTCTGGGGCATTAGTGAGTCTGAAAGGAATTACTATGAATTCATAGTGCCTGTATCTTGTACGAAAAGTAGTCTTAGGGATATCTTCCTTTTTCACCCTTACTTGATAATATCCTGACCACAAATCTACCTTGGAGAAGTATTGTGCTCCACGTAGACGATCGAACAAGTCATAAATGAGTAGTAGAGGATACCTGTTCTTTATTGTGATTTTGTTGAGCTCACGATAATCAATGAAAAGGTGCACTAACCCATCCTTCTTCTTGAAGAAGTGGACTAGTTCACCCCATGGTGAAACACGTGGGCGTATAAGCCCTTTATAAAGTTTCTCTTGTAGTTTTTTCTTCATCTCCTCAAGCTCCACAACAACCATTCTATATGGAGTTTTGGATATTGTCAATGACCCAGGTATAAGGTCAATTGGGAATTCAATATCTCTTCTAGGAGGAAGACCAGAATATTCCTCAAGAAACACTTCAGCTAATTCCTTCACAGTAGGAATGTTTTCAAGTATGGTTGCCTCCTTAGATTCAATAATCTGATCTAGATACGTGTGCTCATAGGGCAGTAATATCCACGCTTTACACGATGGTTATAAAAAAGATTCATCTTACTCCTTTCACTTGTATAGAATTGGGGGGTCAATTTTCAATATGGAGAGTGATTTACCTCTCACGGAAATTTATGTTGGCTCTATATAATAAAGGCCAATCCATGTTGATAATTGAATCAAATTCCACCATTGGGAGTGTGATAAGGTTTTTATGAAGTTAAATCCACTTATTATGACAAGGTAGGAGTTATATTCATGGGATGAAATGATTGCCCCATTTTCCATACTCACCGAAATCTTTACGTTCATGTTTTGTGGTGGTGTTGGGATTGTTCAACTAAAATTTTCGGATACCGAAGAATGTGTAGAACCAGAAAAAAAGTTTGTTACCTATTCCTAAATGAATAACCAGCGTACCTATCACCACTTCATTTTTGGGGTTCACTTTGGTGGTAGTGATATAAAAAATTCTCCCTTGCTTCCTTAGAGGTTGTTTGTTGCCTTCGAAAACCCTTGGCTTAGGGAACTAATTTGAAAGGTGCCCGAATTCTTTGTAGTTGAAGCAATGAACAATGTAATGAAGTTTTAATGGAGTGTTTCTCTCCTCTATTTCAGCAACAATTTTATCTTTTTAGAAATAAACAGATATGGGCCCTTCTCTTTCACACATAATGCATTTCCTCGTCCCATTTAGGCAATTTTTAGGGTGCTTCTTTGCACACCTTTGGAAAGTGGGGTGCTAGATTTTATTAGCACTACTGGATTTATCCATCAGACATCCAGAATTGAATTCCACCTTATGCTTGTTATTCCCATGATACCCCTAAGATTCTATGATCTCCAATTCATCCTTGAGGGCATAATAGACAATTTCCTCATAGTTTTCAAAGTCATGGACCACAAGGTATTTCCGCAGGCTAGGTTTCAGCCCACCAGAGAAGTGGTCTACCTTGCATTCAAGGGTAACAACAAAGCTGGAGGTGTATCATTCATGATTTTTGAAGTTTTCCTCGTAAAATCTGATGGATTCATTGTCTTTTTTCTTGAGGGAAATTAAGTCCCTTTCCATCTTAAACCAGAGGGTGTGAGGAAAATATTTATTGAAAAACATTTTCTGAAAATCCATCAATTCCAATTCCTTGATCTCCTCCTCAGGCTTTTTATTTTTTACCAATTTCCTCCTTTTATCGGCTACACCCTCCATACGATAAGTACCCATAATAACCTTCACTTGTTCAGAACATTGAAGTATGGAGAATGTCTTTTCAATGGAGTTGATTCATTATTTGATGATGGAGGGATCAAATGATCCATTAAAAGTAGGAATCCTTTGTCTCACTAAGGTCTCGATAACGAATTTTTCTTTCTTGGGGGGGGGGATGAATGTTCCTCTTGACCCATGTTTCTATTCAAATCTTGAGTTAATTGAGAGAGTATCGTGACAAAGTTTTTGATTCCTACTCCCATTAGATTGGGCATCTCATTAGAACAGTCATCACATTAATCTTTGCATCAGTTGTTAGCCAGAGTCCTCCTATTACCGGCCATTGGCTGGAATAAAAGGAACGTTAGGTATAACACATAAGGGGTAATCTGAGGACAAAAATGGATGATTTATAATTAAGTTTTATTTACTTAACTTATGAATCTATAGGCTTTAATCTATGTCATCCATGATCTACTTCCCAACATTTATTGTTAGGGTAATTATTTTTAATTCCCTTAATAAGGGTTCATATTAAGCTTGTGAATTTACCAAATCATATCCTCTGGGAGTGTCATAACCAAGAGTGTATCAAGGTCCCTTGTCTTGTACCAGGATATCCCAAGTCAATCCCAAAGATCTTTGTTAGAGTTTTCACTCCTAAGTACATATTTACCAGAGCCGCCTCTTCATACTCGTATTGAGACAAAGATGTATTTTCTTAATAACCCACTTAATCAATACTCACAAAAATATAGATATGTTCTTATTATAATTAGTCATATACCTAACTCTATCACTAGGGTTTCCTAATCCTAATCACAAAAATAACCAAACCTCCCTCTGATACCAACTATAACAATCCAACTCTTTATTACACACTTAAACATGATTTATTACATAAAATCTTCACTTGATACAAGATAGAATATTGAGATGTATAGTGTCTTTTGGGATTAGGAAAATTACATAATGACTTAGAATATCAAACACAACATCTTTATTGAAAACTTCTTTTACATGACAAGTACACTCCTTCGTACTTAGCATTTCATGGGATAACCTGAGGACATGCATAAGAAAATGGTGAACTATAAAGCCCAGTAAGGGAGTAAACAAGTCATAGAATGAAGAATACAATATATGTTAGGAAATAGGCATATCAATGGAGAATTAAAGAAACATTAACATAAAGACATGATATAACATGATAATCATAACATGGAAATGTGGCGACAACACTTAACATGGTATTTACATGAGCCAAGGCTCATTGCACATGGAGCATGGGAAAAACCTCATTTCACTTGAATTAGCATGAGTAAATCCTCATTTCACTTTAATTGGCATGATTAAACCCTCATTTCACTTGACGTATCATGATAATAATCTTTACCAAATGTACTGGAGTGCTCTCAGGGCACACCCTTCTCAAACAATTCATTTCATTCATAAGTGTGTCACATGGATCATAAAACATGGATTCATTAAACATCGTAATTTATTCCATGATAAAGGAATGTGGAATTCATACATGAAACTCTATAATCATTAAGTAAATGTGCATAAATGTGAATACACTTGATAAATAAATTGGCATGGTATTCACTACACAATGAATTTGGCTTGAAAAAACACGGTGTAATTTCGACAGCTAACGGCGTGACATAAGAATTCATAAAAATAGATAATGATAGAGGAAGTGGTATCTAATAATATTTAAATTAAATGGATATTAAGGGGGTCATATAAATACATGTCTCAACATAATTAATGTAATTTGGATTCATAATATAAAAGAATTGCTTGAATGTAAATGAGGAGAGAGAAATTCCTTACGAAATTTTGGCATGATAACAGGTGTACATGGGAGGCATTAATGAGAGATAAATGGGTATCTCATCATTAAAACATACATAAGTCTGTATGGGGAGGTGATCAATCATACCCCAACATTTATAATTGAAAATAAAAGGGTATAACAATATTAAGAAAGTTGGATAAAATGAGAAAGGAAGGAATCCCTTACTTGGAAGTGTGATCCCAAAGGATTAGGAGAGGCTTGAGAGAGGATTCTTGGGAGCTTTGGGTGACTTGGTAGGATTATAGAGAGAGGAGGGAAGAGGTTTGACAAACTCAAAGGCTTTGAGTAAAGGGGAAGTGGTATCTTGGGTGGGTTTATATAGGAAAGAAGAGGGAATTCTTTATTATTTAGGTTTGGGTCACCACACATTAAACTAATCCAAACCACAATCCAACCCAGGGTTTTTGCCCATGGTTTTTACTAAAGGGGAGTGGAAAAAAATATTTTATAACTCCAATGACCGAACTTCTTAAAATATTAGGCATGATTATGTGGAGGTGAGTCATGCCCTCAAGGAAATAATTTTAAAATGAAAAAATATTTTATATGTCTTTGAGGGTCCACTAAAGATTTGTAAAATAAATAAAACAAACCCAAAATCACATTATTTTAATGGTAAAATATATATTGTCCAAACATAATGTTTATAGTATTTTATTAAATCATATTTTGTCATTATGATATCATAAAACATATTATATATTTAAATGGTATTTAATTTTTACCCAAAAAATTTGATTGTCTCAAAAAAATTAGGAAAAATTCACCACTGGATAATTTCAACATACTGATTCCAAAAATAATATTAATTTTATCCAAATAATTTTATAAATATGTAAATTTTCACTTTCAAAATAAAAACCGATAATTATAAAAAATTCATGGGTTTTGACAAAAATAACTTTCAAACCTTTATAAAAATTACAATTGTACAATTAAAAATTACATGATCATTTATTCTTAAAAAAATTAATTTAATAATACAAATAATATTTTATTAAAATAATATTTAATTCAAAAATACATTAATTTATTAAAATACATTTAATAGTTGAATATTAACTAAAAACTACTATTTGTGCTTTAACAACTATTTACCAAGTAACGATATTAAAGTGAATGTAAATTCTTTGTTATATAAAGAAATGATGCACATAATCATAATGCTAAGGTCTTGTTACATAACCACTTATAACACCCACATAAGACTGAAGGGTAAGGTCTGCGATGGTGACAACATCTTTGGGTGGCTCGGATAACATTGCTCGGATGTTAATCTCTATCAACTTCCACTTCTCCCGTAGGCTGTTCCATTCGAGCTTAATGTGTTGAAGCTCGACTTGGGCATAGTCAAGAACAAAGCTCAATGATTCCACCTCCTTTCTGAGCTCTGACAAATTGGCTTCGTACGGGGCAAGCCTGTTGGATGAGGCCATCACTTCCTTTGTCTGAGGAAATTGGATTTGTTAAAGCCCTATATTTATACTAATCATGTGATCACTAATCTATGTCTATGTTAGCAAAGGTAACAATTCTTAACGGTATTTTAAAATCCAAAAACATAAAACCAAGGAAGGGCATATTTTATATAACCATTTTACATAATGATTCATTTATTTGGATCAAAATGAGTTTTCATTAATGAAAGTTTGGGTCATTATAGAATCACTAAGCCACATAAGGGTCATCCTGACTACTTCCTAAGGGTGAACTATATTTCATAAAGGGGCTCATTTTTAATGGTTAATTCCATTTCAATATGAGTCATCCAAATACTATGTGTAATTCCCCGACCCTAGTTACCCAGAATCAGTGCATTATTACATGGCATGATACACGGAATCATGTCCCGAAAGGCCGATCAGTTTAGTAGCCTTTGAAGTACAAGATACATACATAAGTTGTACATTACATCATAAAATAAAAAAACAACATTGTGTACCCTTTGAATACTCTTATATCTCTTAGCATATTACCATAGGATAATAGTAATATACTTCTTTGCATCCTAGGAAAAATAAAACATAATAAGGGGTGAGCTCAGATTCTCAGTAAGGATAACAATATAACGAAAACTGTCATAAATAAGAACAAACATTTAAGGCAATGTATAAGACTAAAACAGAAGACTTTTAAACATAAACTTCAACATAATATGGAAATCATAAATCAAATAATTCCATTTACTTATTCACATGGATATTCTACTAGTTGAATAATAAAATGTAATATCAATAGCCAAATTTATAATGATGGAATGCATAATTCCAGACTTTATAACCACAAAGTCAAGGCCTTGTGCCAAGACTACAAATAAGATTTTGTCAAGGCCTTGTGCCAAGACACTAGTTGTTCTGATGAGACCTACCACTGAATCTAGGAGCTATAGAGGGATCCACCCATAACTTACTAAGTCCAATTCATTCCTCATATGGAAATTTTTAAACATAACATAATCATTTATATTAAAACTAGGTTACGAAATGTCAATACATTATCTATTAAACATGAATGGTATAAAAATAACACATCCACAGTAAAACATATCACAAAACCTTCAATACAGTTTGGAATATTTTTATCATAATAAATCAAACTCAATTCAGAATAATATATCATAAATGATTTTGACATAGTTGAAAATGATCAGTAAAAATATTGGGGAAAATATCACTTTTTCATGAAAACATTTAAAAGTATCACTATTTATCAAGAAGCTATTTAAAATATATTTTTAAATCAAAGTGTCCCATAACACTTTGAAACTTTTAAAAGTAATTTCAATTTTAAAACATTAATATTCCTATAAATAAAACCTTAAACACATTTTTTAAACATGGACATTAATTAGAAAGATTTAGAAGATTAAAATTTTAGAGCATTTAAAATGATATTTTTGTTAGAGTTTCTAACCAAATGAGAGACACTAGAATAAAAATAATTGAGGTAATAAAAACATTATAATATCATGAGAATAAAGGGATTCATTATATACTATATCAAAGTATAGTATATACACCAAATAAAAGTTACTTTTCACATAACAAGAAAGAAGTCTCAATGGAATGTAAGTTGAGATGAATTCCTTTATAAACACCATATCCTTAGGTTAAGGATAAATCAATGACATTATTATGTGTGATAAAAATAAATACACTCAATATTATTTTATATTCAGTGTAAATAAATTAGGGGACATTCACACATATTCTTGTAAAAACAACACCAATGACTTGGATGTTTAACTCAATGAATGTAAATTTAGTTAAAATTACTCTTATAAAGTTTATATCGATGACATGAGAATTTATCAATGGAGTGATTATGTGTATCAAAAGTATATATACACAAATGGGAGTTTAAATTACTACATAAGTAAATAATTAATGATTTCACACATAATCTTGGAGTAAGGTAATCAATGAAGTTTGTGTAGAACCGAATGAGTGGAAATTGAAATTTGAAATTCCATTAATGATTTGGTATCTTAAGAAACATACAACCCATGAAAGAAGAATCATAAAATTATGATGAAAATACCCATAAATTAAAGTATAGTACGTAAACAATACAATCATGGGCCGTACATACATCACACAAAAGGTAATAGTGGAAAATATAGCATGAATCTTACGGGAATAAAAGTGAGATGAAAACCCCTAACCCTGTACGTTTTCTTAGTATAGGGTCGGTTATTCTCATTTATAATGGAAAAATCATTGTTCTTATATTATAAAAGAACCCAATACATAAATATGATATCATATATGATCTTCTAATATTGCTTTGATAATAATATTTTAGTAGTATCATCGTTTCGTGTGTTAACTGATTGATTTTCCTTTATATGCTAGGTTATGTAAGCCATGTTTGTTATGGATATGATGTATTTGATTCATATACATAATGATATTATGTTCATAAACATTATTTTTAATCATAAAATGAAAATTATTCTTGAAGGATTACGATGGGGAATGAATCTCATCGCTTTTGTGGAGACGGTAATCTGTATGTACACACGAGCAAAAATATCATTATATTGATTATGAAATCGGATGTAATTGGATGTTATATCATATACAAAGAATAATTATCATGTTATATTTATTATTTACATTATTTATTCTCATTATTATACCCATCCAAATAATGTTGTGTTTGAATAACAAACTACACCACGTCGTGGAGATGGTAAGTCGTACGTACGCACGTATGGTGACTTTGTCATTTATAGGATGGATAGAATAATAAATATGGTTGTACCATATTTATAATAACATCAAATTATGTATAAGGTACATGATTTATTATTTTTTTATGGAAAGAAAAAA
Organism: Viscum album; assembly: GCA_963277665.1. NCBI lineage: Eukaryota > Viridiplantae > Streptophyta > Magnoliopsida > Santalales > Viscaceae > Viscum > Viscum album. Next base: position 1,672,178,204 of record OY728148.1, on the reverse strand, counting down.
TAAAGAGGAAGTGGAAAAAGAAAAGAACTTGATAGAGGGTGGTGAAATTATTATCTCTTTCTCGGGTGTTTCCTTTTGAGTTGATCAAAAGGGATCCTTAGGTTGGATTTATGATCAAATTAAGGACTCTAGGTTTATGTTATGGAATTTGGTAGGATATAAGGGTAGGGTTTGGCCGATCCAAATGGATTTGGAGGTGTGAAATTAAGAGAAGGGGAAGTACACTTTTATAAAATATGTGAGGGTCACTTTAGGAAAACCTTGAAATATTATTTTATAATAAAACCATTTTCGGTTTATAATGGATTCAAAATGATTTATATCTAAAATAAGGTGGTTATGAGTCTAAAACCTCTCAATGAATAGGTTTTAGACAAGTTTAGGTTACCATTTTAACATTATCCTTTAGATTTAACTCTTAGTTAAATAGTTTAACTTTTACTTCGTCTTCTGGTATTCTTACACTATATGGTTTATAAACTTACTCTAAACTTCCAAGAGAACCTCAAGTGGTTAATTAATGACATATATAATAATATTTAAGCCCTTTTGAAGAACCTTATATTTTTAGGAATATTATATCAACCAATAATATAGTATTTTTTTTAAAAACTCATTTATGTCAGTTTTGACATTATTTAGTTTTTGGTTTCTGGGAAAATCAAAAAAGCATGATTAATTCAAATAAAATTTATTTAATCAACCCTAACATGTCATATTAACCTATAAAATTAGTTTAATTCACCAAAAGTCTCAAATTACATTTATTTGGATATTTATAATATCAATTATTTTAATCATTAATTAATAATGTAGTTACCGCATCATCATTGTGTCATAAATAAATTTAATTATTTAATATATAAAAACTATAAATAAAATACTATTATTTATGAAATTGTTTTAGATTCCTAATTAATATTTACAGTTTAATTTATCTTATGTATAACCCAATATTAAAAATGGTTTAGTTATTAAACTTTGAATTTAACTCTTTTATCTCTTCTTTAAATAAAATAATAATAAATGTACTAATCTAATTAAAGTGGACCAAATAGGATCATATATTATTCCTAAGGTTGTTTTTGGCCTAATTAAACTTATAAAAAATAATTAATACATGTGTTAGGGTAATGTTAATATCATTTTTACCCTTAATTATCCTATTTCCTTTTAACCGTGGTAAATAAAAGTCTAAAGTTACTATTCACCAAAAATTATGTTCGTGTTATTGAACCGAATTTTACTTACTAATGTCAACCATTTCTCTCAGATTTTTTAAATTCAACTCATATAAATGGTAAAATTAAGTTTTATGAAAATTTGAAAATGCTCCTAGAAGGTGGGTAAAAGACGGTACAAAGTTCAATAAAATTTTATACATATAATTTTCTTATAAAATGATTCCAATGAATTAAATTGAACTTATATAGGTATTATATATCTATTTTGAGTTAAAATAAATTTAAATAAAATAAATAATTATTTAAATAAAACGTCAGTTTTAAACTATTACGCAGTGTTTTTCACTATTCATCAAAAATTGAATGTTTTCAGAAAAATCCCAAATATTCACCCTAAGATAAGTTCGATATTAAGAATTAAATAATGAATTAAATTTTACCAAATTCATAACATATATGTTTCATTAATTAATATAAAATTAATTCTGGTTGTCGAAACCGAAAAGCGGGTTTTTAACAAGTAAAACCTATCAAAAGATTGACATGTGCTTATGTCAAATTTAAATGTGAAATTACTTATAATGACCTAAATTGTATTAAATTATAAAAATATAATATAATATTCTTCCAAACCATTCAAATTCATAATATGATCCTATAAATTATTTCTATTAAAAAAGTAGTTTTCAATTAAAATTTAGTATTTTTCAGTATTCATTAAAATATGAAAGTTATCAGAAAATTACCAAAAATTTATTTGAAATATTTTTTTATGTCCCAATTATAGATAAGAATTTAATTTCATTAAATTTAATATATAAAAGTGTCAAATATTGGTTTAAAAAGGGTTTTCCATTAGAATGTGGTAAAATTGCATTTTTCGAAAATACTTCTTTTATCTGAGAAAAATGAATTTGTTCTTATATTATGTCTAAGAAACACATAATATGGATTATAAAATTATATGGAGTATATAAAACTAAAAATTCAATTAAAACTATTCATAACCTCTTTTGAATGACTAGTTTGGTAAGTCATGGCGTGGTCAAACTCAGTGTTGCGTGCAGCGCAAACTATTTAATTACTTTAAAGAAAATAACTTACTATAAAATGTTGGGGTATTATATTCTTACCACCTTTTGGAAATTGAATCCTCGCAATTTTAAAACTGGGATTGGGAACTTCATTGAAAGTCCCACATCGGAAAAAAGATTCAATAAACTATCACTTTAAAAGAAATAAAGAAAAGTACAAAGGTCACCCGAGATAACCCATACTATGATTCCATGTAAGAAAACATGGATATGGAAGATAAACTAAGTGTCATGTTCTGATGAAGAGTGATAGAAAACATGATCAGGAGAAAGTTAACAACAAGAAAACCACAAACTTGTGATGGGATAAATAGTCACTAGCTTCCTAGTAGGAAAAGTAAACAAATTATGTTTTTTTGTTTTAAGTTCCATTTCATAAAGTTGAGGAATTTATTTTTGAAATTGACAAAAAAATTAAGAGATATACTTAATTTTTAAGTAGAGTTTCATTATTTAATAGTTTTCTACCACTAGCTCATCTTTTTTTTCAAATGCTGAGTATTCAAGATGACTTGGTCACACCTAAAGCACTAGAATCAAATTCTAGAGAATCACATGATCCACAAAGGATAAAATATATATTTACTTTGTATTTAGAGATTAACTAAAACCAAAATGGTTGTTACAAGATCAGATGATCCCAAAAAGGATAATCCTTTATAGAAATAAATACTAATCTTAATTTCTAAAATTTAACCAACAATACCCAAAGTTCAATAAATACCATTAAATAAACAATTGAACTTAAAATAATTTAATATAACCCAAAATAATTTTGAAACCCAAAACTTAGAATAATTTGAATATGTAGTCTTCCATGTTAAATTATATCTCCAAATAACATCAACTACTCTTAAATTTATATTCAAAAAGTAATTAACCTAATCACAAATTCCCTATGATAGGTTAATCATTTCCATAAATAAACCAAATTGCTATAAATCCACAATAAAAACATAGATAAAAATCCACCATTACTCCTCAAATTAAATCTTATAGTATTCTATTTTCCTTAGGCATATAGTATTCCCAACTGAGCGAACATCTTCCAAAATAAAATTTATCACTTAATCACCAAATCATTTTCCTATACTATGGAAATCCATTTGATAAGACATAAGATCCAAAATAAGCTTATTATTGATCAATAAAATCATTTAACTAAAAAGAATTAGTCACACTAACTGGGGACTTCATGTAGTCCAGTGATAGGTCATAAATCCCATTCTCACTCTGGTTGTGTGTTCAATTCCTGCAGTTTTTTCCCATGCAATGGGTTGTCACACAATCTGTGTGTTGTCCTTTTTCCAAAACTATATTTTATAACATTCCCAAAATGAGAAAAATTCTTCAAAATAACCATAACATAATTTCACATAAATTTTTTCTCATACCTCACATTTTCATCCCAAAATTTAATAACTTGTAATTTCCTCAAATTAAAGGATCATATTAACCCAAATTTTTATTTATAACTATAATAGATTTGATAATTCTTCCAAAAATAGAATTTTCACATAACAAACTGCAGGGTTACACATACAAGATAAAATTCTTCCAAAGTAATCCCATCGACAAAGAGCATTAATACTTTTAAACATTTCTCCATCCATTTATTTCTACATAGGTTCTTCCTTGACCAAGAAGTTAACCTAAAGAATTGGTCATTCACTTGGTTAATTCCCAGGTTCCCTATATTTATAGAAAATTAATGTAAATGGATTCTTGGGATCATTTTTATTTTCTTCCATAGTACTATTCGTTTTTCCTCAGAAATTCTTTACCATTTTTTCCTTCTTTCCCACACATAAAGCATTTCTTTGTTATATTGATACACTTTCCTTGGTTACTCCTTCCACATATCATAAATGATAGAAATTGTGCTTTCTTTTCTCCAAGGTCTCCACTTCTGGAGCTCTTATCATTCACTTCCTTTCTCTTCTTTTCTGCGTCCGAGAGTTGGTTAATATATATATTGTTGATCATATTTTTGGAAAAATTATTTGGGATGATCCTGATATCTTTTACACCTATCAACAATCCATTTAGTTGCACATTTCCACCACCTTGTACATCATGTTCAATGTTAATATGACTTCCTTGGAATCCAAATATTGACTAACAAAAGAAAGCATAATGTGAGTCATAAAATAATTTAGAGAATATCATAACACATTATTTTCAATCTAAAACACCTTAGGATTAAACAAGTTTATTTATTCTCATCTTATATAAAAATCCTTCAAATCAGTTTTTAGAGAAAATGTGAATTATCCTAAGCATATCCCCCAGGAGTGTCGTAACCAAGAGTACAATAAGGCCTGTGGTCGTGTACTAGGATAACCTAGGTCAAGCCCGAAACTTCTTGTCGGATTTTTCACTCCTAGGTACATATGTGCTAGAGTAGCCTCTACCTACTCGTATCTAGATAGGGATGTATTTCTTGGAAAACCACATAATACTTACATTACAATTTTTTTTGGATGTTCTTCTATACTAATCCCCAATGTTTATCTTAGGGTAGTGTGTCCTAATCATGGTTTTTTTCTAAATATAGCTTCCAAGGTTTGTACTAAAATTCCTATGATACCAACTGTAATGACCCAACCTCAGTTACCTAGAATCGGGGCATTATTACATAACATTGTAATGATACAAGGAATCATGTCCTAAAAGACGGATCTGTTTAGTAGCCTTGGAAGTACTAGATACATACATAAGTTTTACATTACATCCTAAAATGAAAAACAACATTGTGTCCCCTTTGAACACTCTAATATCCCTTAGCCTATTCCTGCAGGTTAATCGTAATATACTTCTTTGCGTCCTGTGAAAAATAAAACATAATAAAGGGGTGAGATCAGATTCTCAGTAAGGATAATAGTATAGAGGAAACTATCATAAATAAGAACAAACATTCAAGGCAATGTATAAGACTAGAACACAAACCTTTTAAACATTAACTTCAACATAATAAGGCAAAGATAAATCAAATAATTCCATTTACTTATTTACATGGATATTATACTTGTCGAATAATCCCATGTAATATCAGTATCCAATTTCATAATTATGGAATTCATAATTCCAGACTTCAGAACCACATAGTCAAGGCCTTGTGCCAAGACTACATATAAGATTTTTTCAAGGCCTTGTGTCAAGACACTAGTTTGTCTCATGAGACCTACCGATGCATTGAGAATTTATACAGGGCTCCACCTATAACTTACTATGTCCAATGAATTCCTCATATGAAAAGGTTTAAATATAACATAAACATTCGTATTAAAACTAGAATATGAAATGTCAATACTATATCTATAAACCATTAATGGTATAAAAATAACACATCCACAGTCAAACATATCTCAAAACCTTTAATATAGTATGGAAGATTTGAATTATAATAAATCAACCTTGATTAAGAATAATATCCCATAAAGGATGTTGACATAGTTGAAAATGATCAATAGAAATATTTGAGGAAAATATCACTTTTTCATGAAAACATTTAAAAGTATCACTATTTATCAAGAAGCTGTTTAAAGTAGATTTTTGAATCAAAATATCCCATACCACATTGAAACTTTTAAAAGGAATTTCAATTTTAAAACATTAATGTTCATATAAATAAAACCTTAAAACCATTTATAAAACATGGACATTAATGAGAAATATTTAGAAGAATAATGTTTTAAAACATTTAAAATGATATTTTAGTTAGAGTTCATAAACAAATGAGAGATACTTGAATACCAATAATTGAGGTAAAAAAACATTATAATATCATGAGAATAAATGGATTCATGATATAATACATCAAAGTATATTATATACACCAAATAAAAGTGAATTGGCGCATAACAACAAAGAAGTCTCAATGGAATGTAATTTGAGATGAATTCCTTTATAATGTCAGTATCCTTAGGTTAAGGATAAATCAATGAGATAATTTTGTGCGAAAAATATAAATACACTAAATATTATTGGATATTAAGTATAAATCAATTAGGGGACATTCACACATATTCTTGTAAAAACAACACCAATGAATTTGATGTTTAACTCAATGAATGTAAATTGAGTTAAAATTACTCTTATCATATAAATATCAATGACTTGAGAATTTATCAATGAAATGATTATGTCTATCAAAATTATATCCACGCACAGGGGAGTGTAAATTACTACATAAGTAAATAATTAGTGATTTCACACAAAATCTTGGAGTAAAGTTATCAATGAAGTTTGCGTAGAACCGAATGAGTGGAAATTGAAATTTGAAATTCCCTTACCGATTTGGTAACTTATGAAACATACACACCATGAAAAAATGATCATCTAATGATGATGTAAATACCCATAAATTAAAGTATATTACAAAAAAATATAATCATGGGTAGTACATACACCATACAAAAGGTAATAGTTGAAAATAAAGTATGAATCTCTTGGGAATAAAAGTCAGATGAAAACCCCTTACCTTGTACTTTTCCTTAGTATAGGGTAGGTTAACCTCCTTTATAATGGTGAAATAATTTTTATTAAATTATAAAAGAACCAAATACATAAATATGATATCATATATGATCTTCTAATATTTCTTTGTTAATAATATTTCTGTAGTATCATCGTTTCGGGTGTTAACTGATTCGTTTTCCTTTATACGCTTGGTTACGCAAGCCATGTTTGTTATGGATATGATGTATTTTATTCATATAAAAAATTATATTATGTTAATAAACATTATTTTTAATCATAAAATGAAAATTATTCTTGAAGGATTACGATGGGGTATGAATCTCATCGCGTTCGTGGAGACGGTAATCCGTACGTACACACAAGGGAAAATATCATTATATTGATGGTGAAATCCTATGTAATTGGATAGTATATCATATATTAAGAATAAATATCATGATATATTTATTATTTACATTATTTATACTCATTTTTATACCCATCAAAATAATTATGTGGTTGAATAATAAACTACCCCACGACGTGGAGATGGTATGCCGTACGTACGCACGTATGGTGACTTTGTCATTTATAGGATGGATAGAATAACGAATATGGTTGTACCATATTTATAATAAAATCAAAGTATTTATAAGGTAAATGAGTTATTGTTTTTGTATGTAAACAAAAAATAATGAGGAAATGGAAGAAGAAAAGGACTTGAAAGAGGGTGGTTAAATTATTACCTCTTCCTCGGGTGTTTCCTTTTGAGTTGATCAAAATGGCTCCTTAGGTTGGATTTCTGATCAAAGTAAGGAATGTAGGTTCATTTGAGGGAATTTTGGAGGATATTTGGGCTGGGTTTGTCCAAGCCAAATGGATTTGGAGGTGTGAAATTAAGAGAAGGGGAAGTACCCATTTATTAGAGAGGTGAGGGTCACTTTAGGAAAACCTTGAAATATTATTTTATAATACAATCATTTTCAATTTATAATGGCTCAAAAACTATTTATTTCGAATCTAAGGAGGTTATGGGTCAAAAAACACTCAACCAAAAGGTTTTATACAAGTTTAAGTTACCATTTTAACCTTATCTTTTAGATTTATCTCTTAGTTAAATTGTTTAACTTTTACTGTGTCTTCTTGTATTTTTACACTATATGTTTAATAAACTTACTCTAAACTTCAAATAGAACCTCCAGTGGTTCATTAATGACATATATAATATTATTTAATCCATTTGGACGAACCTTATATTTTTAATAATATTATATCAACCAATAATATAGTATTTGTTTCAAAAACTCATTTATGTCAATTTTGACATTATTTAGTATTTAGTTTTTGTAAAAATCATAACAGCATTATTACTTCAAAAAAAATTATTTAATCAACCCTAACATGTCTTATTAACCTATAAAATTATTTTAATTCTTCAAAATTCTCAAATTACATTTATTTGTATATTTATAATATCAATTATTTTAATCATTCATTAATAAGGTAATTACGACAACATCATTTTTTCATAAATAAATTTAATTATTTAATGTCTAAATTTTTTAAATAAATACGATTATGTAGGAAATAATTTTATATTACTAATTAATATTTATATTTGAATTTATCTTATGCATAAACCTATATTAAAAATGGTTTAGTTATTAAACATTGAACACAACCCTTTTAACTATTCTTTAAATAAAATAATAATAAATGTCCTAATCTAATACAAGTGGACCATTAGAGGTTCATATTTTATTCCTAAGATTTTTTTGGTTGAATAACACTTATCCAATAGAATTAGGATGTGTTTTATGGTAATTATAATATCATTTTTACCTTTAATTACCTTATTTACTTTTAACCATGGTAAATAAAAGTAAAAAGTTACTATTCACCAAAAATTATTTTCTTCTTATTGAACTAAATTTCACTTAAAGATTTCAACAGTTTCTCTCTGAATTTTTAAATTTAACTCATAGAAGAAGTAAAATTATGTTTTACAGAAATTTGTAAATTCTCCTAGAAGGTGGTTAAAAGACGGTAAAAAGTTCAATAAACTTTTATACATCAAATTTTATTAAAAAAAGACTCCAATAAATTACATTTAACTTATATAGGTATTATATATCCATTTTTACATAAAATAAATTTTATATAAAATAAATAATTATTTAAATAAAAAGTCGGTTTTAAACTATAACTTATGTTTTTCACTATTCATCAAAAATTGATTGTTTTCATAAAAATACCAAAAATTCACCCTAATATAATTTTCATATTTCAAATTCAATAATGAATTCTATTTTACAAAATTAAAAACATGGAATTTTGATTAATTAATTTAAAATTAATTCATGTTGTCGAAACTGAAAACAAGTTTTGAAAAAGTAAAAACTATCAAAAGATTGACATATGTTTATATCAAATTTAAATGTTAAATTACATATAATTACCTAAATTACATTAAATGAAAAAAATATAATCTAATTATACTTCCAAACCCTTAAAATTTATAATCTAACCCTACAAATTATTTGGATTAAAAAAGTTGTTTTCAATTAAAATTTAGTATTTTTCAGTATTCATTAAAATATGAAATTTATCAGAAAAGCATCAAAAATTTATTCGAGATAAATTTTTATGTCTCGATTCAAAAGAAGAATTTAATTTCATTAAATTGAATATATAAATTTGATAAATAATGGTTTTAAAAATGAGGTTTCATTAGAAGGTGGTAAAATTTCATTTTTCAAAAAATACTTCTTTTATTTGAAAAAATGAATTTTTGTTTATATTCTGCCTAATAAAAACTTAATATGGATTCTAAAATTACCTGTAGTATATAAAATTTAAAATTAAGTTAATAATATTCATAACCACTTTTGAACGACTAGTTTGATAAGTCGTGGTGTGCTCAAACTCGATGTTGCATGTAGCGCAAGCTATTAAATTACTTTAAATAAAACAACTTACTATGAAATATTGGGGTGTTACACTGTGTAAGCATCATTTAAATACTCCTTTGAGTGCACAATATTCATTCTAACTCTGCATATATAAATTCTATAAATAGATGAAATTGTATGGGTTATGTGTGGATTGTATTATGGTAATTTTGAAAACCCTACGGGTCATATAAATTTTGTAAGAATCATCAAAATCCCACATAATAGTTTTATTGTGATCTTTAGGGGTCATTTGAAAACTTTTAGGGGTTATTTACTCTTATAATAAAGTATTTCTATCTAAAAAATATGAAGGCATGGGTTTGAGGAAGATTTGAATTATATAATATGATATTATTACATCATAATAAATGATATTATTACAAAGTTAGATGATTTTTTTCTAAATGTCATGATTAGAAAATCTTGAGCATGTTATTGTATCATGATTAGAGCAGTATATTGAATGAAGATTAAATGAGGAGATCATGGGGTCATATTTCAGGGATTTTAAGTGAAAATATTTGTAACTCATTTTTGAAATTTATAATTGGGGATTTTTTTGTAGGCATTGACCAAAATATTGAGCTTTTAAAAATCATGGGGAGCTTCCATTTTGAATATGAAAATATTATTCACATAATTTTGTGAATATAAAACGGGGGAAAAGAACAAATAAATGGTTGTGAAAAATTGAGAAGTTGATGCTTCACTATGTTAAATAAATGTTTTATCGAAGAAAGAAGAAGATGTGACTATCATGTTCTACGCCCTATTTGATCATATATATTGAGGTGATTAATTTTGTAATATATTATCTCGAAGATTGTATTTTAGAAGGAAGAATAATCATGTGTTCTTACATTCTATGAAGAATACATCAAATGTTTTAAAAGCTTGAGAAAGAAATATGAATTCCATTTTACTTTATTGATATATTTTTTTATAATTCAAAAAACAACATTAGGAAGAATATTTTATTCTCAAATGTAGTTACATCCTTATATTACAAGAATAAATTATTCATATATAAGAGTATAAGTAGCTATTGGGAGACTAGTGGTTGCAGTATATACAATTCTAAACATTTTATCAAGATATAATCATTATTCTGTAGAAAAAAATTTGGGTAGTACAACACCCTTATTTTCATAATAGTAATGGAAACTTTAGAATAGTCAAGGAAAATCAATAACCCTATCTTATATTCACTTGAAAATTATTCTAAGGATCCATGTCTCAAAAATCTACCCAAACCCACATAGATTAGGAACCCAAATTGGGATTAGAACTTATAAAAATTGTGTTCTTTGTGCCAATTTACACTTATGAACTATATGAGAAAGGGTGTTATTTTAAGAAGAGAGGATTAAGACATTAAAAAATAAAAGAGATTAATTTATAAGAGGGAAATTACAAAAACTATACAACTGATCTATCCTACATTTCTTAGTGTACATCAACTAGTCTAGGAATTTCATGTGGTGTGAGAGCTATCCAAGATCCTTACGTGATTCTATCCTACCGAAGGTGGGTAAAAAGAATCTTAATTCTATTAACAGTAGGTTTATTCAAATTATTAAAGGAAATATCTTTCATGGAAGGAAGAATAAGATGATCCTTTACCTTATAACCTAAGGGTTACACATAAGTGATTTTGTTATATTTAGATTTACACCTCTCTAGAGATATACTTCGATGAATTTTTTTCCGATAAGATAAATTTTGATATAGATGGAAAATTAAAAAATGAAACTCTATCATCCTTATTTGATAAAGTTTATACTAATTTTATAACATCCCATGACCCATACTCCCAAATCCCGTGATGAAATACATAAATTTACATTTTTATAAATTATGGTGATAATTGTGAATGAGGTTTTTTCTATCAAAACCTTACATCATCAAAATGAAAATTTGGATTAATTACATTTTAGAGGACCTTTTAGGTTTAGAGTCTTATATAATTATGAAAAACTCATACATAATCAATTCTCATGAATTTAAATAATCATTTATCCCACTTAACCCATCTTTTATTTTTTATGTTAATACATCATCATCATCCCTATGAAATCCCTTCTATACATAACTCATTCAATTTCATTATTTAAAACATAGGGAAAAGGAAACAAAATAAGGTTGAGATGAGATGATCATTAAGGTTAAGCATAATCACTAATAATTTAATTTCATCAGTGATCAGGTCACATACATGAAATATTTTAAAGGTATTTTTCATTTAATTTTTATTTATGCTTTGTTTTTGGGGTTTCTCAAGATTTTATAGAGGAATGGGTGAGTTTTCATGAATTGGGCCAAACCCTAAGCCTTATTACATATTTAAAAATAAATTTTGTTTCTTTTATAACTTTTTCTTTTTTTAATATATTTCACACATTAAAATTCCTAAATGGCCTCCCCTGACATATTAAAACCACCATTGAAATTTGGAGCCTTTAGAAATCTACAACCAAGGTGTATATGGGTTTGTATTTAAGGTATTGGGCCTGCACGGAAGCCCAATTCCAGTTTTAAAAATTAAATTTGTTTAGTTAATAATTTATTCAATTTTGAGGATTTTTAGAATATTCCAAGACTCACCCAATACCATTGAACCCAACCGCATTCCCGGTATCTTAACACCCACTTTGGAGTTCCTATCCATCACAATTAAGCGAAGAACATCTTAGGGTTTCTGAAATCGGACTGATTTGAGGGGGTAAGTTCTTTCTATCATAACTCTCTAAGTTATTACTCTTTTTCCTCAATTACAGTTCATAAATGACCTCCTCATCCTTGTTAGAACCACCCCTGAATTTTGGCTATTTTTAATTTCATCTACTGGTGTATTTTGGGAGATTTCTTCAAGATATCTCAAGTAATTTAGTCCATTTCATTCCTATTTCAAATTACTTTGGTTTTAATTCAATTTGATTAGGGATTATTCCCCTTTTTTGAAGTACCAAATGACCAGGGGGTAGGGTTTTGAACATAGGGTATGACAATGGGTTTTCTTGGACAATTCCTGTGGTTTTATGTTAGTTTTATGTCCCTCTTAGTGCGGCGATGGTGCGACTTGATTTTCGCATGGTGATCCAAGGATTTCCATTAATATGGTAAATTATTCCAATGTTTATGCTATATATATGTTTATAATGGTGTATTTATGATATTTTAATGCCTATTTAATTTTATTAATTCTGAAAAAATGAGTTTTAGTGGTGTTTGAATTTAAATAAAATCTTAATGCCAATTTCAAGTGAAATTTGGGGGGGTTTCATATAGATCTTTTGTTGGTTAATTAAGGGATTACCTATAATTATTTAGTTGATTTTATTGAAATGTATTAGGGATGAGAATAATAATTTCAATGTTATTCTTCTTTGGTTGTTTTTTTGAAATTGGTTTTGGGTCACGTTTGTTAAGAAAATGATTTTTGAGTAGTAATTTGGTGTTGAATTAGGTTCTTTACATGGCTATTCTATGTGATGCTTGTTGGGGGTTATTTTATAACTCATTTAATGGGTTTAAATAAATGTTTAAGGTGATTTAAATTCTGTTTTGGTTTATTTGAGTTTTCACATGGTGTTAAAGTGGGGTTTTCAAGGAGTTTTGGGTGCAAAACAAGGAAAGATTTGGAGAAGTTGTTTTTATTGAAACTCAAAGTGTTTTGATGTGTGTTTTAATGGTATAAAATGAGTGCAGATACTGTACTGGGTGTATGTGACCAGTATTGGTGTTTTACATGAAAATGTATATGTGTTCAATGGTGAAATTGTTTGAGCAAAAGGGGGAATCCCGGGTACCTAGGTGGGGCGGATGTGTAATAGTACGACTAGTTGACCAGATGAGTTTTTACCATGTTTCACCAAGCATTTGGATAATGAAAACTCTAACTAAACTATGTGGATAATTATTGGGGACTAATAGTTTATGGTTATGTTCTCTAATAGTGTCTTGGGCATGAGAACTTATTTTACTATGGTTACTTTACACCGAGGTATGAGGTACATGGGGCCTGAGACTATCTAGTTCCTAGGGGTGTTCCTGATTTTGTTGCTCATTGTGTTTGTGGTATTTGAACTTGTATTGGGGTGTTTTCGGAATTAATTTATATTAGATAACATTTATATTTAAATGTGTGAACATTCTGAAAATTTTAGCTTGAAAACTGTTTTCAATTGAAAGTTGCATTTCTTGGATTTTATCACTGCTTTTCTTTGCATATTAAAATTGCTTGATTTTCCACATTGTATTGCATGATCTTTGGAATCATTGGGTGGTATCCTATTGGGCTTAGTTTCACACCCTAATTGCACCCCTTGGGTTCAAGTAGACTTTATTATTCTTGACTCTGGTAAAGGGAAGGCTATGGGTGATGGCGGTTCAGGGTGTTATTTCTAATCCTTGGTGCAGAGTTGTGGAAATGACTTGTGGGTGATGACCCATTGTCGTATGGAGTACTTGGTAATGTCTTCCTATTGTCTTTATTTATATTTGGACCAATTTTACTGTCTTTAAACCAATGTATTCAGTTCTGGTTTTTTCTTAAGACACGTTTGGCTCGAAAATTTCAGATTTATATTATGGAATGTTTTTAATGTTTTATGATTTCATACTTGGGTAAATCGTTCCCAAACATAAATTAATGATACCCAAGAACTTGTTCTAGCCCGTGGGGATAGGGAATTTCCTTCAAGCCTTTTCATGGGCTGGGTTTGGTGTCGGTTTTGGTGGTGACCAGATTCGGTTCATGACAAAATGGTATCAGAGGAGATCCTCGTTAACTCTTTGGGTCATGTTATTTGGGGGACAGTCGGACCTTGTCACGGGCTAGGTTTGGTGCTAGTATTGGTGGCGACCAGATTTAGTTCATGATAGATCATAAGAGTGAATAAGGGTTTGGTGAAAAAAAATAATGTGTGGTAGAATCTTAAAATGACTCATACCCATCAATACCTGGAACATAAAATATGAAAACATGGAAAAGGAAAAAGTTATTAGAATCAAAGATCACAAGCCAAGTGATATCAGTCTTGATCCTAAGAAACATTATAAACCCATAATAAGAAATTGAAACTCGTTTTGGTTTGTTAGAGGATCAATTTCATAAAAACATTTCAAAACCCTTTTAATTTGAATAACCATATAGAAAACTTAGAATTTTATCATTAGCCAATTAATTTGAGATCTATAATGGGGATGACCTTTTGTATAATCTATATCAGGCTCACCAATTTTACATGAGCAATAATGGGGATCATCCCTTAGTATAAGCTATTTTGGGATCATCTGTGAGCTATAATGGGGATCAACCCTTTTTATAAGTTTTATCAGGAAAACCTGTTGGATATAATTCTAAAATACCCTGAATAAAAAAAATTCATCATAAAAATATTAAAAACATGATAAACCCATCGAAAAGAAATGGGTTTCAAATCAATCTATTTTTAACATAATTTACCCATGGATAAGAAATTGGTTCGATAAAAATCTATTTTAAACGTGGTTATCCCTGGATAATAAATTATTTCCATAACAATCTCATCGAAACATGGTTATCCTGTGGAGAAGAAATGAGTCCCATTACATTCTCATTGAAACAATCATATTCTATCCAAATAAATAATGATGATGATATACAAAAATATCCACAGTAGAGGAAAAGTGACAACAAGGGTTTTTGACATTGATGAATGAAAATTCCTTGAAAATATCATTAAAAATATTCTTGGGGTAAATAATCTTTAAACATTCAATGTTTGGGGTATACTAAAAAAATGCGTCAATTAAAGAAGATTTAGATGAAGTCCCTTATCGGTTTAATAACATTGAAACTATAAACCCCATGGAAGTGAGATCCTAAAAAAGGTATATAAATATATAATAATTCAAGTATAACAATAATACATTACATTAACGGGTAGTATGTCCACTGAACAAAAAATAATAATTGGTGAATATGACATGCATCTCACAGAAATGAAAGTGATATGATAAAAATCCTTAATACATCAGTGACTTTTGAATCATTAGCATCCTGAAAGAATAAAATCAATTTAACCTTTTGTATTTAATTAAGTAAATATAATTCATGATATAATATGTCATTGTTTAGTATATACACCATAAAAAATAAATGAGTGGTGAATAAGGCATAAGTCTCACAAAAATAAAAGTGAGACTACAAATCCCCTAACTACATGAAAAAATTTTGAACCATGAGATCCGTCAAAAAATAAAATAAATTTAAAATTTTAATATAATTAAATAAATTAAATTCATGATATAACATGTCATATATAATTATATATACCACACAAAAATAAAAGTGTGGTAAATATTGCACACGTCTCGCAGAAATAAAAGTGAGACTTGAAATCCCATTACCTTGAGTCCAACTTGTCATGCTTGTTATTTTTATTCCTAAATAAAAAAAGTCTACAAATAATTTAATTGATTTAGAACCCTTTTAAAGTTTATTATTACTTTTAATTCAGTTATTATCATGTTATAAACAACTAATTAATTGATTATGTTTACATTGGGTGTTCTGACTATATTATATTTATGTGTCAAAAAAAACTTTTGTAGGTCAACTATGGTCAAAAGGTTCATTATTTAAAAATATAAAAAATAATAATAATGAAAAATAATCATATTTATACATAAATAATTATTTTATAACCATTCATGGAATATGTTAGTAAAAAATGAACCAACGTTACAATCACGGAGATGATGGACCCTACGTACGCATGAGTAATGTTCCAATTTTTCAATGATCATTATAGAAATAAGGTAAGTAATATTTATATTTCATGACTAAAAGTATATAATAATTTATTTTTTTAATTAGTAATAGATATATAAATCATTCTTGTGACTTTGTGGTGAAAAAAGAATAATCACGTCGCTTTGAGGAGGTGGTTTTCCACACATCCCCAAGTGATGTTATCACTTTTTCAGTGTGTGAAAATGTAATAAATAAAGTGAAATATTTCATTTTAAGAATGATAATTATGTCATTAATATCATATATATGTAATTTATAACACATATTTTAATTAAATACAACATTAATATATATTATATGTAATGTGTGAACGAATCACATCGCTTTGAGAAGGAAATAGTCTACAATTTCAAAAACTATGTTATTGTATGCCCACAAAATGGAAAACATGATGGTATGTGTTATATATTAATTCCATGAGAATAATTACATCTCAAATATCATATATATCATATAAAAATTGTATTACCATCAGTATTCCCAACCTTTAGAGGTGTTAATGGAAGAACAAAGGACATTATTTCACGAGGAGGTAGTCTACCATACACACGAATGATGATTGTGTATCCCGTTTTATGTAGGAGTGTGAATTTTTTGGTCATAACCTTAACAAAAAAACATATCACTTTTTTATCAAATTGAGGATTCTTGGGTGAGAGGAGGGATTTTAAGAGATTATTTTTATAGGTTTTGGATGATCAAAAAGGCTTTAGAGGTGTAAATATGTGGGGAGATTGAATACCCTTTTATAGTGGAGGAGGGGTGACATTCTTGTAAATATTAAAAGGAAAACACAATTGGGAGGTCTTACTTACATCATGTGCATACAATAATGAAATAAATTATATAGAATTGGGAAAATAGTCTAAATATGGTCATAAATGGGTTTTGATAAGTTTTTAGTTCATTTGGCCCCTAAGATTAATGTTTACCATCAAGTAAACTTGTTTTTACATTAATCATTGTAATTAATTTTAATTACTTAGATAAATATTTTTAGAAAAAGATAAGCTATATTTTATATTAATTATAAAATTATGATGATTAAAAATATTGAATCAATATTTAAATATTTCAATCACATAAGTGGAAGAATAAAATTTAAAATTAATCCCTAAGACGGGATGACAAACTAGGGGTTTAAAGTGAAAATGTCTAGAAGTTTACTAATTTAAATATCCAAATAAAATATAAATATTATAAAAATAACCTAAATTGGATTAATATATTTAATATTATCAATTTTTAATTTTAAACCAATTTAAAATATAATTTAACATTATAAAATATATAGATGAAAAGTTAGTTTTGAATTAAAATTTTGTATTATTCACTATTCATAAAAATATTAATGTTCTCAAAAAACACCAAATACTCACCCAGAGTGAATTTTGATAATAAAATTTATAAAAATAATTTTTTAAAAGATAAAATTTATTAATGTGTCAAAATCTAGTTTTAAAACAAGTCTTCCATTAAAAGGCGACACAACCACCTTTTAGAAAAATACAACTTTTATTCTTAAAATTTAATTTATTTCTATTTAATGCCTATAAAAAATGGATAAATTAAAAAAATATTTTATTGAATATATAACATGTAAATTTCATTAAAATCATTCAAATATAGTGATTAATTTAATTTATTAAGATAAAACACCTTTGTGGGTATAAAATAGGTTATTTTATAAAAATCCATCCTTTATATTAAATTGGGTTTATATTCATTTCTAATTAATTGGTCACCATATAATTCATCATATAAACACTACTGGAAGGGCTAGCTTTCCCAACACTTTTTTACCAACGGTTCAAAAGAACTGTTGGTATAGGTGTCCTTTACCAACAGTTTTAATAAAGCATTGGTAAAGGTGTGGTTAGGGAAGGATTTCCAAACAGTTTGAAGAAACCATTTGGAAATCCATGCTTTTCCCATAGTGTTTTAATAACCATTGGGAACCCCCCCCCCCCAAATTCACTAAAACAGAACCACAAATCCCAGAAGTGCCTGATTTCCTGAAGCACATTCCCCTGACTCCCAGAAGCACCCGCCAAGTGAACCTCTTCCATACGATCAGCTGCAACTCCCCTATTCAGGTTAGATTCCTTCAAACTCTTCTCATATTATCTAAGGATATCCTTCTATTCTCAATATTTATCCATTTATTTCACTATTTAGAAATATCACGTCATTTTTTCCTATTTCTAATGATTTTGGAAAATTTTAATGATTCACTACTCCCTTCACGAATTGTGTACTCAAATCGCTACATCAATATACACATTTTCCAATTAATGTTTTAATTACACATATACATTTATAAGGGCATCAGATATTTCTTGTGTTCTAATTTTAAAGATTCATAGTTCTTATTTTAATCTCAATTCACTAAATATTACAGCTTCATCTATATCAACTCATAAGATTTTGTTTGTAAGATTTATTCATAGTATTTCATGAAAATCACTCCATTCATTAAGATCATGTAAAACATGAAGATCTTATTCATATTCATTTTTTGTACACTATGTGTGTTGCATAACAAGTATGTATCATGTTTCCATCAAAATATTTATATATATTAAATGAAACATTGTTCACTTATCCTTTGCACAATAGAACATATGGAGTATCTTCTTCAACTTTGAAAAATAGTATACAGTCCAGAATTATTTTTCATAGAATAAATAAGATACACTTAACCATACAATCCAATGTTATTTATGAATATAATATCTACAAAGGGAACTCTCGATGGGACCTCTCCTTCTCCCATGTAGTACTTATTCTTTCTTCATGAAACTAATTCATAGAACACCCTTTTATATTTTTTCTCTGGGACCATAGAAAACCCTTTTAGATTTTTTAGTTGTTGCTTTAATTTATCATATCATTATATTAAAATGTTATATAAATAGACTGGACAGTTATAGACCTCTCGGTGGTCACCTACATGAATTGTATCTCACAAATTGTTCAATATGACATTGGGTACCCAGATAAAATACATGATCATATGTTTAGATAAGGGGAATCACAATTTTACAGATGTAGGACTACTCACATGACATTGGATGGAACATGTAGTAGTTGATTGGGTTGTAGTTCATGAAGCTAGGTCGAATTTTAGAATTTATTGAGCCTCTTGAAAAGTACTACATCCTACTAGTTGTAACTAAGTTTTGCTTTTTGATACATGACATACATTACCATCATTCGGTTTATGATTCTGTTATTAGTTGGTATTATTGATTTGGTTATTTTCATCCATTTCCAATATTTTCCCATTGTTATCATTCTTCTAATTTTTAACTAATAATATTAAAATTGTGCAACTTAGGTAATGAGGGAATAGTCTCCCCCAGACACACCAAAGGCTCTCACTATTAGTCAATAAAATATGGAATTTTTGTAGATGTGCTTGAGGTCATGTGGCCATCTGGGTTCGGGTCACTAATGAGTGGTATCCTAGTTTGGGATGTCACAATTCCTGGATATCCTTTTTATAGGTGTTTCTAATCAAACCCATACCTATAACTATTGAAGGTCCCTCTCCAAAATCAATTGGGGCGTGATTCAATGAATACACCCTACCAACCTATGATCTATGGGCCCAAACTTAGAATCCTTTAATCAATGGTTAAGGTGAAACTTGATGAGGCCATAACTACTTTTGATGTGATCGTCATCCAACTCCTCATCTTGATCTCCCTGATTAAGTTAAAGTATAAAACTGATGTAATCCCAACAAGTCCCTTAAGGATTATGTATTATTTGATCCACTTCCAATATCTTACTGGGAAATCCTTGAATATAGGAATTAGAAATTCTATATCTTATTTTCTTATATACACTGTATTTTTTTGTGTTTCTTAATATGATTCTCATATAGAGTAATGTGTCAGTTATGCTTTTATATAACGTAAACAATTTTCAATTACCTAAATATTTTTCTATTGAACTTCAATATTATTAAATTGGTTTGAAATGACTTATTGAATTTTTTTTACAAAATGGATAGAAGTTGGATGTACGAAACTGATCAGATTTCAATTGATTTTCAAAATAATTTGAACAACTTTTTACACTTTTCATTTTACAAGGCTTCAGATAGTGGTCGCATACACTACCCATGTTCTAATTATGTTGGAAGACCTTGGTTGAGTCATGAAGCAGTTAGATATCATATAACCAAATATGGTTTACAAACAAACTATTATGTGTGGTATCACAATTGAGAGAAAATGGAATCTCAAAATGTTGATGATCCAAATGATTGGACTGAATTGGAGAGTTTGATATATGATCGGTTTCCATTTATTCAGCATCATGAGAAGGAAAGGATGTCCCGCCAACAATATTTCGATACAAGAACACATGATGTGTCCAATGAAAATGATGATGTTGATAGGGTGAAAATATTGAATGATATAGCGACGATTCCAGTATATCGGCAATGTGGTAAAATAAAAAAGTTGGAATTTTTAATCCGATTGTTTCATGGGAAAACTATGTATGGGATTTCAAATAATGCAATTGATTACATTCTTACCTTCCTGAAGGACTTACTTCCAGATGATGCAGATATTCCGTCAAACCACTATGTGGCATGGAAGGTAGTTGATGAACTTGGATTCTCAAAAAAAAATTCATGCTTCCCCGAATGATTGCAGCTTATTTTGGGAGGAAAATTCCGAAAGAAATGATTATATCAAATGTGGAACCTCCTGATGGAAGCCAAAAGATGATGGAACACCATATTGTGTGCCAAGAAAAGTAATGTGGCACTTTCCATTGATACCCATATTATAGAACCTTTTCAAGGCTGATGAAATTTCAGTAAAAATGTGATGGCATGACACTGAGAGAAAAAAAATAATGAAGAGTTGGTTCACACTGCAGATGGATTTTCATGGCCGGGATTTGATGATCGATATCCTGAATTTGCATCCGACGTGTGTAATGTGAGACATGGTCTTTCATGGCCGGTATTTGAAATTTTATTATTGATTAAATCAACTTTTTTAGAACTAATCTTGTTGTTATGATTTTCACAAAAATCAATTACCTAATAGTGTTAAAATTGACATAAAATATTTTTAAAAAATAATAATATATTATTAATTGTTATTATAATCCAAAAAATCTAAGGTTCAACCAAATGAATTATATAAGGTTATATATATTAATAATTAACAACTTGGGGTTCGTTTTTCTTGTTATAGTAAGTTTATAAACCATATAGTGTAAGAAAACAAGAAGACACGGTAAAAGTTAAATTATTTAACTTAGAGTTAAATCTAAATGATAAGGTTACAATAGTGACCTAAACTTGTCTAAAACCTATTGGTTGAGAGGATTTAGACCCATACCCACTTTATCTTCGAAACAAAATAATTTGGAGCAATTATAAACCGGATATGACTTCATTATAAAATAATATTTTAAGTTTTTCCAAAGGTGCCCCTCTCCTCTCTTATAAAAAGGGCACCCCTTCCCTCTTCTCTTTACACCCTTTTGAGCCTTTAATCTTGGAAAAACTCTACCCATTTCCATTATAATCTTCCCTAGAAACATTATTGAGGTTTTGGTCTTCTCAAAAGACCAACCCTAGTGACTTAAGAGGAGGTTAAGAAGAGGCGCGTCAAAGAAGAGGTAATATCCTTTACCGATTCTTTCCAATTTATTTCTTCTTCTACCTCTTGTTATTTATTTGTTTCATCATAAATTAATAACATCAGTATCACTCATATAATTATATGTTATTATAAATATGAAACAACCCAATTTCATCTTCTATCCATCCTACGGAAAACTAAATCAACGCGTGTGCGTACGTACGGAATACCGTCTCTACACCGTGGTGTAATATGTTTTCCGCCACCACTTTACTTAGATGGGTATAATGGTGTAAATAAATAACTATATATGATTATTTCAAAGTTATATTGATTATGAAATATTATACATACACTTCAATACAATTCCACGATCATGGGAATGATATCATCGCTCGTGCGCATGAACGGACTACCGTCTCCACGAACGCGATGAGATTCATTTTCCATGATTAACCATTAAAGTATGATTATAAAGTACATATAATAAATAATCATGAAATATATTACACAATAATGATACTGGATTTATGTACATATATGTTTCATTTACTTAATTCCATTTAATTCAATAAGGAAACAAAAACATCGTTCATGCGTACGCACGACCTACCGTCTCCATGAACGATGTATTTCATTCCATTTATCAATATATCATATATATATTTATATAATGAATATATATTATATATAAATCATGTTTTAAATTATTTAATTAATTAAATCAGGATATAAGTAATACTATCAAGAACAACATGTCGAAACACGTACGATAAATGAAACGATTTTACCCAAAACGCTTCTTTAACATGGAATTTACAAAAGAACGGGAAATATAAGGTCATAAGTAAACCATATATGATATCATAATAATGAATATGATTCTTTAATAAGTCAATGACAATATTTAAATCATTATATAGGAGTTTCAGATAAGCACGAAGCATATCAGACCTAAGGTAAGGGAGAACTTTTCCAATCTCATTTTTATCCGAGATTGTTTATTCCTAAGTATTTAATGGGGTTATATTTTTCATCCATGTCAATAAAAAATGTTTTTCATAAAGTATTTAATATTATTCCATGTATTTTTAAATTCATTTTTACCCCTCTTTGACTTTTACTTTGTGTTATGGAAGGAATCTTTCTTTTGTTCACCATATGTGGTACTTTTTGACTTTTCTGACCAAAGTACGAGGAGAATGTTTTTTTAACTTATACAGCTTGAACTGATTTTTACGGTTTTCATAAAGCCTTATTTTCATGAATCTTAATCTACCATATTTCATTATTATTTTCATCAAAAAAAATTTCTTTTAAAATTGCATGGCATTTTGTGAAAAGAAAATGATTTTGAAGAAGAAAGAATATTTTCCTCAAGAATTCATTTCAAGTGTTTTATCAAAACCATTTTCCATATAAGATGGAATTTTTTCATATGTGTATGTTTCAAGTATAATTTCTCTATGATTTACGTGGTTTTACTTTTCTTATGATGAAATGATATCCATTTGTTTTATATGGATTATGTGATGATGGGATGATGTTTATGAAACCCATTTTATTATTTGGGTTATGATGAATGAATTATGTTTATTTTGTGGCACAAGTAAGATTGATTTAATTTTGAGATGGGTGGGACCTATATCTCCCTCCAATGAATTGGGTAAAGATTTATATCTCATGAGATAGACATGGTTGGAACGTTAAGTTAATCAGATTCAGTGTTACAGGACTGAAACGAGGAGTGAACTCAATTCAGAAAGGGACTTTGTCCACTAAGATTGTCTTGGAAGCAATGCCTGGGCTACTATGGAAATCATATCAAGGGCTTAATGGGTTTCCACAATTACATGTTTTCTTCACAGGATATTTTATCAGTATTGATGTTCCATTATGATATATGCCTTACGTACTTCCAATAATTATGTCTTTTCTCAAGTTTTGATGTTTAGATTTTTATGTTCAAGTTTTTTCATTCAAATGTTTATGGATTGTTTTATGTTCTCTATGTTTACCCTTACTGAGCAGTTGAGATCACCATTTTTATGTTTTCTTTTCCCCAGGATATAAAGAAAGGTTTTAGGTAAGAAAACCAAAAGGGGAAGATCTTTATGGGAGATGTTTAAGATCTTTCACCATGATTAGAATATTATGTTCCGAGTTTCCAAAGACACTAAACTAATACGGTCTTTGGGCGTCTTTTTTTGTCATGTATTAAGTATTCCGCAAAATTAATGTAATATCCATGTACGTCAGGTTTGGGGTCCCAACAATGGGTATCAGAGCGAAGGTTTAGTTAACCTTTGGAAACTAGGATGCGAAAAATTTAGTGAAATCCCTAGAGATATTTCTAAGGTATGTATAGGGATGTCCCTAAGGATTAGTATACGTATAGGTTATAGTCCTAGAATTACGGTAACGATCTAAGAATTAAACCTAAGATGTTAGATATTGAAGGTACTCCCCCTTTATTATGTTGTTTTCCTAGTACGCTTTTTGCCTCTTACACTATTCTTTTTGGGTTTTAGAAAATGGCTAGAAATGGGAAGATTCACGGTAATGGAGGATATGATGGAAAATGGAATGATATTATTCATGAGACACCAAATGAAACGGGATTTGGAAGTCCAAACATCGTTATTATGCCTAATGAAAAATCTCATAACATGATCAATAATCTCAACTTTGGTAAGTTTCCTGACTCAGCTAATAAGAGAAATATGGAGTTTCATGATGATCATAGAGGAAAGAAAGTTCAATTCCCCTCATGTAAATCATGTGGGAAGAGGCATCAGGGAGAATGTTTCAAAGGAATTGGAAGATTCTTTGGTTGAGGAAAAGAAGGACACAAATCCAGTAAGTGCAAAGGAAAAGGTTCAGTCAACACCATGGATAAGGATAATGGTATTGCTACGACATCAACAATGATTAGATGTTTTAAATGTGGAATGTATGGGCATTATGAAAACCAATTTCCTAAGGGAAAATATCATGAATAGAATCCACATGGTCATATGGGTAGTATTTATGTGGATGATGGTGAAGAGACTACAAATGATATATGAGATGAAAGAAATGATGAAGCTCAGTCAGTGGTTTAAGAAGGTAGTAGAATGATTGTATGTTTATTAAGAGTTATGTTGTATAGGTAATTTAATGGAACTATGGAATAAAGAATCTTCTAAGGATTGTTACAATGTTGTCTTTCCTTGAGTTTTTGAAAGTATATGATGAATGGTACCGGTAACCATGAAAGCTTATTCAAATATTTTTGGAAGGTAGATGATATGTGAATAATGAAAGGATAAGGAGATTATGAGATATTTAAAGCATTAATGAGCTCATGACTGGTATAAGGACAAAGTGATATCATGGTTTGAGTATATATATATTTTGGGATTTTGGTATGTGGAAAGAGTTAATTTGTGACAACATTCATGTTTTCACTAATGTTCATTGGGTATTCATTTTTCAAGAGAATACATGATTAAGGTATTCCGATATTTGGAATGTGACCAACAAGATATATCTTTTGATATATGGGAGATAAATGATGGTATTCACATGCTTGTTATATGACCTCTCTAGTAATATTTTCATTATACTATGAGATTGGACAGAAGTATTTTGGATAAGCCTAAATATTGGAATGGATTATGTTAGAAATCATATAGTATTGTTTAAGGCTAGAAATTTTTGATATTATTCCTGGAACGTTATAATAGTAAAGTTTTAGAAAAAGGACAACCTGCAGGATAGGCGAAAACCCGTCGTATCGGACAAGGTTGCGAGAATCGAACCCACAACCATAGTGTGACATGACTTTATTGCCTACCACTGGCCTACAGGAGGTCCCTGGTTAGTAGGAACTAGTTTTATTTTATTAATCGGTATGATAGATGAAGTATAAGTCCATTGTTGGAATCATATATGATTAATCTCACCATAGATGGACTTATGTATATTTAATAACTTATGCTAACCTTTTTGTGATAGAAATAGATGGGATGACTTAACATTCTATTGCATGATCTACTAACACTTCATGAATGAAAAATTCAGCTTCATTTATTTAAATAGAGATGATGTGGAAATTGTTCATGGAATGAACAATGATGATATTACACTGAAATCAAGTAAGTATTTCTCCTTATGTAAAAGTTCATCAATGTTAGGGAAATGATCTTGGAAACCAAAAATGTTGTCCTAGTACTCTCATATCTGATGAATCAGACGGTACCTTAGATCATCACAAATTTACCGCTTTGCAATTGTTGGCTTTTTCTTAGCCATGTTCTCTACCCCTCTCCATCAGAATTTGGTGGTTAGATTTATCTTCCATATCCATATTTTCACCTATATACTTCTATGTGGGAACCCAAGTGATGAGTTACTTTGGGTATCCGTTTTGTTTCTAACTTTACTTTTTAAAAATGATGATTTAGTATTCCTTTTTACGATGTGGGTTTCTATGAATGAATCTTTCAAGTAGTAAACGATTTATAACCTAGACGAATTTCGAGGGAGAAATTCATTTTAAGGGTGGTAGAATGTAACACCCCGAGATTTTATGAGATATATTATTTTTAATTTTATTGATGTCTTTTATTATACACTACACCAGGATTAGCTTGTACTATATGCAACACCGTATTAGCTTGTATTATACACAACACTATTCTGGGCTCGTGTTACACACAATTTCAAGTTCGTTTTGTAGAAATTATTTTACGCAACATTAAGTATAGATTTTGTTTAATGTATAAATTAAATAAGTTATGATTATATTATACGCAACACAAAACAGATCTTTCACTACACACAGCCCTGACTTGTCTTGAATTACACGCAATCAAGACCTTCTTCTATAGCA
This sequence comes from Viscum album, assembly GCA_963277665.1. Taxonomy (NCBI): domain Eukaryota; kingdom Viridiplantae; phylum Streptophyta; class Magnoliopsida; order Santalales; family Viscaceae; genus Viscum; species Viscum album. The sequence continues at coordinate 1,672,151,218 of OY728148.1, read as the reverse complement.
TGTTTAGTACACAATACCAAGTTTCACTAAACGCGATATTATTATAATATTATTATGAACTAGCTGTTATGAATAGTAATACACACTTTTTAAAATTTTAAAAATTTTATCATTCAAAATGGACTTCATTTTCGGATTCAGAATATTGAAATTAGCCTAGGGTGAATTTTTGGTATTTTTCTAAAAACTTTTAATTTTTGATGAATAGTGAAAACACTGGGTTACTATTTAAAAACCGACTTTTTATTTAAATAATTATTTATTTCATTTAAATTTATTTTAGGTAAAAATTGATACATAATAACTATATATGCTCAATGTAATTCATTTGAGTCATTTTATAATAATTTTAAATATATAAAAATTTTATTGAACTTTTCACCGTCTTTTTCCCACCTCCTAGGAGAATTTGAAAATCTACAAGAAACTTAATTTTACCCCTTCTGTGAGTAGAATTTCAAAAATCCTAAAGACATGGTTAATATTAAGGAGTAAAATGTGGTTCAATAAGATAAAAATAATTTTTGGTGAATAGTTACTTTTTCTTTTATTTACCACAGTTAAAAGTAAATAGGTTAATTAAGGGTAATATTGATATTATTATTACCCTAACACATGTCCTAATTGTATTGGATAAGTGTAATTTGACCAAAAACAACATTAGGAATAAAATATTACCCTTTAGGTCCACTTGGATTAGATTAGGACACTTATTATTATTTTATTTAAAGAAGAGTTAAAATAGTTAAAATCAATGTTTAATAACTAAAACATTTTTAATATAGGGTTATACATACGATAAATTCGACTATAAATATTAATTAGAAATATAAAAATATTTCCTATATAATGGTATTTTATATATAATTTTTAGACATTAAATAATTTAATTTATGTATGACACAATGATGATGCAGTAATTGCCTTATTAATGAAATATTAACATAATTGATGTTATAAATACCTAAATAAATGGAATTTGAGACTTTTTATGAATTCCAATAATTTTATTGGTTAATATAACATCTTATTATTTATTAAATTATCTTTTTTATAACTAATCGCGTTTTTATAATTTTCACAAAAATCAATTACCTAATAGTGTCAAAATTGACATAAAATAGTTTTTAAAACAAATATTTTATTATTAATTGTTATTATGTTAATAAAAACCTAATGCTCGGAAAAATGACTTAGATAAGGTTATATATATTAATAATGAACCACTCGGGGTTTTTTGGCTTGTTATAGTATGTTTATTAACCATATAGTTTAAGAAAACAAGAAGAAACAGTAAAAGTTAAATTATTTAACTTAGAGTTAAATCTAAATGATATGGTTAAAATAGAAACCTAAACTTATCTAAAACCTATTGGTTGAGATTATTTCTACCCATCACCACTTTATCTTCGAAATAATTCAATTTGGAGCTATTATAAACCGAATATGACTTTATTATAAAATAATATTTTAAGTTTTTCCAAAGGTGCCCCTCTCCTCCCTTATAAAAAGGGCACCCCTTCTCTCTTCTCTTCACACCCTTTTGAGCCTTGAAGCTCATCCAACCCCTTACCATTTCCCTTCTAATATTCCCTATAAACATTATAGAGGTTCTGGTCTCCTCCAAAGACCAACCCTATTGCCTTAGGAGAAGGTTAAAAAGAGGCGCGTCAAAGATGAGGTAATATCCTTTACCGATTCTTTCCAATTTATTTTTTCTTCTACTTCTTATTATTTATTTATTTCATCATAAATTAATATCATCATCATCAATCATATATTTATATGTTATTATAAATATGAAACAACCCAATTTCATCTTCTATCCATCCTATTGAAAACGAAATCACCGCGCGTGCATACGTACGAAATACCGTCTCCACGTCGTGGTGTAATCTGTTTTCCGCCACCACATTAATTAGATGGATATAATGGTGTAAATAAATAACTATATATGATTATTTTAAAGTGATATTGATTCTGAAATATTATACATACACTTAAATACAATTCCACGATCATGGGAATGATATCATCGCTCGTGCATACGTACAGACTACCGTCTCCACGAACGTGATGAGATTCATTTTCCATGATTAACCATTCAAGTATGATTATAAAGTATATATAATAAATAATAATGAAAGATATTAAATAATAATTATACTGGTGTTATATACATATATGTTTCATTTACTTAATTCCATTTAATTCAATAAGGAAATGAAAACAGCATTCATGCGTACACACGACCTACCGTCTCCATGAATAGTGTATTTCATTCCATTTATCGATCTATCATATATATTTATATAATGAATATATATTATATATAAATAATGTTTTAAATAATGGAATTAATTAAATCAGGATATAAGTAATACTATCAAGAACAATGTGTCAAAACACGTACAATAAATAAAACGATTTTACCCAAAACGCTGCTTTAACATGGAATTTACAAAAGAACGGGTAATATAAAGTCATAAGTGAACCATATATGATATCATAACAATGAATATGATTCTGTAATAAGTCATTGAAATTATTTAAATCATTATACAAGAACTTCGGATACGCACGAAGCATATCAGACCTAAGGTAAGGGAAAACTTTTCTAATCTTGTTTTTATCTGAGATTGTTTATTCGCAAGTATTTAATGGGGTTATATTTTTCATCGATTTCCATAAAAAATGTTTTTCATAAAGTGTTTAATATTATTCCATGTACATTTAAAGTCATTTTTCCCCTCTTTTACTTTTACTTTGTGTTATGGAAGGAATATTTCTTTTGTTTACCATATGTGGTATTTTTTGACTTTTCTGACAAAAGTACGAGGAGAATGTTTTTCTAACTTATATGGAATGAACTGATTTTAATGGTTTTCATAACACCTTATTTTCATGAAGATTACTCTACAATATTTCATGATTATCTTCAACAAAATCCTTTACTTTTAAAATTTCATGACATTTTTTGAAAAGAAAATGATTTTGAAGAAGAAAGAATATTTTCCTCAAGAATTCATTTAAAGTGTTTTATCAAAACCATTTTCCATATAAGATGGAATTATTTCATATGTGTAAGTTTCAAGTATAATTTCTCTATGATTTACATGGTTTCACTTTTCTTATGAGGAAATGATATCCATTTGTTCTATATGGATTATGTGTTGATGGGATGATGTTTATGAAACCCATTTTATTCTTTAGGTTATGATGAATGAAATATGTTTATTTGGTGGAACAAGTAAGAATGATTTCATTATGAGATGGGTGTGACCTATATCTCCCAAAAATTCATTGGATAAAGATTTATTTCTCATGAGATAGACATGGCTGGAATAGTAAGTTAATTCGGTTTAGTATTACAGGATTGAAACGAGGAGTGAACTCGATTCAGAAAGGGAATTTGTCCACTAAGATGGTCTTGGCATCAATGCCTTGGATACTATGGAAATCATATCAAGTGCTTAATGGTTTTCCACAATTACATGTTTTCCTCCCAGGCTATTTTATCAGGATTGATGTTCCATTATGATATAGTCCTTACGTACTTCCAAGATTTATGTCTTTGATCACGATTTTGATGCTTAGATTTTGATGTTCAAGTTTTTGCATTCAAATGTTTATGGATTGTTTTATGTTCTCTATGTTTACCCTTACTGAGCATTTGAGCTCACCCTTTTTATGTTTTCTTTTCCCCAAGATATAAAGAAAGGTTTTAGGTAAGAAAACCAAAAGGGGAAGATCTTTATGGGAGATGTTGAAGATCATTCACCATGATTAGAATATTACGTTCGGAGTTTCCAAAGACACTAAACTAATAAGGTCTTTGTGCGTCTGTTTTTGTCATCTATTAATTATTTCGAAAAAGTAAGGTAATGTCCACATACGTTAGGTTTGGGTTCTTTACATGCATGTTGCATCTGACTATCCATCATCTGACTGAAATACTTCTTGGAGGACCCATTGCTTTCTGTTGGATGTATCCAACTGAAAGAAGCATGTACACATTGAAATAATATGTTAAGAACAGGAATTATCCCGAAGGTTCTATTTTGATCGGTTACTTGGCTCGAGAATGTATGGATTTCTGCTCAATGTATTTGTCTGATCTTACTGCAAGAATAAACAGACCAATGAGAAATGAAGAAGAACAGTATAAGAAAATTGTACCCATTTTTTGATAAATTTCTTAGACAGGAAGAATTATGGGATTATATACATTGATGACATTAATCCATGAAGAGCGAGAGATGACACATCGCACAATGTTGTTCAATTGTGATTTGTTCAGTGAGTATATCAAGTAAGTAAATTGTACATGTATCTCTTATCTTATCTCTTGTAATTTTAAATATTTGTTAAAATATTATTATTTTTAACTACATGGAACATAAAGAATTGATATATAGAAAGAATCATTCTTTATCTTTGATAAGGAAAGATAATTTGCATAGAAAAGGGTTTTCTACTTGGTTTAAATTGAAGGAAAAAATATTTTTTATAATAACTAAATAAAAATAATATTTAATTAATTTTACTATTTGTTTATATTTCAGGTATCGAGTTTTCCTGAAGACTCTATTTCTGAGGAAATAAGATCTTTGGATATTTTTCCTAATACCATGTTTCATGCTTTTAAATCACTTGTGATCAATGTATACAAAATTATTATCACTTAATGAGCAAGAAACATGAGAAAACAACATGATGGTGTTATGATAACTGCCACAATAAAATGTTATGCTAGTTCATCAGATAATAGACCTCATTCTGAAAATGTAGCTTATTATCGAGTCGTGGAGAAAATAATAATTTTGGATTATTACTCGTATGGTCGAGTCACAACGATGAAATGTCAATAGTTTGATTCAATGATGAGGCAAGGCACCTTTATTGATGATTTTGGATTTTGAGTTATTGACATGACTCGCACTCTTTCCACCGATGAACCATATTTATTGGCATCAATGGTGAAACAAGCTTTTTAAGTCAATGATCATTGTCATCCTAATTTCAGTGTAATTATTGAAGTAAATCCCAGACATGTTTTTGATGATGGTGATATCCTTACTACAATTAGAAGCAATCCGTTTATTACTTATGATGACTCCAATATCTCAATTTTTAGAGTTGATTGTGAACCCGAAGTTGTGGTGGTAAATATATGGAATCATACAGTTGTGTTCTCACCTACATGTTTCACGTACCTCATTCAGAGTTTGTATCCTAGTACTTACCTTCAAACCACCATAAATCTTCTGTTTCATTATGTTTTTTGTTAGAATGATTTTTCTATATTTTTTTATTGGGGTAAACATTAGTTATCTATTTCTAATTACTTCCATATTTTTTTCATTGCAGGAAATGACGCCCAATGAAGAGATGCAGTGGACAAAGATGACAGAAAATAATTGCCGCATGACATAGATGGGCGTTCCTCCACTCATCCATTTTATGAGTATTTTATTTCAAATATATATATTTCAATAACTTATAATATCATGTGCTTAATTTTTTGTTATACTTATTTTCAGGATCCACCCCCTAGACGAGAGATATCCGATGAGGAGCCTGATATTGCTCCCAATATAGAGGCTGGTGGTAGGAGGGGGGTTGTGTCAGAGTTAGATGATCATTTGGTGGTCCCGGTACTAAGGCCGGTGGTACGAGGGCTCGTGGTGTGAGAGTTAGATGATCTAGTGGTTGTACCTGATTAGACTATGAACCTACCAAAAATGTATCTTTTACACCCCATTTTGATCCTGGTGTGTCTTAAGGAACACACAGGATATTTAATCCTCTGATGTTTACACTACCAGTTGGATTGACGTCTGTGCCATCATCTTTTTCTTCTGGTTCATTATCTCCGAGCTATTATATTCCACCTTCTTCAACTCCTTCTCCGACACAGTATGTGGCTGATGAGTGTACACGGAGGGAAACTCCATCTGTATAGGATATTCCTTTAGCTTATGCACATCTGGTGACACCCATTTATCTGACTACCACATGTATATTTATATAACTCTAAAAAAAAATTATACCAAAATTTATTATTATTAAAACTTGTACTAATATTTTTTTCTTTAAAAATAGATTCATCTACTGATAGGAGGTGGGGGGGGGAGTACTCGATTGCGTGCGTTATGGAACCGCCAGACACAGTTAATGGTTGAATAAAATGATGATGGACAGATGATTGATAAACCTGGACAAGAATGTCAGGGTTTTTTGGAAACGCTATCCAAATACTCCGACATCATTCCAGTCATCCCTCTCTCTTAGAGACATCTGCCACATTAAGTCAAGGATAATGCATGGGAAAAAATATGGGTAAAAAATCTATTTGATTTAATTTAGTATTTTTTGAATTTATATGAATTAATCTATTGGGTGTCAGCTTCGGTTTAGCTTCCCTAATAGTGAAGGAGCACGACCAACATGTTTAAAGGAGCTAGGAGAGCTTTGGAGATTTATAAACATGAGTTGTATATTGGCTGGTGTGATAGAGTCGGCACAGATTTGGAGAAAATACCTATCATGGATGACTGCCCGATAGAGCAATATTGCCAAATGATTACCCATTGAGTGACTACCAAATTTAAGGTATTAATCCCATTTAAGGTATTTAAATAGAAATTTTCATATTTTTCATTAATATTATCTTATTTATTATTAAAAATTATATATGAATCTTATGAAAGAAACAAAAAAACATTGATTCAAAGCAATACCTCCACATTTTGGGGTGCACTACTATGTCAGATCCTGAAAGGTAGCTGGTACGATATAGTTGTTTATAATTTTTCATTAGGACTTACCCTTTTTATTTTTTCCTACATAAATTATGTGATTTATTTAATATTTAATATATGATTATACTTGAACATTATATTGTTTCAATGTCATTATTGAAGCAAAAATTGAATATTGAAGGACCTCTACCTCGGGCAAAATTATTTTGCTCGAGAAAAACAAAAAAAGATGAAACTGTGGTTAATGAACCAGCACAAGAAAAGATTTTAAGTTTTAATTTGTTTATTTCAAAGTTTAATATATATTTTGAAATTTAATAATCTATTAATATTTTTAACAGACTGCTTTAGAGGCCCTTGATGCCTCGGAGCCTGACAATTTAGTGCCACACGATCATTTATATCGGGTTTTGGGAGATGAGCACTCTGGTCGAGTACACTACCGACCTAGTGAAAATATAGTCCTGACGAGGTATTGGTCTTCTCTAGGTATCCATTATAGTACCTCCGAGTTGGAACAGGTCAAGGATCTTGCAAGATAGTCTGATAAAAGGGTCATAGAGCTGGAAGAACAAGTTCAAACGAGTGAGAAAGAATTTATGAAACTGATCAAATCTTTATCTTCATCACTTCCACTAGAGGCCAGCGCTGCTTTTCAGACCTATATGTCATCTATGGGTGCATTATCTAATGCACCAGGTGAAAGTTCTAGTGGCGGTCGAGATGATGATGTTCCTGGTGAGGACAAGGATGCTGAAGAGGATGAGGGAGAGGATAAAGATGAGGATGAGGGTGAGGATGGGGCCGAGGGCAAGGATGGGGATGAGGATGAGAATGGGGATGATGATGAGGACAACGACAAGGACAAAGATGGCGGTGAGGATGAGGATGATGATGAAAGTGGTGATGGTGATGGTGATCAGGGGCAGATTGATCCATTACATTTTTGAATTCAGTATAACTCTTTATTTTTGAACCTGGTTTTTCACTTTGGTATGGATATTTTTTAATTCAGTACAAATCTTTATTTTTGACCAAATATGTAATCCTAATGATGTTATAATGGTTTATGGGGCTTCTGGGGTATGTTTGGAGCTCAGAACCCGATTGACGTAGAAAAACACTATGCCTCACGGTTATTACAAAATTTAAGTCTATCCCACAAGGTATCTACCAACCATATAGGGATATATATTAGAATCAATGTGCATGATTTTACCTAACCATGCACAAGGGGATGTACATCATGCACAATGCCTATAGTTTTAGTATAAGATATTATCACTATTGTTGCACGATTCGCCTAACTGGCATATGGAAAACTGACCAAACACATTTGGATTGTGTTGATACTTTAGGAAAACGATCCATGAGTCATATGTGATGTGTACGACTCAAACTCGCCTCAATCCGAGGCATGGTGTGGCCGGTATAACTCAAAGTGTTCGTCTTTTGTTTAAAATGGACACCCTTTTAAATAAAAACAACTGGCATATGGAAAACTGGCCAAACATATTTGGATTATATTGATACATTATGAAAATGATCCATGGGTCATATTTGACGTGTAACACTCAACCCTGCCTCAATCCGAGGCATGGTGTTTCCGGTACCACTCAAAGAGTCTCACTTTTATTTGAAATGGACAACATTTTATGTGAAAACAACAACTGACATACAGAAAACGGACCAGACGTATTCAGATTCTATTGATACTTTAGAACAATGATACATCGGACATTTTTGATGTGTAAGAGTCAAACCCACATCAATCTGAGGCATGTTGTGGCCAGTACCACTCAAAGTGTCTCACCATTATTTCAATTGATCAACATTTTAAGTGAAAACAACAACTGGTATAATAAAAACCAACAAAACGAATTTTTATTATGTTTATACTTTAGTAAAACGATCCATGGGACATTTGTGATGTGTAAAAGTCAACACCGCATCAATCTAAGGCACGGTGTGGCCGATACCACTCTAAGTGTCTCTATTTTGTTTTAAATGGACATGTTTTATATAAAAACAACTGGCATACAAAAAACAGACCAAACGTATTTGGATTGTGTTGATACTTTAGGACAATGATACATGGTACATTTGTGACATGTATGAGTCAACCCCGAATCAATCTGAGGCGTGGTGTGGCTGATACCACACTAAATTTCTCTCTTTTTTTTGAAATGGTCATCATTTTAAGTGAAAAAAATGGCATACGAAAAACCAATAAAACACATTCGGATTGTGTTGATACTTTAGAAAAATGATCCATGGGAAATTTGGGATGTGTATGAGTCAGCCCCGCATCAATATGAGGCACATTGTGGCTAGTACCACTCTAAATATCTCTCTTTTGTTTCAAATGGACATCATTTTATGTGAAAACTACAACTGGAATACATAAAACCAACCAAACTCCTTTTGATTGTGTTGATACTTTAGGAAAATGATCCATGAGTCATATGTGACATGTAAAATTCAATTGTACCTCAATATAAGGCACAGTGTGACCGGTATCACTCAAAGTGTCTCTCTTTTGTTTAAAATGGACACAGTTTTATGTAAAAAAATTGGCATACATAAACCAAACGTATTCTTATTCTATCGGTACTTTAGGAAAATGATCCATTGGTCATATGTGATGTGTATGACTCAACACCACATCAATCCAAGGTGTGGTGTGGCCAGTACCACTCAAAGTGTCTCACTTTTATTTGAAATGGACCACATTTTAAGTGAAAACAACAATTGGCATATGGAAAACCAACCAAATGCATTCGAGTTGTGTTGATATTTTAGGAAAACAATCCATGGGACATTAGTGATGTGTATGAGTCAATACCACATCAATCTGAGGAACGGTGTGGACGGTACCACTCTAAATGTCTCTCTTTTGATTAAAATGGACATCATTTTAAGAGAAAACAACAAATGGAATACAGAAAATGGACCAAACGTATTCCAATTCTATTGATACTTTAGAAAAACGTTCCATTAGTCATTTTTTATGTGTACGAGTCAACCCCGCCTCAATCCGAGGCACGGTGTGGCTGGTACCACTCAAATTGTCTCACCTTTTTTTTGGAAATGAACAACATTTTAAATGAAAACAGCAAATGACATACGAGAAACAGACCAAACACATTCTAATTGTGTTGATACATTAGGAAAACAATCCATTGGTAATTTTTGACCTATACGAGTCAACCCCACCTCAATCCAAGGCACAGTGTGGACGATATCACTCTAAATGTCTCTCTTTTGTTTAAAATGGACACTATTTTAAGTAAAAACAACGGACATATGGAAGACTAAACAAATTTATTCTAATTATGTTGATACTTTAGCACAACAATCCATTGGTCATTTATAACCTGTAAAAGTCAACTGAGACTCAATCCAAGGCTCGGTGTGGTCGGTACCACTCAAATTGTCTCACTTTTATTTGAAATGGACAACATTTTAAGTGAAAAAAAATGGCATACAAAAACCAATGAAACACATTCAGATTATATTGATACTTTAGGAAAACAATCCATGGGTCATATGTGACAGGTACGAGTCAACAATGTCTCAATCCGAGGCACAGTGTGGCTAATATCACTCTAATAGTCTCTCTTTTGTTTAAAATGAACATTATTTTATGTAAAAACAACTGGCATATGGAAAACCAACCAAACATATTTGGATTGTGTTGATACTTTAGCACAATGATCCATGGTCAAACCTCACACAATCCACTTATCATGTGAGGAACTTCTACCCCTATTCTAAAACACATGACTTTTAATACTCCAAGGAAAACTATATTCCCTAAGTCACAAAAGATCATTTATAAACACCCATTATCATCATCACCAAGTTAAATGACACCCACCCCAAACCATGAAATTTTATTTGTGTTTGGTTTAATTCATTTATTCATTCCCTATTTTGGGTTATTTGCTTCTAATTTCTAAATTCAATCATGTATTTGTTATAAAAAAATGAAATTTCTTATGTATTCTTAATTATGTATCACATATAATTACGTATTCAGTTTTAATGTATTGTATTCATAATTGATTATTAAATTATGTATCCTTATAATTATCAATTTTTAATTATGTATCCTTATTATGTATTGCATTGTGTGTATTCTGTACAATTCACACAGCAGCACATTGAGCAGGCTACTGTGTGAATTGTACAACAAAGCCTATACCAATAGTTTTAAACTGTTGGTATAGGTTCTGTATGTATATTTTTACCAACGGTTCTGAACTGTTGGTATAAAAACATTACCAAAGGTTTAAACCGTTGGTATAGGGGTGAATGGAACACTAAAATAGATATTCCAACAGTTTTGAAACCTTTGGCATATGTGTTGTATATGAAATCTATGCCAACAGTTTTGTAAAACCGTTGGTATAGAGTAGATTTCATCGCATATACCAATGGTTTATCTCAAACTGTTGGTATATGTCTATTGTCACGACCTATTGGGCTGCGGTTTCTAAAACTGTTGGTATAATTTTTACCAACAGTTCTCCACCAAATACCAAAGGTTTTCAACCGTTGGTATACCTTAAATTTTTAGTAGTGAAACTTTTTTAATCCATATTTTCAAAATTATGTTAATCCTATTCATTCCCTTCATTTTGAATGATAAAGTGAAAAATTTAATATTAAATATTAATAGTATATTTTCATTCTATAAAACGTGATCTTGTGTGTAACAAAAGTTATAGAGGAAACTCAATGTTACATGAAACAAAAGATAAACTTGGTGTTTTTTATAATTAAAGATATAATTTTAATATCATTTAACTCAATCTATTAAATAACATAAATTATCTTGAAATATGATATTTCTTAAAATCTTAGGATGTTACTTCCTACTACCTTAAAATCCAAAATATAGACAAATAATGATAGAGTGAATCAATCATTTATAGTTTGAATGATTAAGATAATGTTAAAAATCAAAAAATCATAAACCAAATTGGTGTGAAAATGTCATTGATATCATCAAAGATAATGATAATATTATTTTCTAGGTTCCTTCTCCTAGTGAAAAGGAATTATAGTGCCATATAGACTAAGAGGATTTGAAAATATATGTACTTTTATATAATAATTTCATCCATTATCCTATTTCCATTTTAATATCATCTTTTTCTCAAAATGATTAGTGTTCAAGTGGAAGATTTCACACTTGAAGCACTAAAATCAATTTTTAAAGACCACATAACTATAAAATGGATAGTCAATATATTCTCCATGTCTTTATACATTAACCATTACCAAAATGGTTAAAACATTCTATGATAATTACTAAAAATAAGAAAAACTTTATATGATACATTGGTATTCAAAAAATCAACAGTAATACCCAAAGTTCAAACTAAATCATTCCACAAATAAATATCCTTAAAATTATTCAAATATTTCTTGACTGTGTGATCCTATAGTTTCAGGTAATTCTCTCTCTACTTTCATTTTCATTTGAGACTTAGTGTCCTTATATTGTTTAGATATAAAGAACCTTTGTTGGTGAAAATGAACTAATTTTTGGGGATTTATTCTTGTTTGAAATAATGGAGTCTGAGTGTAAATGTTTTATGCGTAAAAAATGCATTCGTAGTGAGTTTAGAGGATTCAAATGGAAAATTGGATGAAAAATCAATTGTAGAACATTTACACATCATGTAAGAGGATTACATGTCTTGTAATGGGATTAAATATTGTGTAATTTATCAAGGGTTTTAATAAAATAAATCCTATGAAAGATATTTTTCAGTGAATACCTTTAAAAAGAATTACATGATGTATAACCTCATTACACATTATGTAATCTCCTGACCTTTAGTTTAAAGTGGTTGTGTGGATGATTTTTGTTTGAAAATGCACCATCTCATCTCCTCTTGACCTAGGGTGACTCTCTAGGTAATTTCTGAGTTCCAAAACCTTATCCAAACACCCCATTTATGCGATTAATCCATGGTAAGTCTTCTTGGTTGGATATATTCTTTCTCTTCATTCTTCTCTAACTAGCTATGGTGAAATCCCTTAGAAAATTTCATTTTTTGTTTTTATATTGGCCAATCTTGATATAGGAACCTCTTTAAAACAATTCACATCTTTCCTCATGGGCATTGTTCTTTATAAATGCTGTTAGATCTTTGGTTAAAGGTAGGTGGTCTATGATTCGAATCCCATAGTCGTGATTTTTTTTACAGGTATGAAATTGTAGATTTTCTATGGTTGCTTAGTAATTAGAGTTCCTAAGTTGAATTAATTAATGTGTTAAATTAATTAATTATAAAATTGGAGGATTTGATTGAATAAAAAATTATGGGATTTGGAGATAATTAATTGTGAAAATAATTTTGATATTTGATGATATTGATTTAGATAGTCAATTGTGGAATTAATTATGTGCCTTTTATGTCATTAATTTATATAATTAATAATAGAGTTAATTACGAAATATTGGGGTTATTGAGATGATATAATTAATTTTATAATTGATTATGGGATTTTGAAATGGTTTCCTTGAAATAATTAATTGTAGAATTAATTGTGTGACGTTGAAATGGTTTCCTTGAGATAATTAATTGTAGAATTAATTATGTGATATTGAAATGGTTTCCTTGATATAAGTAATTGATTAATTAATTAATGGCTTCGACAAAATTCATTATTTGGAAATTTGTTAGGGGTATCTATGTGAAAATATAATATTTTAATTTGTAATGAAATTGATGATGAATAATTTATTAATGAATTAATTATTTGTTAAAGAATGGTAACATGATAATTCAATTGATAAGTAAAAATTGTAAAATTTTCATTGTACTTATGAGTAAAGGAATGGGAACATAGTCATTCAATTGAGAAATATAAATGGTAATATGGTTATTATACTTGTGAGTAAAGGAACGGTAACATAGTCATTGTATTGAGAAGGAAGTATGGTATCATTGTCATCTAACTTATGAGTTTAATCATGGTAACATGGTAAATCAATTATGTAATTAATGATTTGGTAAAAGGAGTACTCTGAGTTATGACGTCACTTGAGAATACTTCGGACTCCAGCATGAGCCAAAGCCGGTATTGGGATATTATATCACCTTATAATACTTTGGACTCTTGAAAGGGCTCAATAAGGTATTAAGATATGATATTACTAGGGAACACTTCAGGCTTTATCATGAGTTGAAGATAACATTGAGGTACATGTGTCCTTGGGAACCCTAGAGTTCTGTGGTTAAATAAAGATTAATTTTATAATATGATAGATGTTTAATTATTCATTGTAAATTATTTACTTATACAACTTCATACACTATTATTTGACTGGATTTGTTTTAGACATTGTTGGTGGTGGCCTACTGAGTTGTACTCACACCCTACCGAAGCTTCCTAATCGGCACCTAAATAGACTTTGTGTTTTACGGATCGGTTAAGGTAAAAGACCCTAAGTTAGATTGCTTATATGGGATAGATCTTGGGTGAGGGAACAAGATGTGGTTTGGGACCCACTTGGGAGTCTATTTTGTATATTTTCTATTTCATTTAGACACTTGACACTTACTTTATCATGGTATGTTTCTATTCAGTTGGATATGGTATTTCCTACTTTTTTTGACTTGGGATATTGTTATTATTATTGATTATATATTCTTATTCGATTGTTTCTTATTTCCACTAGTGTGTTACTATGATAAAAGAGGGTATAGTCTCCCCATGATGACTAACCAGACACTCATTACTAGTTGGAAGCCTCTAGAGTATGAGGAGGTGTGCTTGAGGTCATGTAGTGAACTATCTCACGACACTGGTGCATGGAACCCAGGTTGGAAAGTTATAAAGTGGTATCAGAGCTCAAGATTTATTTTCTTATTCTTTTTTCTTACTGTTTGGGAATGGTAGATAGGAGACTAGGAAGAGTCAGGACTTGGATACAAGCTTTTTCATGGGAGTTTCAAACCCATGTATGAAGGAAAACCTAAGTAATCATGGTGGGATAGTGGTTATTGATGTTTTCTGTTATTGCTGAATATTTTTTCACCCTGGGTGACACAATTGTTGCATGATGTGGAAATTGTTTTTGAGTTTTTTTTATCTGAGAATTGAACTTATGTCCCAGAGTTTTATGAGAGTTGAGACTAAATGAATCATTATATGAACTCTGGTTTATTATATCTAGCATCATTTTAGGCATGCATGTGAAAATAGGTTATGGGTAAGTTGTTGAACTTGAACTATTTTCCTTGCTTGTGAAAATGAAATGAAAATGGTACCTGACATGAAATTGAAATGTATTTTTAAATGATTAAATATGAGAATAAATTGGTTTATAATATGAAAAATGGAATAATGATAATGATAATACCCTTTGATAACCAAGTACTATGTGTAGGATGGTTAAAGGTAGTGTTAACACCTTGATTTTGACTGCATGGTGAGATTTGGGGAAAAATACTTATTGTTACATGATGCGATTTTCCTCTAATGTAAATGTTATAAGATGTGTTATGAATCCTTATTATAAGGTTCATGTTTGGAATTGTAGAGAATATGCCTCCATGATGATTCTTGTAAACAGGACAACTGGGGGCATGGCTAGTAATGATCCTCCAATGATGAAACCTGAGGAACTGATAGTGCTGGGTAAGGAAGTAGTGGATTAATTACCAGATAACTTTTCTTACTTCATGAAAATTATTGAAAGATACCCATGGTAAGGTTATAAGATCATGTCTGACCTTAAGAGAGAGTTTTTAGTTGCAGTACCCTCTAACATTTATTAGATAGGGAGTACTAGAGGGAGCTGAATTCTAGGTTGATTCCATTGAGCCGATACTTGACCATCTATATATTGCTATTAAGAGAAAGGTCATGTTGGATTCTTATCTACTATGAGGATCATCAATGTGCTGGTGGGACATTTTGTGCAAACTGGAAAGATGGATGGTATGTTTTGAAAGGTCTTCTTGGATAAGTTCATGGAGCACTTCTACCGAGATACAATGATGCAAGAGAAAGCGGTGGAGCTCATACAGATGAATCAGGGGAGAATGTCCATGATGGACTATTCTAGATACTTTATAGACTTTTAGTGTTTTTATCCATTGTTGGCAGTCGATGAGACATCTACAATGAGATAATTTTAGGATGGAGTTAAGTTTGATATTAAGTTCCAAGTTAACCTCTTTTTGTTAAATAAATTTTCTGAAGTGGTGTATCAGGTTCTAAAGCTAAAGCGAACCAAAAATGGGATTCTAGTGCTGGATTCATAGTTTCTACTAGATTGTTAAGAGTTATGAATTCTCATATAGGTAAGTGATTTTAGGTGAACGGCCAGTGGAAAACAAAGTGGCCAGGGGGAATGTTAGTTGCATAGGACCTTACTGGAGTGATTTTTCATCAGTGTGGTAGGTTGGGACACTATCATCAACACTTTCCCTGACTACTAGTAGAGTTACAGTCTTTAAATAAGATTTTACAACTATATAATTTATTTAGGTCACAATGATAGATGATTAGTGAGGATATAGCTAGACATATTCAGAGAGTGAGAAGGTAATTTTTGGCACCATATCGAACTCGCAGCTGGAGTTCTACTATTAAAGGTGGTAGAGGCAGAGGACATAGTGATTTAGGGAAAAAGTTCACATATCATTAGAGTGATTAATGTTAGGGAATTCAGAAGTCATTATAGGAGATAGGGGAAGGACTGTTTCATGTGGTAAAACCTACACTTGTGGATAGCAGGGATAAACCATCCACCGTTAGAGGATTTATTCGTGTAGCTTCTACATTATCTAGTGCCTTATTTGATATCAATTTCTATGATTGATTTATATATGAAAAACTTGTTAATGGTTAGAGTTGGATGGTGGAGTTTGTGATTGGGGTAATAAATATAGATACACTATTGTGAGTACGGTCTACCAATATCTATTTGTGAACGGGATGTTCTCTAGAGATTTGAAAGTATCATTTTTTGTTGTATCTCTATATTCTTGAAAAGTCATAATTCAACCTAATTATGGGTATAGATTGGATAGTCACATCCTGAGGCCACATTGATTATTACCATAGGAGAGTGATGTTCACGTCTCTTAAGGGTGAAAACTATATTCATGGTGGGGAAGAGGATATATAGGTAGAATGACCAGTGCGAATAACTCAATACTAGGAGAGATCACAACCTAATTAGCTATTATTTTACTGGATAATGGAGGTGAGAAACCTGATATCTTTCCACAAATGGTGGAATTGTTTTAGAATGTATTTTTTGAGGACTTCTGAGAAATACCACCAGATGGAGATGTGGAATTAACCATTGAGATCATATGGGGGATGAGCCGGTTTCTATCCCACTATATAAAATGGAACCAACAGAGCATGAAGAGATCAAGAATCATCTTGATGAGTTGGAGGATAAAGGGTTTATACATCCAAGTATATTTACTTGGTGATCACTAGTTTTGTTTGAAAATAAGACTGACAAGAGTTTACTCTTGTGTGTCGATTACCAGAAGTTGAACAAGACGACTGTAAGGAAACACTGCCATAATCCATGTATCAATGATCATTTTGACTAGTGGATAGAATCACATGCGTTCTTGATAATCGACTTGATATTGGGGTATCATCATATGAGATTTCATACTTTGGATATACTGAGTACTGCTTTCAGAAGAAGGTATGTCCATTTTGAGTTCCTTTATAATTCCATTTGGGTAGAAGAATGTACTGGTAGTGTTTATGTCTTTTATGAACATAATATTTCATCCATA
The DNA here is from genome assembly GCA_963277665.1 of Viscum album. Classification (NCBI taxonomy): domain Eukaryota; kingdom Viridiplantae; phylum Streptophyta; class Magnoliopsida; order Santalales; family Viscaceae; genus Viscum; species Viscum album. The sequence goes on along the minus strand of OY728148.1, from coordinate 1,672,133,655 downwards.
CCTGGATCATTTTAGGGTGGTGTTTGTGGATGACATCATTGTGTACTCCAAGACTGGTGATGATCATTCCCAAGATCTTGACATCAACCCGAGTACACTAAGTGAGAATTAGCTATACGCCAAGGTATATAAGTGTTTGTTTTTTACTGACCCAATACACTTCTTGGGACACAACATCTTAGATGAAGGTGTGTTAGTGGAACGAGAGAAGTTTAAAGTAGTGGTTTCTTGGGAGTATCTTATCAATGTTTTTGATATCCATAACATTTTGGGATTAGCTAGATATTATAGGAGATTCATCCAAGAATTTTCTTGCTTGGCAGCGAAAATTTTGGGAGTTACCAAAAAGGGGATATAGTTTTAATGGTCTAAAGTATGTGAGAATTATTTTAAGGAGTTGAATAAGTGCTTGACATGGACACTGATCTTGTTCCTACCCATTCAAGGGGAATATTATATGGTGTATTGTGATTTATCTGGGATTTCACATAGATTTTTTAATGTAGATAGATCAATTTGTGGAATATGGGTCTTGAAAGCTGAGGCCACATAAATGTAACTACCCTATGCATGACCTTGAACTAGAAGCAATGGTTTATGATTTGATGTTTTGGTGACATTTTTTATTGGGTGAGAAGTTTATAGTGCTTAGAAAGCATATATTTTCTTAGAGAGGTTTTAATCATCTGTAGTATATATGGTTAGAGTATATGTAGTCTTTCAATTTTGAGATAGCATATATGCTTGGGAATGGATACAACATGGATGGAAATTTGAGTAGGAAAACTTAGACCGATATGGTTGAGGACTCTAGTGCTGAGTTGAATCTGATGACTTTGATGGCTGAGATTCACATTGTGGTTCTAGAATGTCAGGAGTAGATGATTATCATATTAGTTTGAATGAATTTTACTCTTTTGAGCTGGATTATAGATAGATAGTGTGAGGATCCACCGTGTTTGACCACGAGGGAATATTTTGAAGGTGGGGAGTCATCCCCAGATTTGAGCATTGATGAGGATGAGATCATCTACATTATAATTTAGGTTTTTTTGAATAATAATGCCGGAAGAGTTGATGTGGGAATTTCATGGCTCTAAGTGGTTGCCACATCTAGGGGTGATAAAAATTTATCTTTTTCTTCAATGATAGTTTTGGTGGTCGGATATGAAAAAGGAGATATCAGGTTTTGTAACATGATGCTACACTTGTTAGTAAGTGAAGTTAGAGCATTAACAATCTAGAGGATTACTATATTCATTTCCCACTCTAGAATGGAAGGGAGACAGAGATACAATGGAATTTGTGGTAGTATTAAAAAAAACTTAGGAATAAGGACACTAACTAGGTTATTGTGGATTGACTAATGGAATTAGTTAATTTATTGCCTATATGAGAGAAATTATTAGTGGAGATGCTCAAAGTTTTGTACGTCCAAGACATATTTCAACTGTATGGAGTGCCATATACTATAGTTTCATACCAAAACTCACATTTAACTCACGCTTATTGAAGGGATTACAGAAATAAATTTGTACACAAGTTTTATTGAGTATATCCTTTCACCCATAGATAGATGGGAAGTTAGAGAATACTATACAGGTGCATGAAGATATGTTGTGGAAATGTCTGATTGACTTTGGAGGGTCTTGAGAGAATCACTTGGATTTTTTTGGAGTTTTCCTATAAAAAAATTATTAGGAAACAATACATATAACAATTTATGAGTCTATTTATGATAGGCCATGAAGATCACTACTATAATGGATGGAGTCTGGTGAGTCAGAGTTATTAGGACTAAGTCTCATACTGGAGACGTCAGAGTTGGTGATGTTAATTCAAAAATGTATTACTGTGGATAAAATTTTATGGACATTGTATTCTAATAGACATAGATAAACTATAGATTTTATAGAGGGTGACTGTGTATTCCTTTGGGTTTTGACAAGGTTGGGTCACCACATAATATAGAGGCAGTGAAAGTTGGCACCCAGGTTTGTTGGACCATTTGAGACAGTGGAGAGAATTAAGCCATGGGGGTACTGATTGTATCTTCCATAAAAATATAGTTCTATGCATGATATTTTCCATGTATCATAACTTCGAAAGTATCACCCAGACCCTTATCATGTGATAGAGGTAGAGGATGTTGATTTTGAGATAGATGTGTCTTTTGAGGAGCATCTGATGCTTGTATGGGATTGAAGTGAGAAAGAGTTATAGGGGGAAACCATGTAGATAGTTTATGTATTATGATTGTAAGGGTGTATATAGAAGGAAACATATGAAAGGGAATTATAAATTAGGGCTCAATAGCCCAATATTTTTTACTCAAAAATCTTATAGATGCTTGGAAGTAGAGCTCTAGGGCGAGTTGTAATAAGGTGGGAGAGATTGTAATATCCCATATTTTTTAGGTTCTCTCCTCTCTATGTTATTTTTTGTTTGAAACTTAGTGGCACATTATTGTTTAGATGTTTAGAAATTTTATGGAGAATATTAACTAATGTTTGTGGGTGTATTCTTTTTTTCATTAATGGAGTTCGAGTATGAATGGGTCAAGTGTTAATACAAACCACCACCTCACGAAACAATGCAATATATTTCATATCCCCCTCACATGGATAATTATAATGATGTAAATATTGATTATATATGATTCTTATAACATAATAATTATTTTACAAATTTAATATATATTCTACCCCCCTACCCTTTCACCCATTAAAAAATCCAAAATGTTTCTCATGCGTACGTATGACTTATAGTCTCTACCAAGAGAGGTGATTCATTTTACTTGTCCACCATCCAAGAATGATCATAAAAATGTATCTAATAAATCAATATAATTTAAAAAAATAGAATCTTTTATATAATGAGACTATAAACTGTGCACAAGAATATGAACATATGTGATAAAACAATAATGAGAAAACTAAGCAGCAAACACTAGAAAAATAATAATAATGAATTAATGTTGATGAAAATGTTATAATATGTAATAATTAGATCATATATGACATTATGAATACTAATATGGTTCTTTTATATATTTATATAATGTTTATAGTAATTATATATGAGGTTAAATCATGTTAAAAAAAAGTTGATACATGAGGTTAGGGATTTCTCAAATCAATTTTCATTCATTTAGTTATACATATAATTCATTGGCTATGTTATAACTTAATTATGTAGGAAATGACATCTGATTTTATTTTGTTTTATTTCAAAAAAAATTATTTAAATTTGTTACATATAATCACTTCTTTGATTAATTATCACTTCAACGATATGCTCTTTGTATGGGATTTCATCTCAATTTATTATCATTGAATCATGTTTTAATGTTATGCACCTAATTTGTATCATATGGTGTATAAAATTCATGTTTTAAATGTTATATCATGAATCCTATATACTAAATTTTATTTTAATTTTAAATCCAAATTATTTAATCTAATAGGATTTTGCGTGAAATTTACCCAGTGGTAAGGGGTTTCTTAACTAAATTTCCATTCATTGAGTTTTACTTATACTTAATTTACCATGTTAGGTCATTAATATGTACAGAATGAACAATTATTTTATTATTTTTTGTTTCTGATATTTTTGATTAAAATTTGTTACATATAATCTATTCATTTATTAATTATCAGTTTAATGATAGGATCTTCATATGGGGTTTTGTCTCAATTTCTACTTAGATGATACATACTTGGTATTATGTTCCAATTTACATTTACATTGGTTTATATATTTCCACTTTGATTTATTTAACATGAATATATATTTATTCAGGATAATTATACTTTCAATTAATGTTTACACTTTAAAGGGGTTTGAATTTAAATGTTACCAAAGAGGTAAGAATTTATTTTTACATCTCATTTTTCTATTATTGATTATAATTTTTGTTGAAGGAATATTATAATATATCCTTTATAAAGTTCTTCTATTTTATTATTCTAATGATATTGAACGATTTTACATGTTTTATTATTAATTTTATACTATTTATCAGTAGAATAAAACAAATAAAATTTTAAAATAAAATACAATATTTTTTTTATTTTTTTATCAGGTATATTTCTATTCCATGTCCATAGTTTTCAAAATTGTTTAACCAAGGCATTTTTTAATCCTTCAAATTATTTATTAAGGAGATTTTAAGTTATCCATGAATTTTTAAATGGTTTTAAATGAATATATATAATATTTTACAAAATTTTAATTTTTAACATTCTTTATAAAAATTCAAAATGAATATTTCTTTCTAACCTATACGACGCTAATAGACTTACCCACCGCTATAACTATTTTGCGATATTATACTTCTTTTAAAAAAAAATTATCTTGTTTAAAAAATAAAAATCTATAATTAGATCTTTTTTAAATGTTTTAACAGCATTTTTTTATTCTAAAAAATACATAAATTTATTAAAAAACTAATATTTATAATGAATTGATGGTCAAAATTTATCTCTTAATAATTTTGTTTCATTAAATTTCTCTTGAAACATTTATTTTCTTGTTATGATTTTTCATTAGACCTTACATTTTTCTTAAATATCCATATTCTCTATATCATGGAATTTATTATTTCTAAAATTTTATACCATTTCTATATATGGTGATTTAATATGAATGTTATTTGACTGACTATGGAAATAATGATATTCTATATCCTTTACATAATACAGATTTTTTATAAGGAATATTGTTCATGGAAAAAATTGATTATTCAATATATGTGGAATAAATTGGACAAGTAGTGACTTATGTACCACATAATTTTATATCCCCCTGATTCATAAATGATTCTCATGATACAAACTAGTGGGAAATCCTTATTAAATGGGTTTTGGTGTATTCTAACACATAGTTTAAATTTTCTTGGTGTGAGGCCTTGGGGGAAAATATATCATGAAGTATGAGATATTGAAGTCTAATATTATATATTTTCTTAGTTTAGAATTTAATTATTATTATCCATGAGATTATTTCATTGATATTTTCATGGATTCATTTCTTTCTCACATTATTGATTAAATGGTATGTGTTTTCAGTTTATTTACATTTCCATTTTGATTATGCCTTATTTACTTAGGATAGTTTCCACTTTACATAACACTTATTGAGTATTTACGATCACCCTTATTTTTTTCCATTTACCAATATATTAATACGAAATATTTGAATGAGTTCAAGGAAATTTTTTTAACACTCACTATATTTTTATATTTTTTTAGAAATGTAAAATGAGAACTATATTGGTATCTATTTCTTCAATGTTACTAAAACAATTGATCCCTAAGGATATTATCCCTTGTAACTAATGTCAATTTACTAAATCATACATAGAAGCTTGGTGTATATATATAAGGTTGTTACATCTTTACTCTCATGTTATGAATTATTTCCATATTTACTCCCTTACTTGTATTTCTAGTTCACCCTTTCTATCTGTATTTTTTCAAGGGTATCCTATGTAATTTTATAAGATCTATGAGAATTAGGATCACTATATTTAGTTTAAAAATAATAATTTCTTATGTTTAATATGATGTATATGTAAGTTTTATATTCTAAAGAAATTGGACCTCTATATCCTTGTCTTTTATTGTTGGTAAAGTATGTTATAAATCATTGAATAACATATGTATAAGGATTAGGTCACTATAGTTGGTATTATGGTAAAGTCTAGCTATTTTTTGAGATTTACATTAGATAAAATTATTGAAACCCCTAGGGAAAATATAACGGATAAGACTAATCATGTGACAAAATACTACAGTGTTCATAAAGCACCGGATGGGTGGTTTTCCATTTAATTTCATACATGTCTTCTTACTATCAAGTGGATGTAGGCCTTGGCATAGTTGTAAATAAGGTAAATAACCCCAGTTAGGGTGTGTTGGGTATTAAGTCAGCTATGACCTAGTGCATGATAGATAGGACTAGCTACACACCTATATAGAAACTCCTAGGGGATATGATTTTTTAATCATATTCTCTTTATAAACCACTATGTAATATTGATTTCCTAGTTACTTTGAAGGACTATGTTGATAAGTTCAAGATAGCCAAACATAAATTAACCAATGATAAATTTTATTGATATATGATGAATTAGAGAATTGATAGTATAACGTGATGATGTAATGGGGTATACGTTTTGAATGTTGAATCCATTTTATGTTATTGATTATCATGACCAACCTTTTATGTTAAATTTCAATCACTCTTGTTAACCCATTTAGTTTTAATGATGGATGGAACTAGAAGAAACCATGTAAACCCTAGGTGTATGGGATAATGAAATGATTTTCTTAGTGATATACCTTTTAGAATAGAATATGGACTAAGAAATATAGTGATTATTCCAGACCAACTATTGGAAAATATAATTAATCATGTAATTGCAGTTCAAATCCTGAGTGCATTAAAGAAGGGAAAGATCATGTCTCTTGGGATCTTGGGTGATGTAAAAGATGAGAGAATGAATATTCAAGATCTTACATATAAAAATTTGGTAATAATAAATAATGGAATTGAATCAATGATACTGGAATATGAATTACTTTTGGTAAAGGAGGGCATCAAGAAAAAAATTATCAAAGAAAAAATATGGATATAACTAAGGAATAAAATGTTCTTCCTAATGATTCACTAATAATTTGATGTTTTAGATGTGAGGAATATGGGAACTATAAAACTAAATTCCTCAATCCAAGGGTTTAAGTGTAAAATCAACACCAACCACCTCCTTGATCATTAGAACAAGGAAAATCCAATGCAATGATAGTTGTTAAGGTAGACAATGATATTTCACTCAAGATTTGTTGATATCTCATGCCATGTTTGATTTAACTTATTATGTAATGATATATTAATAAAAAGCGTTTGGTGTTATAATTATTATACCTATAGTATATGAAACATATTCAAGGATTGAGGAATGTTACACCATATAGATTTATATCTACTTCACATATTAGGGTTCTAATAGGAATAAACTATCACTTCTTAAAAAGGGCTCATATCAAAGTACATATAGGGAAATATCACTTCATATTCTAAATCAACCCTAGATATAGTACAAGTATATATTTAATTACAATACTCTTATATAAATTAATCCCATCAAATGAGTTTTAAATTTGCAAGGATTCAATTTATTTAAGGTCGAAAGACTTTAAAAACCTGATATCTTAATATATCTTTTCTAGTAATTAAGTAAAATATGTTTGATAACCTTCTTCCTAGGAAAAACCAAACTAAAAGGAAACCACAATACATTTAGATCATCAGAACCTATCTATTTAATTAGTAAGTATGAATAGGATTAATTTAATTAAAAATTATTAGTATATAAGTTTGAATTTCTAATTCATGAATCATTTTTATAAGACCAAATAATTATTTTATAAGTGACTTTATAATTTTAAAATTGTTGGTTTTAATTTATAAAACCATATTTGACATTTTAGAACTGAAGTTATGTTTTTCAAAAAATTGTTTTATTGTAATCTAATAACTTGTATCATAAAATAACTTTTATCACTCATATAGGTATAATATAATTATGATTCTTCTATTTTATATTAATATTGTGAAAAATATATTAGGATTTGTTTTATCAAATTTTCTACAATAATTTATTTTTAGGTGAATACTGAAAAATACTGATTTTACTATTGGTGTAACTTTTACAACATTATTATAAAAAAATTCCATGATTTTTTTGGAATTTTCTAAATATATTTATATATGTATTTTAAAAATTTATCTTAATTATTTTAAATTTAAAAATTGATACTTAAAACCCACACATAATAGCCTAGAAAATTTATGTACTGTTTTAATTAAACCATTTTTCATTTGTTTTATTTAATAAAAGTTTTACTTGTTTGAATTAGATTTCCAACTTTTTTTAATGTTAATAAAATATTATTTGAACAATAATTAAAATTTTAATTTCAATATAATTTATAAAATTGATAATTTTGGCCTTAACATAAATATTATGCGTAAAATTAAATTTTTCTAAAATTGAATTTTTACGTGTTATATAGAATAATAAGAAATTTTAATTTTCTAAAAAATGGAAATATTACTTTATAAAATAATTTCCATATTTATAATAATAATTTTAAAATTATTAAAAAATTTAAAATTTAATTTTGTCCATTAAAATTAGTTTCCAAGGTGGAAAGTGGATTTACCATGTTAAGGGTAAACTAGGTTAAAAATGGTTTAACTTATTGAAATTTGTTAAAAGATGTGGAAAAAACATGTGAAGTTTAATGGTGTGGTAAATATAGGACTAATATATTTCTGAACACCATTTTTGGCATTTTGGTGACTTTTTTCCTTGTATAATGGAGTGATATTCTTGAGAAATAATGAAATTTTACAAAACTTCCCTTTTCTTCACTTATAAAAAGTGACCAACACATCTTGTTTTTCTCAACCCATTCCAGATACCTATCTCAAAAAAATATAACCATGTATCTCCTAAAAACCCTCCCAATTCTCTTGAATCATTGGTCTCGCCAACAGGCCGAGCTAAAGAGTCTTGAGGAGTTTCCCATTGGAGACATTTCAAGGGAAATGTAATACCCTCAAACCAAATTTTTAATGTTTTCCCCTTATTATATACCCCTATGTACCCTATATATATTAATGTATGATAACACTAGAACTATTAATATTAATAAATTTAATTATACTAATGGTATATCCATTTTATACATTCCTCCAAAATCATTGATAAAAATGAAAACACCAGCATCTGTGTGTGCAGATTACTGCCTAAATAGAAGAAATGCTTTGTTTTTCATGACCACCTAACATTGATAAATTTTAAAAACTTTTTATTATTGTAAAATTATATTTTTGAAACCTTTAATATTCTGGAATGATAATATATGACAATCTATAAATAATAAAAATAATACATAGTTATACTAACTTTAGCTATCTTAAATGGACTTATCAAGGTACCTTTCTTAATTTGGATTGATTTTGGGATAAAATTTAAAAATGTATGATTATTATTTTAATGTAATAATAGATAACATAAAACACCACAATTTTTTAGATTAGTTTGTTATTTTATAACACCTTTCACCATGGTAAAAAAACAAAAAGCATTACGATGAAATTAACCAAGCAACCTTGAGTAATTATTGTAAATGAAAAGAATATTAAAAATAATTACTAAACGATAATATTAGTGCCATATAAAATTTAATATAGATGAATAAGGTTATTGGGGATATATAAAATGATCTTTATTTAATTATTTAGTATGTTAAGGGAAATTTTATATTGCTATCAGACACATGTAATGGTTTTTTTTGTCTCAATCTCTCTTCATTGAGACATGTTTTGTTATTATTCACAAATTTATTATTTTTATGGTGTATATACTACCCATGAATTTTTTTTATCATGATAAAATATTGAATTCAATTTATTTATAGAACCATATTATTTTCATGCGTCTAATTACTTTTGATTAAAAAATTTATAAACTTGCAAGGGTTTTGTATAAAAAATTCCTTCTTTGAGTCATATTTTCTTCCATGAAACTAATTTCATAAAAATAGTGTGTATACTAATTTTGGAACCTAAATCACATCTGGGGCCTCAAATAGAATGTATTGGGTAAATTTAACACACCAACCACACCAGAGAACCATTATTGGGCCAATAAATTGGGCATGTGAAAGTTTCAACATTTACATGGAAATATTGAGTTCTGAAAGCAACCAAGTTACGCATCAAAGGATATGTATAGTTCTTCAGATTGTCAAAAGTTTTGTGGCCCAACTATAGATGGTAAACACAATAAATACTCTCTGTGCATAATAATTTTTTTCTAAGTACAATAATGAAGCCTTGTGTACAACCTTGCTGCACAACCACCAGAGTTCCGCAAAAAAAAGATGTCAATATAGTGATGTTTAATGTATAAGTTCCAATAGTATATGGATTGATATGTGTTCAACTCTAATTCCATTCTAGAGGAGTTTCATGAAAATGTCCAATGATTTCCGAAATAAATAGAAGCTCACCCCTACCTCTAGAGGGGGTCTTTAGAAGATTAAATGCCACTCCCATGCATGCAAACCCATCTCTTTTGTGATAGTGTCAAACATAGAACAATCTAGATAGATATTCCTGTGTGAAATACCTCTTATGGGCCTAAAAATTTCTTGTCCTACTATAGAGTTATCCTCATACAATTATCCCTATGGATGGTCAGTATCATGAAAATTACCTTCCTGTGCACAACCCTGGTCAAACATGCAACCACCAAATTTCTACACTGCCATGTATCTTTTCTCTATTAGGTTCCCTTGTTCTAGAGACCCATACTCGTGAAAATATTTAATGAAACTCTACCCAATGGAAAAAAAAATCATGGTCTCCTACATGGAATCTCATATTCCTCTAGTTAAACCATTACTTTACCCCTTATTATGAGAATATGTACAGTAACTCATTTTTCTTCTAAGAATAGGGATCGTAACATGGACATTGTGATTGATTAATCCTCTATGATAGTGACTAAACCATACCCCTCTCAAAGTTTAATGAGTGGTGGTCACTTAATCCCAAGGGGTAAGAAGTTTGTCCCTAATGTACTAGATACATGGAATAAAATAGCTTAGTTCCTCATCCTAGTCAAACGACATAAAACTGCACAACAACATCCTATGAACATGCTATAAAACTATAGCCTTACCCTATATGATGAACACTAGATTCTCCATGTTTGATCATCATGCGATTCCACACTCTCTCATCTTGAGTCTCACGCCTTTCCACTTAGGACATATTATATGGATAATCCCCACACAATCCATCATCGGTGATCCTTTCACGACATAGTAATCCTTACCACATGATGTTAAATTGAATATATCGATCTTGTCACATGTCCTTAAAAAACAACATAAAAAACAATTGGTTTTGATCCCTCTCTTCTAAGAAGGGTATTTAAGACACCTCTTGGAGGTTCAATCCCAAAATGGTAAACTCATGGTGTTACATTTTCCCTCAAAGGGACACACCTCCTTAATCCTCCTCCATAGGGTGTTCTAATAAAAAAACATTAGGTTTGACTCTAATGGGAATTTTGATCAATTGGTAAACTCATGGTGTGACATATTCCCTCCTAGGGACATACCTCCAAGATCCACCCCAATGGGTAGTTATGATCCACAAATCTGAGTCAACATCCATGGGGAATTTTGAATCATTTCTAAACTCATGGTGTGACATCTTCCCTCATAGGGACACACCTCCTAGACCTTACTCCATAGAGAATTCTAATCCAAAATTCTGGGTAAAACTCTATAGATCATTCTGATCCAATGGTAAACTCATATTGTGACATATTCCCTCATAGGGATGAACCTCATGGATCTTCCTCTATGGTTCATTCTAATCTAGAATTGTGATTCCACCTCTATGGGTAGTTCTGATCCATCGGTAAACTTAGGTGTGACATCTTCCTTCCTAGGGACACGCCTCCTGAATCCACCACACATGGTAGTCAATCCCCAAATGGTAATTTTTCTAGATGTTCCCTCCTAGGGAAATAACTCCTTGATCCACCTCCATGGGGTGTTCCACACTGCCAACCACATCTCCCTAAGATGTTAAACTCATGCCCTGATCCTTCTTAACCAAACATTCTGATCTATCTTCATAGGATATAAAACTTATGACCTAAAATAAAAAACATTCCTCGTAAAAAAATATGTCATGTATAAGTAAAAATCCATGGAAAACCTACACCCCTGGTGGTAATTAAATTGTGATCTGTATTGGATACCTTGGGTTCCACACCTAAGATTCCTCACATGAGATACCCTCCCAAGAGGAAGAATGTAGGTGACCAATGCACTCAACATCTAGACATTCCCACTGATTCCCAATGTGACTAATCTCCTCATTGAAGGATACTTCCCTACATTATAGAGGAAACATAATTTACCAGTGTCCACAAAGATATAGCATGGAGAATATGTACCATGAACATGGATTAAATAAATGAGGGAAACTAGGACATTGCAATGAGCCCTAAGGAGGAATCCATAGACGGAGGAATTCAAATCCTATCATCCAATTTTGATTAAGGGTAATACATTTAAAATGAATGTGATGAAAGAATCACACCCTTGGAATGTGGGAATGTGGTGAAACAGAAATCTTGTGCACACATTCATGTTTATGTACATATGGCCCCCAATAAAAGCGTCGAAAACTGAAATGGTGAACCTAACATGACACTCTTCTCCTAAACTTGGGGTATAGTAGCATTGGGGTATCATTATGTAATCATGTAAATAGTTAGAAACATCTAGCACCAGGTCCCACCAAAAAGGTGGTCCCATCAAGGAACTCAAAAGAAAATTGGGGCGCTTAACAATTAGGAATCCTCAGTCTAGGACATTGTTAGTGTGGATCACTCTCCATCTTTAGAATATTGGAAGATGTTGGGGAATTGGTAGTCACTTTTATTATAAAAATATTGAGAGATTAATAAACTTTATATATAAAACCCTATATAATAAAAATCATCCACCCAATTCACATAGGAGGCAAGGAAAGTGGAACATTGATTTGGTAATCCTGCATAACTCCACCTCTTCCACGACGTCCACTACAAGATTGTCTACTGAGTGACCATGCCCCATCTCACCATATGAGATCATCCAGAGGAGGGAGATCAAATCCCTCGTACACCAATATGAGTAGACATGGGTAATTCTCATAAGGTAAGTGGACCTCTAGGACCAGGAGGCATTAGCGCCTCATCGATACAGCCACCTGTGAGGGTCGTGCTAATAGAAACCACCCCTATTCCAAGAGAAAACTATTTTGAGAGACTATCCTTAGAGTGGTCATATAACTCTCTCACAGACACCAAGGAGGTGGGGGATGTTCGAGTCACCCCATCCAAGACTACAATCCTAGATCCTCCAAGGAAGGATCACATTGGGCCGTGTCAACACCAACAACGACTAGTTCCTCAGGCTGAAGAACTGGTGGTCTCTATCACGACTTTTTTAGCCTCAATCTAAACCACATGGTGATTAATTTAGGGATTGGCCTAGTGAAAGAATCAACAAGAGGTGTCTTCATAGGTACAATGTCCCCTTCCACCACTAGTTCATACTACCAGATTTCTACAACAGGAGAACAATGATCCATCTTTATTCGATAGGTATCGAGACCCCAACCACATCATAGTTAATTATGGTTGAATCTGTTAGTCACTAGAACCCCCAATATCCATTTTTGGATAATCCATAATAATTATATGTAGTGCGGTGGTTTCCCCCACACTATCACTAACCAAAGTATAGGTCCTCCTCTCTCTTTTAACAATCATCACAGAGGCCCTCCCTGTGTTCCAACTGATCATAGTGAAGGTCTGTCCTAGTTCCATTTCAACCAATATGAAGTTAATCCTCATCCTCCAACAGACCAAAGAAAAGTTTCTACCCATGAAATAGATGTACTATACCATAATGAACCATCGTGGGGTCAAAGGGAGAACGATTTTCACTGAAGGAAAAATCCGAGGAAACACCAAGTCATCATCGAACTCATTGAACTATCTGATTCAAAGAACACAAAGGACTTGGTAATGATGTTTCCACCATGAATTCTAGAGTCTGGGGATAGATTCTAATAGTTGTAGTTCACCATTCCATAAGATGATATCTAGAGGATTCCTAGATCCCTTTGTAGGTAAATGTGGGTTGAAGAAATTTGGGTCCCCCTACTATAGATTACAGTGCAGCCATACCCATCACCGACAGTTTTCTTCCTCTATAACTCTACCCTTGATGTTGAATATTTATTAGGTTCTAGGATAACTCTTTCAGATGATGAGAAAATTGTTGATCCGTGTATGAGAGTCACTTCAGTTTCACATGAGGTGGTGGTAAATATCCCATCCTATAGGGATGTGATGATGCAGTTGGTACAACCCTTGAGAGACATCCCCACATGCAATGAACTGCTGACTCAAGTAGTGGACCCACTATTAGTCGGATAGCCACCGAACTGATTCGTATCGATACCACCACCTACATCCCGACTAGCGCTGATCGGATTTTGTGCCGACCAGGAATAGGTCCCATCCACCTATAAAGAAGTCATGTGGGATGTTTTGGATTCCAGCTAGTTTTTAGTGGTATTATGGATACTATAAAATCCCACATTTGACATCCTAGAGTCCATTTCCAAAGTCCAGTCTGTAAATTTCCACCAGATCATCTGGATGACAATTCATCACTTATTTGATCATCAATTGGATTGTCTAGAAAGCCTGAGGAACCTTGACAACATCGATCAATAGTGCATATGGGGAGATTTGGCATCAGTCTTAGTGGATTAGCACCTTGCATCATCTGGATACCAATATACCATCCAATATAGATATTCTAAAATCCATATAGTTCTCTATAAAATTATGGATGAGGTGTCTCTACATGTTCTTATTAGAGGTTAGGAATAGTACATTTCTCTCTATTGTAGACCAAACCTATGACAACCTGATATACCAACCAAGGATGAGGGTTACCCTCTAGGTACTGTTATGATAAATATGGTCATCCCCAACATGATAAAGGATTATAGGTAAAGAGGCATCAACATGAGGCTTTATAGGGTAGATCCACCCTAGGGGTAAGTGTAATACTATATAGACCCTCAAATAGACCTATGCACTCTCCAACAGAGGTTGGTTCTCAACCTCATGGACCCATCTAATAAGGCATCATTTCCTACCCTTCGAAACATTGATAAGGGTAAAGAGAATGAAATATCATCGTATCCATCCATGTTTTCAGAAAAAATGGAGTTGGGGACCATGATATACTACTTTCTCTAATAGGTTAAAGAGAATAAAAGGATCATTGATGAGATCATTGTTGATCTGTGCCTGGATTATGAAGAAACCTAATGAGATCTTATTTCTCCTCTATTAGTTCAGTATGTCCTCCATGGCCAGCAGCCCCTTGTCATGATAAATTATCTTGCACATCCTGATAGAGTGTAGGAAAAAGTGTATAGAAAATGACCAAGGTATAAGTTTCCGTACCTTTCTGAGTAGCGTAATTATCATCCTCGGGATCCGAGTCATGATAATCCATATGTCGTTGAGCCTACTTACCGAGTTAATGAGACATTGGATACCTTAGTGGTTTGGAATATTCATCAAGACATATACCATTTCCAAGGTGATTTGATAAGCACTCTCATTTCTTTACATAAAGCCACATAGATGTGGAATGTTGCTATCCTAGCTGATGGAAAGTTTTCCTCAACATGGGTGGATGACAGGTGTGAACCCCTAGATTGTGGGAACACTGCCTCATTCAATGGTATGGGTAACCCACTGTAGCACTTTCCAACTTCATTACAAGGTTTTGTCCCATGTTGGGAATCCCAAAGTAGTAGGAGGCTTCCAAGATTTGGTGCTTTTTTCAAACACTGAAAGGACCTACATTTTTCTGGTACAACCATTTTTCCATCAAATACATCAATGGTTGGGAATATATTTATGGGAAGTTCCTCTACCATTTTATCTCAAAAATGCATAATTTTTTTATTTATGACCTCTTCAAGTCAAAAAAATGCATGATGACCAGTGCCAAAATCTTTTTTTCTCAGTGAAAAGGCCTCACATATTCACTCAACAAGCCACTGGATCAAGATCAGCTGCTAAAGTGGTGCATGTAGAATTTCAATACTAATTAGGTCCCTATAATCATCACCTAGAAAATTCTACGAGGGTTCCAATATTTTTATGATGAGGCCCAATGTTTTGAATAAGCCTTACAGTAGGCTAAACAATTGCACCCATTGCCTCTTCTAACTCACTTAGTAAGACCTGCCGAATCAGAGATTTTCATTGGGATATAGGTAGAGGTCCCCAATCCATTAGTGTTATTAGCCCCCTTGGCATGGGATCCAAACCAATTTCATCAGCATCAAGCATAACTTCTCCCAGAATAGAACTATCAGGCACTTTCATGTGAAGTGCAGCCACCTAGATTTGAATCGTGGAACCAACCCCTTGTCCAGGCCAGGATCCAAAAGCACCCTTTTCATATAGATGGAACCATAATTATTATATCAAGGATGCATATGTACCAAACTATTTCATATGTGACCTATATATTGGTATTATAATATTTCCAGAGTGTAAGAGGCCCTAGGAAGCTAGATGAACTGACTGCCCTAACCATTGAATGTATAATAGGACTATCATACATACCATCAAGGAATGCAATGTGTTCAAGTATTAGATATAGGACAAGGTGAATCATGGTATGGTCAATTTCTATGACATCATGAAATAATTAACACATATATCCACATATCTCTTATAGCGATGATGCGGGTTTGGGTGAATGGAAGAAAGATTCTAGCTGTGGAACCCAGAAGTGAGTCAATTGGTTGGATTATAGAGATGTTTCTGATGAATAAGATTTCATGCATGCCTGCCTAGGTAGGTCAGAACCTCTAGAAGTCACTGCACCTTCCCCAACCTCCACATCATCATCTTCATCACAACCTTCAAGATCTCAAAATAATAGGCACCAATAGATCAAGGAAAATAAGATCCCTTTACTGGTTCCAATGCCGTCGTGTACTCTATGTTATTTTGTGCCTCAAGAGTTGGGAATTTCACCCAGGGTACTCCCCGTATTGTAATACCCCTCTAATGATGAGTATAAACTGTAATATATAAATTTAATCAAGCAAGTCAACATATTAATGACACTCAATGGTGAGCAATGCCCCCAAAAATCCACAAAAGTCCGCTGGTCAATACCATCAAAGGACATGTCGAGAACATGTGAGTCCCCAAAATGACTATGCCAACACCTCAAATAGATCCATGCATACCACTGAGACTTGGAAGAAGGTTCTGCATGGAGATCAGCAGGCACAATCCTCATAACCCGCTCCACCAATTATTTCACCACAACCGACCATGTTACCTGACCAGGAAGACCATCCATGATTGTACTGTGATAGGATATCTGAAGCCAGAGCATGGCCCCAGTCAACCGATAGTCAACTTGAAGTGGTTCAGAGTCGATAATCTGTTCTACATTGATATATTTATAACACCATTCAGAACCCAACGATTCAGCCAAGAACACCTACCATTCTTCCATTCAAGGAGAAAGTCTCCATGGGAAGAAAAATGTCTTTGAGGAGGATGTATGGAAAGTTGAAATTCCTCACTAGTATACATTCAAGGATTTTTATTCTTGAGGCCCTCCACTTATTTAAATAAATTCATGAGTCCCATGTAAAATAATTTAAAACCCCCCTCTAGTTTGAAACAGATGTACCTTTTGTCGAGGTATACCATGTGAAGGAGGAGAAGTAATAAGAATTAAAATACATCATATTGTTCTCTAGGGAAGATGAGGTCTCCATTTTGTAAGGGTAAATATGCCCTATATACATCAAATTCTAGTTAAACAACATGAAAATTAACTACTTCCTAGTGGAAATAGGTTTCTATATCGATCTTATCCAAACTAGGATGCTCTATAGGTTGGGACTAACTAATGAAGATCTGACTCATTTTGAATTGACTGTCTAGGGCTATGATAATACTAATAAAAAATCATGTGTTATTGTTTGGATGAATACTCTATTTATTATTTAGATTCAAAGCACTGATTTTATGGTTGTATTATAGGATTCTTCCCATAACACACTGCTATGTAGGGATTGGCTTCATTTTCTTAGGGAATTCTGTTCCTCATATCACAAATGCATCAAGTAATCCCTCAATGGTAGAGTAGGTGTTTTATAGTGTTATGTATCTCCCTTAGACTCTTATGAAGTCTATTATGTGGAATCCAGCTACAATAAGAGAGAGGTGAAGTCTGTTTAGACCAATGGTGTTGAGCATACCCATGATCAGAAAACCACTGTGGCCAATCCATGGTTAGATTTGGCTGATTCTTTCGTACTCCTCATTCATCGATTGGAGGAAAAAACAACTTACATGTGATTTTTCTTTTTCATTTCTATTAAAAATGGTTTTAGCATCCCTATAAGGTAGTAACATCCAAATATTACCTTGTACTCTTACATAGGACAGGTCCGACAATACCAAAATCCCCCACCTTTATAAGGTACCAAGAGGTTCGCCCTGTGGAAACCGTTTCAAAACATTATCATATATTCCATAGAGTAGGTTTGAATCACCATAATCTAACTCACAACCATTTATTTAACATCAAGAATGGTCCACATGGTTAGAGGATGGATGAAATTTTCTAAAAAATCCTTATTTCCCCAGTTTTAGAAGAGGAGGTGCCCTTCAGTGAGGATTCTATATCCATCCAAGAAGGCATAAGTACTCCCCCTTAGTCAGTTTTCCTCTATTAACCTCATTTTTCTAAGTCCCATGCCTTATAGGATAAAATTGTATTTGAAATATGCTTCTACTATATTTGAATATGATATCTCTACCACCATCGATGAGTTGAATTAGGTAAACCTTGGTACTAAAAAAGATCTCAAGGTGATGCTAATCCATGAATCCATGCCTCCGGAGAAGAAGAAAAAGTATATAGATTTCATAAATAAGCACCACAATGTATTCTCTTGAAGTTATGGAGAGATTCTAGGACTACACCCTCAGGTCATTGTCTATCATTTTATTCTCCCAGTGAATCAACAATGGTTCAAGAAGCCTCCCAAAAAAATGCATCCCTCTCATGGTGTTGTGGTTGAGGTCGAGGTTGGAAATCTTATCAAATAAAACAACATCAAATAATTCTAGTTCCCCAAGTGGCTAGCCAAAATATTCCTTTCTAGGATGAAGAATGAGAAGATCTAAGTCCGTAATGACTTTTAGGATCTCAAACATCATTATCTGAAGGATTATTTTCACCTTCTAGTTACATAGTTGTTGATCGATGCTATAGATTGGATCCAAGATTTATCCTTCATGGATGGATACTTTGGGTACAATAAAATCTAGATGATCCCTACAGATGAAGAATATACCTCATTCAGGGCACCATTAGGGGCCTTTTTCTCTTAGTTAATTCCATTTGATTTAAAGAATTTAGGGGCCACTTATTAGTGGGCCATGCATCACATATTCAAACCTATCCACATAACATTGGTTTAATGCTATGTGGACGACTTGATGGTCAAATACCACCAACATTATGATCATCCTAGAGAACTTGAGAAAGTGTTTGGTCTCATTTTCTGATGGAATTTCAAGATTAACCCCTTGAAGTGTGTCATCAGGGTTACCTTTGGAAAGTTTCTTAGCATCATCTTTAGATATAGAGACATAAATATCGACCTATATAAGATTAAGAACATTACCCAAATTCATCTCCCAGTAAACCTTCTAGAGCATAGAGGCATTCATGGACACATAGCCTACATAAGATGATTTATCAATAATTCAGATGGAAAGTGTAATTTCTTTCTGATACTAACGAATAAAGGCACCGTCTACCAGTGGGATGAGGAATGCCATACTTCATTTGAGTAGATCAATAAGTTTATGCAAAAAACTCTAGTTCTGATGCCACCCATCTCTGGGAATCCTATGGTCCTCAGCATGATCACCCTAGAACGTACCCTTAGTGCCCTTATCACCCATAAAATAAATTATGGATGTGGGAAATGTTTATACTATCTCAACCACATGCTCGTTCACACTGAGACGAAATACCCCCTATCAAGAATATTTGCCTCATCCTTGTTTTTGTGGTTCTGGAGTTGTATCACTATCTATGGAATTATCGTATCACATGTGGATCCTATAAAGTATATCCTAAATCACCCCATGTTGATAGGATAACCAGATCACTAGGAAATGATCCTTCATCAATTTGACATTAGGTTCCTTCCATAAAAATCCATCAAGGTTCAGGCTTTGGTAGAATTTTTTTTTGCTCATCCATCCCCTGAAGAGATACCCTTGGATTTCAATTTTATAGATAAGACTATCCTCTAAATGGACTTATAAATACCATGTTTACAGGTGAATTTTGATGGCTCCAACCATATCCAAACCAATTTATGGATCAACAATCCCATTCTCAATAGAGTAGGCCTGGGGAATGTTTTTAGCACCCTGACAGAGGTTGTACTTCAATACTCATTTCTACTTTTATAAAACTTCTCCAACAAAAAGTTAGTGTATCAAGACCTCATTACTAGTCTTGAGTTGACCCTTGATATTTGTTTCCACTTATATCATATGAAGTGATACATAGAAGATTTCATCAAATAGATTAATGGTGACTACATCATCAGAAAGACAGAGCTTGTGCCCCTACTGGAGCACACTGGTGAGCTGATGGACATGCACCCTTCTCATCCTGAGGTGAATTAAGTCCTATTTCCATATAATGGTCAAGAAAAAACCCTATCAAGTATAGTCACCTCACTTATAGACCATTACCATGATGACCTATTCATTTATGTGGGGCATCAGAGGGTCATTACTCCCATTGTTTTAGATGATGATGATAGTTAGTAGGTAAACTGGCTAGCTGGCAGTGCTTCCAGATGAGGACCCATGAGTTCCCCCACAATAGAGGAAACACCCAATTGGAAAAATCCATTCATTTAGTATCTATATATTTTTATTATCCCATAATATTGATATGATCATGAGATAAGGCATAGGTATGTTGTGCAATTCACCCTTGAATGCAGGTCTAACATTGGATCAAATCTCTATAGACATGAATTTGATGGAATTATCATCTATTGCATCCAAGGATATGAGATTACTGAGGTTATGTAGGATGTATATTATAGGTCGTGTGGTTATCATCAAGAAGGATTAAATATCTCCCTCTATATTCAGAGGCACATCTACTTCTTCTCCACTATCATCAATGTAAAGACCCGTAAAATTCAAGGGAAATTTTTTTCTTAATTTTCTTTGGAATTTTACAAGAGCGCGGTTTCTGACGGCACCTGATTCCGAGGCCCGGAGTGCCCGGAATTAATTTCCGAAGTTTGGCTCGGGTACGTTCAGTGAACGAACGAGCGGGATTTTCTAACTTTTGATCCGGTGCTCGGAATTGAAATCCGAGGGCACCGATGAACTCGCAGTGCCGATATTCGCTTAAAGAGACCTTTTCGGGAGTTGCGTTTGTTTCGGCTTGAGAGTTAGTTTTTGGGAGATTAGAATAAGTTAAATAAAAATATGTAAACACAATTTTTATTTAAACTTAATAGTTAACTTCTCTCAAAGGAAGTTAGGTGTGGGACCCACACCCACTTAACCTCCCTTGAGAGGATTAAGTGTGGTGGGGCCCACACGAAACCTAACTTTACATCTTCCCTCAAACTCCCTTAACCCCTCTTTAATTAACATAACAATTTGTTAATTAATGCGGAGTTATCTCTTCTTTGAATTTCAAACTTTTGAAATTCTGGTGTGTTGTTGTGTTAATAAAATAAGATAGAGTCTTTTTTTATTTTGGGTTTAGTTTTTGTCTCCTTGAGAGAGTTGGGAAGGTTCTTCTTGTTTCTTCATCTTCTTCAACCTCGACGAAGAACACGAAGAACGCCGTTCTTCAACGAAGAACTTCTTCGCCGAAGAACACGGTTCTTCCGCGACGCCATATCCGCGACGTGACGTTCTTCTTCCGCATCATCTCTTCCGCGACGGTTTTCCGCGACGAACGCCATCGACAACGACTCTTCCTCCGACTTCAAAGGAATCGACACCGATATTCCACGACTACGTCAATGTGCGACTATCGAGGTAGGGGTTCTTGAGTTCGTTGTTTTCTTTTTATTTGACTTTCCTCAAGACTTGACGAAGAACGCTCAAGTTCCGACGAAGAACGCCGCTCCGCTCTTCTTCGTCTTCCGTGTCAACGAGAGAGAACACCGCTTCTTCCTCGGACAACCTTCGTCGGCGTACAAGGTTTCGCCAACGACGTGCCTCTTCGGACGCACCTCTTCGTCATCGGATTTGACGAACGACGACCGCGACGCCCGACCTCCGCGACGTTATCTTCCGCGGAACTTTGTCAAATCTTCGAACCTTATACCCGAGGTATGGGTTGTTGTTTATTGTTTAATTATTCTATTCTTGCTCATGGTTCGCATGACTAACGTGAGGAATTTGAATATTTTTTAAATTGAGTTACTATTTTAACGAGAGGGGGCCGGACCGCACGAACACGGCCGAACCCCCCTCCATCGTTCTTATTGTTCTATCTTGAGGGTGGAAGCAAAGTGGCGTGGTGCCGTCGCACCACGCGGATAATAATATGATTAAATTTCGCGGCGCCGCGGCGCCGCGCCGTGGAAGAATCATGAAGAACGCGACGCCGTCGCGCCGTGTCGAAGGGAATCAAATGCGCGGCGAAGGGGCGCGGTGCCGTCGCACCGCGCTGGACGACGAACACCGCGGCCGGTTCCGGGCCGCGGCGGGACGAGGAGACCGCGGCCGGTTCCGGGCCGCGGCGGGATGAGAAGACCGGCGGCCGGGCCGCCGGCGTCGGAAGCCGAAGGCGGGACCAGAATTTCCGGTCCCGTTGGTGAAAAACCGGCCGGCCAGCTGGCCGGCCGGATGGCTTTAAGCCGGGTGAATTAATCCCCCGGCCGGCTCACAAAACCCCCCTCTTAATGAGGGGGGCGGTTTCCTTGAGGGGGGGGGGGGGGCAGGAGGCCCCCCGGTTTTTCCATGAAGCGGGCCCCCAGGAGGGGGGCCGTTGATTGACAAAACGGCGCGGCATAGCCGCGCCGCCAATTGAAGAAGCGGGGGCTTGATTGCCCCCCGCATGCACCCTCCGTGCGGCGCCAGCCGCCACGGCCGTGCGGCCGCGCTGCCGCGCCGGGCCGACCCAGGGGGGGGTCGGGCCGGGTCGGTCCGGACCCGGACCCCCCCGTTTCGAACCAGTCTCGGTCTTTTGGCCATATCTTGAGCCTCGGACCTCCGAATGATGAACCGTCTACGGCAACGCGATCCTTGGATCGAGACGGTCGTTTCAGTATATCGCACTCAAGGTTTCGGATTACTTTGAGTTCGGCCGGGTTGGTTCGTTCACGAAACCAACCGGGCCTTCGGAGCGGAAACGCTCATATCTTGAGCTACGAGCGTCCGATTGACGTGCCGTCAGCTTTGTTGTGTTCCTCTTAGTGAGACGGATCTTTTGGAATACTTCGCCCGAGGTTTGGACGCAGGTGGAGTACGGTCGGGTTGGTTTTACCTTAAAAACCAACCGGGCCCCGGGGACGAAAATGCCAATAACTCTCAGACCGGGCGTCCGATTGACGCACCGTCTGTTGCGTTGAGTTCCTGTTTACGATACGGAACTTTTGGCATCCTTCGCCCGAGTTTTAGATACAGATAGTAGTGGCCGGGTTGGATCGCACCCGAAATCCAACCGGGCCCCTGGAACGGGAAAGCTGATATCTTTCAGACAGGACGTCCGTTTGACGAACCGTCAGCGGCGTTGGTGATTACGTTGAGTAACGGTCCCTTTGAGTATACCCTATGGGAGTTCAGGGTACAGTTGTGATGCGGCCGGGATTGGTTCGCTCACGAAACCAACCGGGCCCCTGGGACGAAAAGGCTAATAACTCACAGACCGGGCGTCCGATCAACGCGCCGTCTGTTGCGTTGAGACCCCTGTGACAAGAAGGTCTTTTGAGTTACTTCTTTGCGGGACTTTGTGATACTTGGAGTATCGACCAGTAGCTCGTGGAGCGGACCCTCCCGGAGACGAGCGTGCAGAGTACGGAGACCGTGTAGCCGGCTGAGACCTGACGACTGCTTGACCGACTCGACTTGGAGTGAGTCGACTAGCCCAGTGGACGGAGCGCCCGGTATTTGGCGGCAGACCCACGGCGGACGGAGCGCCTGGTAGTTGGCAGCAAACCCGCGGTACTCGACAGGAGGAGTACCTCAGTTGGCTATTTGGGCGAGCGCCCGGTATTTGGCGACAGAACTTCAGCGGACGAAGCGCCAGGTAGTTGGCCGCAAACCCGCAGTACTCGACAGGAGGAGTACCTCAGCAGTCTTAGGTTAGTGAGAAGTACCTCGGAGTCGTGACAGGACCACTGTACACTCTAGAGACGGAGCTCTTCAGCAGTTACGGTTTCGATAATGAAAATCCTGGTTTGAGCTGATACTTTTGAACTTGTGTTTACCTCATGATTGAGATGGGTCACTTGCTAACTTTGGTATATGTATGGGCATATACCCGGGTAGTGGTTATCCGTTGTTTTCACAATACTTGTGTTTCCTCATGATTGAGATGGGTTACTTGATAACTTAGGTATATGTATGGGCATATACCTAAGTAGAGGTTATCTGTTGAGATCATCTTTGTGGTTATCCTTGTTGGTTTAGTGAGACCTTGAGGGTCTCAGGGTCCCTACTGAGTATCGTTATACTCACCCCTGCACGGGCTATTCCCGCACCTCGTTGTGTTGGTTGCAGACGACGGACAGTGCTGACAGAAGCCGAGTGTTCGAGGACTGGACGGTACCTGGAGGTGGACTATACGACGAGGCGGTACCCGGAGGTGGACCACTGGGCGGGACATACTCGGAGTGGACGGCGGGATCCGAGGAGCAGAGGAGCAGAGGAGCTATCTATACTCACCCTTCTGGTGGGATTTCCAGTGGACAGCTCGGCGTAGCAGCTTTACTTTTCAGTTTCTGTTTCCCCTTTCGAGTTGTACTTTACAGTTGGGCTTGTATTTCCGGCCCCTTTTACTTTCCGCACTTTTAGTTGTACTCTGTTTTTGCTTAGTGTTTACTTTCCGCTTGCTTACTCTGTGGTGTTTGTTTACTTTACAAAGGCAATGCCTTCCCTTTTTACCGGGATTTACGCCTTGGTGCTAGTCGCCAGCCCCTGGCCTATGGAAGGCGGGCTTGGGGTAGTCACGGCACGGACCCCGAGGGCGGGTCGTGACAAATTGGTATCAGAGGAGTTCGGTTCTACCGCAGAACTTATAACTCTGATGTTTCTTTCTGTGAAGCAATAGTGTTGAGAGTACTGAGTGTGGTTTTCAGTTCAGGGAGTCCAGTGTTGGTGCGGGCGGCCGACGTATCCATACACCAGGACCCTGACAACTGATTTCCGACTTTGTGCACAAAAACACTGATTGCGTGTGTGTTTTCAAAGGTTTCCCCCCTTAAAACAGCTCAAACCAGGTCAGCTCACCAGGTATAACCGTTTGATCGTGTTACGTTGTTTCTTTCAGGATGCCTTTTCTCGGACGACCAGCTAGAGCCCGGAGGGATGTGCGTACTGATAGTCTGTCGAGCGACGAGGCTTCGGTACAGGGCCCTCTTGCAGTTGAGGCACCAGCGATACTACCATACGTTGGGCCACCGATGCCACCATCCCCAGCAGTAGACGATGCACGACGCTTGAGTGCGCTGCATGAGTTCCAGCGCCAGAGGCCACCCAGGTTCAGGGGAGAGACGGAACCGCAGGCGGCTGAGGATTGGCTGGAGGCTGTGGTGGGAGTTTTCAGGATAGTGGGGACGCCATCGGACTTCATGGTGACCTTTGCTGCCAGCCTTCTTCAGGCAGCAGCAGGCAGGTGGTGGAGCCACTTGTTCCAGTTTTTCGATGGGATGGCTTTCACATGGGAAGACTTTGAGACCTTCTTCAGGGTGGAGTTTGTGCCAGTAGCTCTACACCCCGAGCGTGTTCAGGAGCTGCTGCCTTTGCCGCGTGTTTTTCGATCAGAAGCTGAGTCATCTGTGGGAAGTAGACAGATGATGCAGAGGTCCAGGAGGACCAGACCAGCAGTTGGGCGATCTCGGGTTTTAGGACCGGTGGTGCGGGGCACCCGGAGTGGGAACAGAGCCAGCCGTGCAAGGAGCAGGTTGTGTTACTCATGCCGCGGAAAGGGTCACCTGGCACGTGACTGTCCGACTCCTCGATCCGCAGGCTTTGGGGGAGCCACCGAGGTAGAGGCATCGACAAATGCTTGAGCAACAGTAAAGCAGGTGGACAGGAGCGGAACTAGTGGATACGTCTCTTGTACTTCTAGTTCCATGTTGATGTTATTTTTGTGTAGCATCTTTGTATTATGAGCTGCGATAATAAAAGACGCATACTTTGTGATGTTTCCATTCCTGTCCTCTTTTGTGTTGTTACTAAGAGGTTTCAGTTGACTGTTGACTTGACCCTCACTTGTGAGACATCTACTGGAGGAGACCCAGTTACCACACACTGATGCCGACAGTGTGACTCAACACTTGGAGGCGAGAGTAACGGTTGGATCTCTTGGTAGTAGCGTCGAGGCCTTACGACGTCATCCTTGGTATGGATTAGTATCATCCATGTTAGGATTGACTGTATTAGGCAAAGAATGTGGTTCATTCTGGGGATGAGACCATATTTCTCTTGTCGGCAAAGAAGAAATCTTGCAGCTCTTGTGGGACCAGAGGTGGTCTAGGCCACGACAGAGAAGGTCCAGGTCATCCAGGAGCGGATGAGGACAGCACAGAGCCGGCAGAAGTCATACGCTGACAGGAGGCGGAGGCCACTGGAGTTCGAGGATGGCGACCACGTCTTCTTGAGGGTCTCATCTCGACGTGGTATTCGGAGATTTGGCCGAGGCGGCAAGTTATCTCCGCGCTTCATCGGACCCTTCCAGGTCCTCAGCAGGGTTGGCGAGGTGGCTTATCGCCTGGCTCTACCACCTCAGTTGCACCGGGTGCACGACGTCTTCCACGTGTCTCAGCTGAGGAGATACGTGCACGACCCGACGCACATCATTGACCATGGGGAGCTTGACGTTGACGATGGGGTGACTTTTACGGAGGTCCCGGTGGAGTTAGAGGATCGACAGGAGCGGGTCCTACATGGGCGATCGATTCCTCTTGTGCGCATCAGATGGCAGCACGGGAACCACCAGGAAAGCACATGAGAGCGGGGGGCTCAGATGCGTGCTCAGTACCCTCATTTGTTTCCCTAGTTTTGATGTATCTTTACGGGGACGTAAAGCCCTGAGGTGGGAGTAATGTAAAGACCCGTAAAATTCAAGGGAAATTTTTTTCTTAATTTTCTTTGGAATTTTACAAGAGCGCGGTTTCTGACGGCACCTGATTCCGAGGCCCGGAGTGCCCGGAATTAATTTCCGAAGTTTGGCTCGGGTACGTTCACTGAACGAACGAGCGGGATTTTCTAACTTTTGATCCGGTGCTCGGAATTGAAATCCGAGGGCACCGATGAACTCGCAGCGCCGATATTCGCTTAAAGAGACCTTTTTGGGAGTTGCGTTTGTTTCGGGTTGAGAGTTAGTTTTTGGGAGATTAGAATAAGTTAAATAAAAATATGTAAACACAATTTTTATTTAAACTTAATAGTTAACTTCTCTCAAAGGAAGTTAGGTGTGGGACCCACACCCACTTAACCTCCCTTGAGAGGATTAAGTGTGGTGGGGCCCACACGAAACCTAACTTTACATCTTCCCTCAAACTCCCTTAACCCCTCTTTAATTAACATAACAATTTGTTAATTAATGCGGAGTTATCTCTTCTTTGAATTTCAAACTATTGAAATTCTGGTGTGTTGTTGTGTTAATAAAATAAGATAGAGTCTTTTTTTATTTTGGGTTTAGTTTTTGTCTCCTTGAGAGAGTTGGGAAGGTTCTTCTTGTTTCTTCATCTTCTTCAACCTCGACGAAGAACACGAAGAACGCCGTTCTTCAACGAAGAACTTCTTCGCCGAAGAACACGGTTCTTCCGCGACGCCATATCCGCGACGTGACGTTCTTCTTCCGCATCATCTCTTCCGCGACGGTTTTCCGCGACGAACGCCATCGACAACGACTCTTCCTCCGACGTCAAAGGAATCGACACCGATATTCCACGACTACGTCAACGTGCGACTATCGAGGTAGGGGTTCTTGAGTTCGTTGTTTTCTTTTTATTTGACTTTCCTCAAGACTTGACGAAGAATGCTCAAGTTCCGACGAAGAACGCCGCTCCGCTCTTCTTCGTCTTCCGTGTCAACGAGAGAGAACACCGCTTCTTCCTCGGACAACCTTCATCGGCGTACAAGGTTTCGCCAACGACGTGCCTCTTCGGACGCACCTCTTCGTCATCAGATTTGACGAACGACGACCGGGACGCCCGACCTCCGCGACGTTATCTTCCGCGGAACTTTGTCAAATCTTCGAACCTTATACCCGAGGTAGGGGTTGTTGTTTATTGTTTAATTATTCTATTCTTGCTCATGGTTCGCATGACTAACGTGAGGAATTTGAATATTTTTTAAATTGAGTTACTATTTTAACGAGAGGGGGCCGGACCGCACGAACACGGCCGAACCCCCCTCCATTGTTCTTATTGTTCTATCTTGAGGGTGGAAGCAAAGTGGCGTGGTGCCGTCGCACCACGCGGATAATAATATGATTAAATTTCGCGGCGCCGCCGCGCTGCGCCGTGGAAGAATCATGAAGAACGTGACGCCGTCGCGCCGCGTCGAAGGGAATCAAATGCGCGGCGAAGGGGCGCGGTGCCGTCGCACCGCGCCGGACGACGAACACCGCGTCCGGTTCCGGGCCGCGGCGGGACGAGGAGACCGCGGCCGGTTCCGGGCCGCGGCGGGATGAGAAGACCGGCGGCCGGGCCGCCGGCGTCGGAAGCCGAAGGCGGGACCAGAATTTCCGGTCCCGTTGGTGAAAAACCGGCCGGCCAGCTGGCCGGCCGGATGGCTTTAAGCCGGGGGAATTAATCCCCCGGCCGGCTCACAAAACCCCCCTCTTATCGAGGGGGGCGGTTTCCTTGAGGGGGGGGGGGGGCAGGAGGCCCCCCGGTTTTTCCATGAAGCGGGCCCCCAGGAGGGGGGCCGTTGATTGACAAAACGGCGCGGCATAGCCGCGCCGCCAATTGAAGAAGCGGGGGCTTGATTGCCCCCCGCATGCACCCTCCGTGCGGCGCCGGCCGCCGCGGCCGCGCCGCCGCGCCGCCGCACCGCCGGCCGGCCGGGCCGACCCAGGGGGGGGTCGGGCCGGGTCGGTCCAGACCCGGACCCCCCCGTTTCGAACCAGTCTCGGTCTTTTGGCCATATCTTGAGCCTCGGACCTCCGAATGACGAACCGTCTGCGGAAACGCGATCCTTGGATCGAGAAGGTCGTTTCGGTATATCGCACTCAAGGTTTCGGATTACTTTGAGTTTGGCCGGGTTGGTTCGTTCACGAAACCAACCGGGCCTTCGGAGCGGAAACGCTCATATCTTGAGCTACGAGCGTCCGATTGACGTGCCGTCAGCTTTGTTGTGTTCCTCTTAGTGAGACGGATCTTTTGGAATACTTCGCCCGAGGTTTGGACGCAGGTGGAGTACGGTCGGGTTGGTTTTACCTTAAAAACCAACCGGGCCCCGGGGACGAAAATGCCAATAACTCTCAGACCGGGCGTCCGATTGACGCACCGTCTGTTGCGTTGAGTTCCTGTTTACGATACGGAACTTTTGGCATCCTTCGCCCGAGTTTTGGATACAGATTGTAGTGGCCGGGTTGGATCGCACCCGAAATCCAACCGGGCCCCTGGAACGGGAAAGCTGATATCTTTCAGACAGGACGTCTGTTTGACGAACCGTCAGCGGCGTTGGTGATTACGTTGAGTAACGGTCCCTTTGAGTATACCCTATGGGAGTTCAGGGTACAGTTGTGATACGGCCGGGATTGGTTCGCTCACGAAACCAACCGAGCCCCTGGGACGAAAAGGCTAATAACTCACAGACCGGGCGTCCGATCGACGCGCCGTCTGTTGCGTTGAGACCCCTGTGACAAGACGGTCTTTTGAGTTACTTCTTTGCGGGGCATTGTGATACTTGGAGTATCGACCAGTAGCTCGGGGAGCGGACCCTCCCGGAGACGAGCGTGCAGAGTACGGAGACCGTGTAGCCGGCTGAGACCTGACGACTGCTTGACCGACTCGACTTGGAGTGAGTCGACTAGCCCAGTGGACGGAGCGCCCGGTATTTGGCGGCAGACCCACGGCGGACGGAGCGCCTGGTAGTTGGCAGCAAACCCGCGGTACTCGACAGGAGGAGTACCTCAGTTGGCTATTTGGGCGAGCGCCCGGTATTTGGCGACAGACCCTCAGCGGACGGAGCGCCAGGTAGTTGGCCGCAAACCCGCAGTACTCGACAGGAGGAGTACCTCAGCAGTCTTAGGTTAGTGAGCAGTACCTCGGAGTCGTGATAGGACCACTGTACACTCTAGAGACGGAGCTCTTCAGCAGTTACGGTTTCGATAATGAAAATCCTGGTTTGAGCTGAGACTTTTGACCTTGTGTTTACCTCATGATTGAGATGGGTCACTTGCTAACTTTGGTATATGTATGGGCATATACCCGGGTAGTGGTTATCCGTTGTTTTCACAATCCTTGTGTTTCCTCATGATTGAGATGTGTTACTTGATAACTTAGGTATATGTATGGGCATATACCTAAGTAGAGGTTATCTGTTGAGATCATCTTTGTGGTTATCCTTGTTGGTTTAGTGAGACCTTGAGGGTCTCGGGGTCCCTACTGAGTATCGTTATACTCACCCCTGCACGGGCTATGCCCGCACCTCGTTGTGTTGGTTGCAGACGACGGACAGTGCTGACAGAAGCCGAGTGTTCGAGGACTGGACGGTACCTGGAGGTGGACTATACGACGAGGCGGTACCCGGAGGTGGACCACTGGGCGGGACATACTCGGAGTGGACGGCGGGATCCGAGGAGCAGAGGAGCAGAGGAGCTATCTATACTCACCCTTCTGGTGGGATTTCCAGTGGATAGCTCGGCGTAGCAGCTTTACATTTCAGTTGTTGTTTCCCCTTTCGAGTTGTACTTTACAGTTGGGCTTGTATTTCCGGCCCCTTTTACTTTCCGCACTTTTGGTTGTACTCTGTTTTTGCTTAGTGTTTACTTTCCGCTTGCTTACTTTGTGGTGTTTGTTTACTTTACAAAGGCAATGCCTTCCCTTTTTACTGGGATTTACGCCTTGGTGCTAGTCGCCAGCCCCTGGCCTATTGAAGGCGGGCTTGGGGTAGTCACGGAACGGACCCCGAGGGCGGGTCGTGACAATCAATGATTTCATTGAGTTTTCCAAGATGTGTCATGCATATCATATCCATGCAAACTTTGTGCATTGACCTTCAGATCTCCTCTATAACACCAAGTATTCTTAGACCTTTATAGTGTGGTAGATTGATGTTATAGGTACATATCCACCAGCAATATCTCCCTAATGTAGGTTTATTATGGCTGAAATAGATTAATTTTCCAAGTGGGTAGATGTGATTTCCCTCAATGAATTCAAGGCCTGATCCATGAATGAGTTTGTGAGATCCCACATCATCCATCGATTTTGAGTCCCTCATGTAAATCTCACCAATATAGGAATTATGTTATTAATATTTTCATAACTTATTATATACACTCTTTACTAATTTTATATAAAATTTTCATAATTTGTCTGAAATATTAATGTTTTAATAGTAAATGTAATTTTTGAGCCTTATTTTAATTAATCAAATCAAGTTATTTTAATATTTTAATTATAAATATCACCATACTTATAAAAATATCATTATTATTTTTTTAGGGTTACTTACTCAAATTACAACATTTCATTAGAAGGAACCTTTTTCCAAATCATCCATTTGGAGGGTAATATGGTCCACACAAGAAGACCCAATGAAACTGTGAAGAAACTGGACCAGCCATAATGATTGAGTTACTGGTCTAAATCCTGTAGCCCAAATTTTATGAAACTCCACCAAATGTTATTTATTATAAAAAAGAATCACATATAAAAATTTTAATGTCCAACTACATGAACAAGAGGCCCAAATTATGCTTTGAATAACAACCCACCATTCTGGATAGAAATTAAAATTCAGTAGCTATTAATGACATAACTCATGATTTAGTCATCAAATAAAGATGAATGTTTTAAGTGTTAAATAAGTGATATATAAGGCATATTTTTTTTGAATAAAGTGTTTTTATTTGAAGGCATTTTCCTATTGATAAACCCATTCACATTTCAAACTTTTAAAAAGTGTGGATTCAAATGCACAAATTAACATTATTCAATCAAATGGCAATAACTTTGGATCCATAAATCCAAATGACTCCAAAATTTGAGATTAGTTGTCCAATAGTATTATATAAAACTTTTAAGAAGGATATATCTCTAAATTCAACTTTTTGGATATCCAAATTGTCGATCCAAGTGGAGGGGTAGTTTGGAATGAAAACAGTCTACCACATTGGGCTATAAATACATCCCCTCCTCTCATTTAAAAAGGTTTGGAATTTCAGAGCAAAGGAGGATAGGTTGTAATGAAAACTAATCTGAAAAATGTTTGGGAGGTTCTTCCATACTCGGTTTTTTATTTCAGAAACCATTCCTCCTTGCTTCCATTCATTTACTTTGGTGTTGTTCTTTGTTTGTAATCATGTATGTGTTTTTTTTGTAATTATGTTTTAATGAATGTTTATTACTAAATATATCTTATTCTCATCAACCTTATGTAGTTTAATATTAATGTTATTAAAATATTTTAAATAAAGTTAAAACCACTTCCCTTCTTTTTCTTTCTCTTTCAATCGAAAGTCTGTCTTCAATTCTCATTATCATTTTTGTGTGTGTTCAACGCACCACTCTTTTATTATCCCTTTATTTTTCTTCTCTTATTAATTTATCTTCATAATCACTATAACCAGATTATTAATCATTTAAATGTCTAAGTATATCTATCCTTGGAGTGAGTTATTATTTTGGGAGGTTAAGTGATTGAGATCTTTTGCTCGATGAGTATTCTTTGAATTAACATTGTGTATGTTGGACATAACATGTCATGGATTAATGACTTACTTTTTTTAACAAGTGGTTTACATGGATTATTGGAACCATAAATACATTACCATAAAGCATATATGATTAATATTATAACTATAAGTTATGTTAAGTCTTTGATTAAATCCTTAAAACATTGTAATTCTAATCAACATCAACTTGTGACATGGGTGTTAATTTACTGCAATACAAAGCAAGGATCAAGGATATCACAAGATTAACTACCTAATGATGAACTAACCCAAATATTTATCAATTTTTTAAAACAATATTAATCAATCAACCAGTTCATAAGCTCTGCAAACAAAACCCCCAATCAGAATACAATCAACTAAAAACAATTGACCATTAAAAAGTATCATCGCCAAGGATTCAACCTGAGTGCTGCTATACACATTAGTAGAGCACCAGAACATTGACAGGTCGATAGGTGACATTTGGTCGTGCTTTAAAATGAAGTCTTTGTTGGGGATGGTGCAATTAAATATTCTTTAGTTTCTGGTTATTGTAAAAAAACAAAAAAAAATATGTTTTTAATAAAATTGAAAAAAACACAAAGAAAAACTCTTCTTCCTCTTTCTTCCAAAATATCTCTGAATGCCTCGTAGCCTCCCATACAATCTCACAGATTTGTTTGACCCAAAAATTGAGTGAACACTTCTCCAAATTACGAGGAACATAATAGATAATCAACTCATTCAAGAACCTTTCCTTGTCCAACCAATTGAATTATATATGGCCAATCCAAGGAACAAACACTTAAAGAACATGCTGCACCTGATATGAATTACAAACCTCTTGGTATTCAATATCCAAACATAGAGGCAGACTTTAAACTCAAATCAGGATTGATTCATCTTCTTCATCATTTCAACGGGCTATCCGGTGAGGATCCACATCTCCACCTTAAAGAGTTCTAAGTGGTGTGCTCTACCTTGAAGCCTCAAGGGTTTTCTGAGGAATAAATCAAACTTCAAGCATTCCTCTTCTACTTAGCTGACACTACCAAGTCATGGATTTAAGTCCTATATCCTTGTTCCATAACCACATGGAATGACATGTAGTGAATCTTTTTAGATAAATTCATTTTTGATTCTCGTACTACTTCTATCGGAAAGGAAATAAGTGGTATTCATCATTTCCCCAATGAATCACTCCATGAATACTGGGGGTGGTTCAAAAAGCTTATAGAAACCATTACACATCAGCAAATCCCTAACCAACTCTAGATCCAATAATTCTATGAGGGGTTATTATCTATGGAGAGAACTCCCATTGATGATGTAAGTGGCAGTTCTCTTATTGATACAACTCCTAGAGATACAAGAGATCTCATAAGCAACATGGCTGAAAACAAAAACAAAATCCATAGTCGAGCACATGATCAAGTAAAAAAAGTCCAAGGAAATCAATCTGTAGAGCCGAGAAAGATGACCGAGTGGATAAGTGAACTTACAGGTCTTGTGCATAAACTAGTTGTTGCATCCAAAGCCCCAACCTCATATTCTCTACAATCTTTGTTCCTTGGACCTATCAAGAACTATGGAATCTATAGATTCCCATCTCATCCAACTGACACATGTCTACAACACCAAGAGGATCAATCATATTCATCTAGAAAAATGTAGCTCAATGCAGTATATGCTCGGCGGAACCCAAACCCTAATAAATCAGGCCAGTTTGATAGAAACTTCAACAAACCCCATTTTAAGCCCTTGTATTCTATATATAACCCTAACATGAGATATGGGAATCCCATTTCTCATCCCCCTCAATACCCTCATCAAAAACCAAACCAATTCCAATACGTTCAAATTGTTGGTAACTTCCAACAACCTTACCCTTTTGTTCCTAAACCTTAAAGGATCAATCCTCCTCTTCCTCCTCCTAGATTCCTCCATCCTAGTGAGCCTTCCGAATTCCCAACCCATTAAAATTTCTTTCCCATAAACCATAATCAAGGTAATCCCAATTAGGGACAAGCCTCTTCTTCCAAGAAACCATGGGAATTTTCAGTCAAAGATCTTGCCTCCTTCACCCGTTTCAGCCTAAAAAACATTGAAACCCAAATTGGTCAACTAGCATCCCACCTGAGCTAGAAAAAAGAATCAAATTCTTCCTAACTCTCAGCTCAACCATTACCCAACCCCATGGGTAATATAAGTGAAATTTCACTTATATTGGGAAAGAAAACTGATATGCCTCAAGATAAGTCCTGCAATGCACCTTTGATTATTGACCTAGAAAATGAAAAAAAAAACATGAAAATGAATCTGAAGCCATTACCTTTCCTCTTTTCATTCCACTTAGGAATCCAATTTGTTTTCCTCAGGTTGTTTCTAAACCAAGGAAGTCCTTTGAACCTGATCCTGAAATGCTCGACATGTTTAGATGTGTTGAAGTGAATAGTACACTCTCAGATTCCATAAAACAAATCCCTATATATGCCAAGTTTCTTATGGAATGTTTCACCCACAAGAGGCAACTTAGGACCTCTGAAAATGTTTCCACCCAATAGTCTATTCCCATAAAGTTCAAATATCCAAGAAACTTTACATTTCCATGCCAAATTGGAAGTTCAAACATTGATGATGCATTCATAGACCTAGGAGCCTCAATTAATGTCATGAAAAAATCCATCTTCTCCAACCTTGGTCTAGGTCCCTTACATCCAATGGGTGTTTTAATTCAATTGGAAAATCAAATCACT
Source organism: Viscum album (assembly GCA_963277665.1). Lineage (NCBI taxonomy): Eukaryota > Viridiplantae > Streptophyta > Magnoliopsida > Santalales > Viscaceae > Viscum > Viscum album. The sequence continues at coordinate 1,672,098,044 of OY728148.1, read as the reverse complement.
ACTAGTCTTGAGGGTATAATCAAAGATGTACTTGTTCGTGTTAATGATCTTATCTTCCTAGTTGATTTCTATGTCCTTGATATGGAAGGTGAGACGAACTCTTCTCAGTCTCCCTTAATTCTAGGAAGACCATTCCTAATGACAGAGAGAACCAAGGTTGATATCCATTCAGGCATCTTATCCATGGAATTTGGTGACCAACTGGTCAAGTTCAACATTTTCCATGCCATGCGATACCCAGCTAAGGATCACTTTGTATTCTCAATCCATGATTCTGAAGACGCTTATAAGAGTCAATCAAACCCCAATCCATCACGTTCTTCATGTTCTAATGAGAGAGATTATTGTGAAATCTACACCATGATTAACCAAGTTATAAATGTTGAATTTTATGTTGACATCTCATTTATAGACTTCATTAATCTAGAGGAACTTGAAAATTATACTGAATCCCACATCAACTATAATTTCTTCTGTTCCACCTTGGGCAGTATTAAGGAAAATTAATCTGAAGTAACTGAAGTCCCTTCCTTTATTCCTAGGTTGTTTAACCAAAAAATGAGAGATGATACTGATCTAAAACCACTTCCTAAACACCTAAAATATGCATTCCTTTTCTATGATCACTCATATCCTGTCATTATCTCTACTTCACTTACTGAAACCGAGGATTCCAAACTTGTTCAGGTGTTAGAGGAAAAGAAAAAGGCCTTAGGTTAGACCCTGTATGACATACCAGGAATCAACCCTGCCCTTTGCATGTATCATATCCATCTTGAGGATTCATCCAAACCAATTAGACAACCACAAGGAAGACCCAATCCACTCATCCTTGAGGTAGTTAGGGAAAATATCATCAAGTTTCTTCAAGCTGGTATTATCTACCCAATTTTTGATAGTGAATGGGTTAGTCCAATTCAAGTTGTACCTAAGATGGGTGGGATAACTATTGTCACAAATGAACATGGTGAGGTAATCACAACTCGAGTGAATAAAAAATGGCGTGTGTGCATATAATACATGAAATTGAATGTTAAAACAAGAAAAGATCACTACTTTCTTCCATTCCTTGATCATGTTCTAGAAAAAATATTCAGAAAGTCGCACTGTTGTTTTCTTGATGGATACAAAAGAAACATCCAAATCCCAATCACACCTCAAGACCAAGAAAAGACTACTTTCACATGCCCCATTAGTACATATGCATATATGAGAATTCCTTTTGTCCATTACAATGATCTTGAAACATTACATAGGTGTATGATGAGTATATTTTCTGAATACATTTAACACTGCATGGTAGTATTCATGGATGAATTTACCATTTATGGTGATTCATTTGAATCTTTCTTAAATTCACTCTCTGTAGTCCCCCAAAAGTGTGTCAAGTGTAACATTGTGTTAAATTTTGAAAAAATGTCACTTCGGGGTTGCAAATGGGATTGTTATAAGGCACATAGTTTAACAAGATGATATTGAAGTTGATCCTTCCAAAATTGAAGTGATCCAATCACTTCATGAGCCCAATTCTGTTTGAGACATCCTTTAATTCCTTGTTCATGATAGTTTCTATCGATGATTCATACATAACATCTGTAGGATTTCCCTCCAACTAACTTGGTTTCTCCAAAATAATGTCACATTCCATTTAAATGAGTTTTGAAAGAGATCCTTAATTGAAATCAAAATTTCTCTTACATATTACCCAATAATCCAATCCCCAGATTGGTCCTTACCCATTGAATTGATGCGTGATTCTTCTGATAGAGCGGTTGGGGATGTTCTTGGTCAAAGAAGAGAAAAAATTCCTCATGTCATCTATTATGCCTCTAAAACATTGGATGAAACTCAATCTTAATATAATCTTACTAAAAATAAACTTTTGGTAGTGGTTTTGGCCTTAGATAAATTATGTCCTTATCTCTTAGGTTCCAAAATCATCATCTTCATAGACCATTCTAATATAATGTTTTTACTAAAGAAAAGTGATTCCAAACCAAGGCTAATAAGATGGATCCTAATGCTTCAAGAGTTTGACCTTGAAATAAACGAAAGACTAGGAAAAAAACTTTGTGGCTGATCACTTGCATAGAATTTGTAATTATCCTCTTTATGAAATAATTTATCCAGAATTTAAAACTGAGCACCTTTCATCTCTCACCCCAAAAACACCATGGTATGCCCTAATTGTAAATTACTTAGTTTCTGGTGTTTTTCCTGAAATGTTTTCAAAAGAACAAAACATGAAGTTGAAATGTGATTCAAAATTATATTTTGGGGAAGATAATAAAATTTGTAAATTTGGGGCCGACTTGGTAATTAGGAGATGTGTTGATGAAAATGAACATTCTTCCATCTTAGAATTTTGTAACTCAATGCATGGTGGTGGCCACTTTGGTCCACAAAGGACTTCCTGGAAGTTCATGGACTCTATATTCTTCTTTCATTTACTCTTCAATGACTCACATGAGTTCTTTCAATCATGTCCCAGGTGCCAAAAGTTTGGAACAATTTCAAAGAGAAATAAAAATGCCCCAAAGCCTTTTATTTTCTATGAAATCTTTGATGTATGGGGAATTGATTTCATGGGACCATTACCACCTTCCAATGGATTATCATACATTATTCTTTTAGTTGATTTTGTTTCTAGGTGGGTCGAGGTTAAACCCACCAGAAATGATGATTCACATACTGTTAGTGAGTTCCTAAAGACACACATCTTCCACCGATTTGCCACACCCTGTGCCTTGATAAGTAGCTTAAGAACCCATTTTTGTAATAAAACCATGGAATATCTTTTGAAAAAGAATGTTGTTGTACATAAAACATCAACTGCATATCTCCCCCCAAAAAACGGTAGGGATGAACTTTCTAATAGAGAAGTCAAATGAGTTATTGAAAGAATTGTAAAACCCACCAGAAAAGACTGGCCTAAAAGACATGGTAAAGCACTTCGGGCTTATCGAACTACCTATAAAACACCCATTGGGATGTATCATTTTAGGCTAGTTTTTGGAAAATCATGTCATTTACCTGCTGAAATCCAACATAAGTCTTTTTGGGATGTGATAACTTGTAACTTTTATTGTGAAAAATCTGGTGAAAAAGATTATTGCAATTGGATGAACCTGAGGAGCTTTAACTTGATTCCTATGAGAATTACAATCTGTACTAAGAAAAGGCTAAGGTACTACATGACAAACACATCCTAAGAAAGGTATTCTAAGAAGGTGAAAATGTATTTCTTTTCAACTATAGATTTCATCTTCTCCCATGTATGCTTAATTCTCGTTGGGAAGTTACTTTTATTGTTTCTCTTGTTTACCCATTTGGTGCAGTGCAAGTCCAAGACCCGTCTTCCAAAAGGACATTCACGGTTAAAAGACATAAATTAAAGCATCTATATGAGAGAACACACATCCTGAGGACCACATCAACTTCCATTCAATCCCAAACTCCTGTAGTTGATGCACCACTAGATGGAGATGTCCACTCACCAAATCCAAATGAGGGGGAACCTCTTTCCCTTTAACACCTCTTCTCTCTCTCTATATATCTTTCCTCTTCTTCCTCCTTCTTTCTCATTTTACTTTTCACCACTTTCATCATCAAAGATTTTCTTTATTTTTCTATTTCTATTTTTTGTGGTTGTGTATTTTAAAAAACACTAAAAATAGTAAAATATAAAAAATGAAAACAAATGAGTTATACTTACTCACCATTTGGTTTTGAAATTTTGTCCAACCATTTTGGGGAGTTAAAAGACATGGTTTTATCTAAAAAATCTCATGTTTTCATCATATATTTGGATAAATAATATTGTTTCAAACCCAAAAAATTTTGAATGCTCAATTTTTGATTTGGAAATTGATTTTCCACACCATTGAGGAACACCATTTTCATTCATGTCAAGGCCACCTATGGCCACATTTTTTTAAATGTGTGTTTTTAACCCTCATTTTTGATTCTTGATTTTTTGTACCTTCAAGCTTAATTTCATAAAATAGTGTGAATTGATATGATAGAGGCATTTTCTGAACCACGTGAGAATCACAATAGCCAAATAGCCTTCCATTTCCCTTATATTAATCTTCCTTTTGAAAGACCATTCAAGCCTATGAAAACCTTTTCTTTGATAACCACATCACAATTCCAATACCTTTTCCCGCCCAATATCAACATGGATTTTCATTCCATAATTTTTTGAAATTTAAGTGTGGTGGGGGGGGGGATAGATTTCATTTTGGGTACCCTTTTGCTGAGTTCACCATGTTATCATATTCTTGAGGGACAACATCTATTTCAGTGTGGGGGAGACGTTATCATTAAGTGCCTTTTGAGGAATGTATTTTACTTTCATTTATGTACTTTTGTAAATTTTAATAACAAGTGTTCAAAAAAATAAAAAAAAAATTCAAAAAAATCAATCAAAAAAAGAATAAAAAAATTTGGGTTGTTTCTTGGGTAGGTGAAAAATCAATCTTCCTCAACCTCTTATCTTGTTATAACTATTAAAATTAGTGTCGTGAGGAGATCAATCATGGATTGGGATTTGAGTGTGATATCTTTTTCAAGTTTAACTTTCGAAAAAAGAAGAAAATAAAATAAAAACAAGAACACTTATCTCATTGGGAGATGTTTTTTGTTTTGTAAATATTTAATCTTCTCACCCCTTTCAAATTTTCTTTCTCTCTTGTTCCTTTCATCACACATTCATTCCCTTTTAAATATGGGTTTTCATTTCCTTCCATGTTTCATTTCAAAACAATTGTGCATTATTTTACACATGTTGGTGTTTTACCCCTCTTTTTCTCTCTCTTGGACATTAAATTCTTATCATCCCACAGCCAAAGAAAAACCCCTCAAAAGACCTCTTGATTATTGTTCACTTTATCTTAGGGATTGGAAGTTGTGAGATCTTAAAAACTCTAATATTTTCACTTTTGGTTGGTGAATGAGTGAAGCTCTAGAAATTAATTTTATCATATTGAGAGGAGTAAGTTTTGTGTGCCACCATTTTCCATTTCTAAATTTGAGCATGGAAAAAATGAATTGTTTTTGGAAAATTGTTTCTATAACAACTTTTGGTGTTATTAAATATGGATGAGTGAAATTTCCTAAACCTCCCCTGATTGGGGATACAAAATTTTAATATTTATTTGTGAGTGAAAATGATTTTGTCATGGTTTTATATTTGTTGTACATGAGGAAATGCACAAGACAAAGTGTGGGGGAGTTTATTTTACTAATATTTTCATAACTTATTATATAATATATTTACTTATTTTATATAAATTTGAGTGAAATATTAATGTTTTAATATTAAATAAATTTTTTGAGCCCGATTTGATTTAATCAAATAGAATAAGTTTATTATTTTAATTATAACTATCACCATTCTTATCCAAATTTTAGGATTCTTATTTTTTAGGATTCCTTACTCCAATTCAAACATTTTATTAGAAGGAACCTTTTCCCAAATCATTCATTTGGAGGGCCATATTTTCCACACAAGAAGACAGAAAGAAACTGTGAAGACATTGGACCAGCCATGATGATTGAGTTACTGGTCTAAATCCCAAAGCCCATATTTTATGAAACCCCACCATATGTTCTTTATTATCTAATAAAATCATGGATAATTTTTTTTGGTCCAACTACACGAACAAGGGGCCCAACTGATGCTTTGAAGTCCAGCCCACCATTCTGGCCAGAAATTCAAATCAGGTAAATATTCATGACATAACTCATGATGTAATAATCAAATGAATCTGATATTTTTCAGTGTAAAAGAGGAGATATAAAAGACTGAATTTGTTGAATAATGTGTTTGGATTTGAAGGTATATTCCTATTTATAAAACCATTCAAATTTCAGCCTTCTAAAAAGTATAGATTGAAATGGAAAAATTAACATTGTTTAATCAAACAACCATAACATTGGCTCCATAAGTCAAAATGACTCAAACATTTGAGATTATTTGACCAACATTATTATATAAAACTTTTAATAAGTAGATATCTCTATATTCATCTGTCTGAATATCCTAATCATCGAGCCAAGTGGAGGGGTAGTTTTGGAATGAAAACAGTCCACCACCTTCGGCTATAAATACATCCCTTCTTCTCCTTTAAAAAGAGTTGGAATTTTAGAGCAAAGTAGGATAGGTTTTAGTGACTAAGGATCTGTCAAAATCTTGGGAGGATCTTCCATACTCAGGTTTTTACTTGAGAAACCATTCCTTCTTACTTTCTTTCATTTACTTTTGTGTTGTTCTTCATCTACAATCGTGTAATTGTTGGTTTTTTGTAATTTTTTTAATGAAAGTTTCTTCTTCAATATATCTTATTCTCATCCAACTTCTATAGTTTAATATTAATGTTCTTAAAATATTTGAAATCAAGTTAAAACCCCTTCCCTTATTTGTGTTCCTCTTTCAATCGAAAGTCTGTTTTAATTGTCATTATCGTTTGTGTGTGTGTTTGGTGCACCACTCTTTTCTTATCCATTTATTTTTCCTCTCTTATAAATTTATCATCATAATCATTATAAACATATTATTAATAATTTAAATGTCTGATTAAATCTCTCATTGTGGTGAGTTATAATTTAGGGATGTTAAGGGAACAAGATCTTTTGCTCGATGAGTATTCTTTGAATTAACATTGTGTATGTTGGACTTAACATGTCATGGATTTATGACTTGTTATGTTTAAAGAGTGGTTTACATGGATTATTAGAACCATAAATACACTACTATAAACAAGATATGATTAATATTAGAACCATAAGTTAAGTTAAGTCTTGGATTGAAGCCTTAAAACTTGGGAATTCCAATCAATGTCAACTTGTGACATGGGTGTTAATTTAATGAAATATAAAGAAAGGCTCAAGGATATCACAAGCATAACTACCTAATGATGAAGTCACCCTAATATTTATCATTTTGTTAAATAAATCTTAACCAATCAATCTTTTCATAATCTCTACAAAAAAACCCCCCCAATCAGAATACAAACAACTGAAAACAATAGACTATTAAAAAGTATCATCACCGAGGATTCCACCAGAGTGCTGCTATAAACATTAGCAGAGCACTGGAACCTTGAATGGTCGATAAGAGACAATCATCCGCACTTTCAAGGAACCAATTTCTAGTCTTCTCATATTAAGATATTGTACACCCAATAAAATATCTGGTCAAACTATACATCCAACTATCATGTGTAGGAAAAAGGAAAAATTGATGAATTCAACAAGACCCTATATGACATTCTGTAGAATATGGTGATCTAGAACAAGAAAAGTTTTCTGAAAAATCTCCCAAATTACCTATGGTCCATTTAGAATACAACTCACAATTACACCAAGCTGACTCCAAACACCCTAGTTTGTGGAACCGAGGTGGTCCTTCCCATTGAGGTTTAGTTTTAATCACTCTGAACATCTGTCTATGACTAGTAGATGCCTGAATGAATGGAAGATGTCTATCTTTCCGAGCTGGAATCTCTCAAAGAGAACATGAGAAAATCCTTACAAAATTTATAGGGGAACTATAATAGGATAGAAAGTGGTTTCAGTAAGATGGCCCACCTTCACTCCTTTTTCAATGGTTACATGGTGCTAGATATCATAATTCCAATGATACCAGGAAAGAAACCACCAAACTTAGAGATTGAATGGGAACGTCCTTAAATAATTCATGTGGTCAATTACAATGGTGCACACTATTTCATCACCATGGATAGAGAGATATAAAACATCCCACAAACATTGTGTTTCTCAAGTAGTACTTTATGTAATGTGATCCTAAGATCAAAACTCTATGACCATAAACTAGGAGTCTATGTCCAAGAAACACAACTATAAAAAATATGTGAGTCTTATTAGAAAAATGTGTTGTGAAACTAGGCCCAATTTTCCTTCATTCTCATTGGTTTTTTCACTCCCCCTCACTACACATATCTATTTTGGATACTCAACCTCCATGGTCCAAACTCTATGACTGTAAACTAAGAGCCGATGTTTCGACCTTTAAGTCCTTAAACTAGCATCCATATTATGGTCCATTCGAAAAAGACCTTAATATCTATGCAATAGATCCAATAATTATGACCTTAAACTATTTTCATGTCCTACAGTCCATGTTGTAGGACTTAAAACTACAAATCCTGATGTACTCAACACACGACATTAAACTATGATTGTATAATGTACAAATATAGGTTTAATTTTAATAATATATGATTTTTACCATATTCCAAATCAGGATGCCTCATATGATAATTATGGAATGTTCAAAAAACCATACTTGATGCCCTGAATATGGGATGCCCCATGATAACCATGGGAATCCTCAAATTACCTCACCAAAAAGATAACCCCCACAGATATCGGTCTCCTACAACGCTGTGATTCAGAACTACGCATTGATTGATTCCAATCCTTGAACATTCTATCATGACATGTCAAATTGATTATATTTCTAATGTTTATTTATAGTCTAGTGAAAACCATAGGTCATCTCTCAAAGACTGTTGGTGGGTTTAGAGTGTGTGTTTTTACTAAGAAGTTCTAAAATAGGGGTGGTTTTAAAAATAGTTTTTTGATGAAATTACTTAAATGAAAGTTTAAAAGTTGAGGTACCAAATGGATTTTGAAAAATATGAGATAAAAGGGTTCATTATGAGTTCACTACACACTTTCTTGTTCATAATTACAGAGATTAATTTAGAATTGGAGTAATTATTTGGTTGAAATTAAATGGAATCCTGAATAATTCCTAAGACTTTATTTCATTACTTGAAGAACCAAACCTTGACATAACAATCGTATTGTAAAGGTACCGAACTTATGTATGGAAGAAGTGATTCAAAATTAGATTAAAATCTCAAGAAAGTGGGTAATAAAAGGATTATTGTGTTACCCAATTGTAACAACACAAGTCACACACTAAAAACCTCATTCCGATCAGTTAGAAATTAAGAGTATCTCATTCGTACGCATCAAAAAAAGCATTCAAATATGAAAGTATATAATATAAATAGAAATAAATGTTTTAACACCCAAATTACTCAAACCTAGTAGCTAATATATGCATTGGAACTCTTTTTAGATGTGTGTATCTCCCGCAGAATGAACTCCCACCGTTTAACTCGACATCGGGTGGAGGAGGAAGCTTAGGCATAACTCCTTCTTCATTCTTGGTCCCCTTATGAGGATAGGGTTCTACAGAGCTTATAAGATAAGGAGATTACTCCTATGGAACTCAAAATTGTAAGCACTTCACTCCTTGGCCGAACTTACAAATGAGGTGTCCATGGTGCCTTTTTATAGCCAAAATGGGACATGGTTTTGAGCACCCTATTTTTGAGATACCACTCGTGTCTCAGTTTTTGAATAGTAGAAAGTCATATAATGAATTTCCCAAAAGATAAGAATTTTTTTCCAGCCTATTGAATGTATCCCTGTCAAATTCAGATTCCATTAGAAAACTAGATTGGGATATATGGTCAAAATACCGAACCAAACCTTTGAATTCGGGCAGATTCTGTACCCTGGATAGAATGGTTTGGATGGGATACCAGATGGACGAATTGGGATTCAATTCCTTGAGAATAGTTATATCTCATGATGTTTAACAGCAGACCACAAAGTGTCATCCCATTTGGATACATTGAATTCTCATACATCTCAAAACAGTGGATAGGTATCCATGAGATGCCATGTAGTTTGGACCATTTCCCTTCTAGATGATCTCCAGAGCCTCCAAATCACCTCCACCTTCAATGAAAATATCAAAACCATTATAATTTACATTTTTAAAATTGATAAAAACAAAATAATTTAATCTAACATGAATTCTAATTTGATATTATATTTGTAATTTACAATACAAATTCATTTTAAAATAGTGGTGTAAGGGTGAAAATGAAATAGTGAATCGTGGTGTGATCACACCCCCACACCTAAACAATTTAACTCATTGGAAAAGTAATATTTTTAGAAATTATGAATGTAAATATTACTAAAATCATTAATATTTTACATTTTAGGAAATTTTAATTCATTAAAGTAATGCGATCAATGAACAAACCACACCAACGAGTTCTTCCAAGTGAAAATTGAAAAGGATGTCTCATAAATCATATCACAGTGAAATTAAAAAAGATTCACAATACCAAATTTAGAAAGTAATTAATAAGTAAATCATTCTAGTAACTATCAATTTGTTTGTGTTAAACCCATTCCAGGATATTTTTTCCACTTTCTATCCAATAAATATAGGTTATTTTAACATTTTTTAGCTTAAATGATTTTTTCCACCAAACCCGCCCTACATCATTTGAAATAATATTTCAAGACCCACTCACATAAGCATCCATAGAATTCAAATGATAAGCTCCTGACCTAGATATCCCTATATGTTGCACATTTCATCACTCTCCTCATTTATTATTTTTTTTTCCAGAAGTTTCATTTGGAACAAATATCGTACTCGTCTCTCAAACCTCATTTGATCTAATCATGAAACTAATTGTAATAGTTATAACAAGATTAACAGTTGAAGAGGAGTGGGTTTTGATTTTCCCAAGATACAACCCAATTTTTTTTATTTTTTTTTAGGGTGTACAATAGTCGGATATCAGGTACACACACATAGGAAAATCTGGTACAGTAATGAAACAGATCATATATGGAAAGAACACATGGAAATACCCTTTTAAGCTGAAAAATATTAACTTAACATTTATTTACCTTCTATTAAGTAAGAAATATTCACACTTTGTGGTTTGGTGAAAAAATGTGTGGAGATATTGGTGACACAGTTTTCTCCAAAACTACTCACACAATGGGAATCAATCATCTCAAAGGTTTCACAGAGATACAACCATTTATATCATCGACACAAAACCAATTCACTAAAAATAACTCCTTAGTGATATAATCACACAAACATTCATTCCATAAATGAGTTAGGTTTTCATCAAATGTTAAATCAATATGGAATAAAAAAATTTAACATGCATTTTGCATAGGTTCCATGATTTGGTGACCATAAGGGGGGGAGTAAAAATACCATAAAGAAGGAGAAAAAGAGAAGAAAGAAAAAGGACAATTTTTTTTAATGAACTAAACAAGATGGTGAAAAGTGAAAATACCATAAATAAGGTGGAAAAGAGAATAAATAAAGAAAAAAATGATGAACATTCCTAACTAACCTAGGAATGTACCCATCCCTCTACACCTAGAGTGTGTAGTGTCCTCACTTTAATAAAATATAATTTGGTAAGGAAGGATAAAAAATGGTTGGTATTATTGGTCTGTTTCTACTTGAAGAGGGATTTTCTTCATCAAGAACTTCAGAAGTGATTCATGGAAGTGATTTAGCCGCTGCCCATTGACAGGGAAGGTTTTCATAGTTTATTTATTTTGAACATGAACAACACCATATGGATATACATCAGTAATAGTTAATGGTTCAAACCAATAGTAACAAAGCTTACTTGGATGCAACTTCAGCCTTGCATTGTAGAGGGGGACCTTCTAGCCAATCTGTAATTGGCGATAAAGGATGAGATGATCATGTTCAGCCTTGGATAACTCCTTTTAAATCTAAGAGTTTTCATATGAATCTCTTCCCATTTCCTCTAGCTCCTGAATCTAAAACTTCCTTTGAGCACCTCTACCAAAAATATTAGAATTTCATTGTTTGATGGCCCATTAAGCCCAGTGATCAATCTCAATATGGATGTGAAAAATATTTCCAAACACTAGATGATATAGTGACATGCCAATGGGTATTTGGAAAGTAGTACAGTAATCCCATAATGAATCATTGAGTCTAAGACTCCAATATATTGTTATTGGGTTGAACCATTTTTTCAATAATATGTTTTACTTCTCTATTTGACACCTCAACTGGACCATTGATCTCTAGGTGTTAAGAAGTATACAGTCGATGAATGTCCTCATACCAATGCCAAAGAGATTGTATTGTTTGATTGTAGAAATGAGAACCATGGTCACTGATTATGAACCTAGGTAAGAAAAACCTACATAAAATTTGGGTTATAAAAAATTCCACAATAGACTCATAATCATCAGTCCTTGTAGCTCACACCTCTACCAATTTTGAAACATAATCCACATCCAATAGAATTTACTGGTTACAAAATAAATTGGGTAATGTTCCCATAAAGTCAATGCCCCAAATATCCAAAAGTCCATGGAAGAGAAAGGGTTTTTATGGAATATCATTTCTTTTAGTTGCATTACCCATTCTTTGACAGCAAGGACAAGATTTACAAAAGTCATGTTCATCTTAAAACAATGTGGGCCAAAGGATACTACAATCGAGGACCTTGCGAGTAGTCAGTTGTGGACCAAAGTTCCTTCCACAATCAAGAGTGTGGTAGAACTTAAGGACAGATAGAAACATGTTATCGAGAATACAATGCCTAAGGACTTGGTCACTATAGGTGCACCAAAGGTAGGGGAATTCCAAAATGTACCAACATGACTCATGTTTTAGAATGTCAGCCTAGTTTTTGTTGAAATCAGTAGAAATAAAATATGCTACCAAATAATTCACAATTTCAACATACCAAGGAATACCATATTTCACTCGGTACAATAACTCATCATGAAACATTCCATTTATTGGAAGACAAGGGGATGAGTCAATGTCTGAGGATGGGTGGATCCTGCTGATATGGTTATCCACCACATTATTTTCTCCTTTTTTAACTCTAATTTTTAAATTGAATTCTGGAAGAAGGAGAATCCAGTGAATGAGACATAGTATGGCTTTCGGTTTCTTAAAGAGATACCAGAGGGTTGTATGGTCTAAGAACACAATGAATTTTGACCCCAAAAGGTGTGACCTGAATTTTCCAAGGAAAAACCAATGGAAAAGAATTATTTTTTATTTTTGGTGTAGTTTTCTTGGTAAGGAAAGTACGTGAGGCATAGGCAGTGACATGTGGGGCCTGATCGACCCTTTGTGATAAGACTTCCCCAACTGCATAGTTAGAGGTGTCACACATGAACTCAAATTATAAATCCCACCAAGGTGGTTGCATTAAAAGGGGTGACATGAGACTCCATTTTAACATATTAAATTCTTTCTCACATTATTTATCAAAAAAAATTCTTATTCTTTTTGGAGTAATCTGGAGAGGGGGAGTGCAATTTTACTAAAGACACGAATGAATCGATGATAAAATCTAGTATGAACTAGGAAATACCACACATCCCATACATTATTTGGGAATGGTAGGGAAGAAATGACATCCAATTTTTATTTATCTACTTGGATACTATCCCCAGAAATGACATGTCCCAAAACTATACCTTGTCACACCATGAAATGGAATTTTCCATAATTTTATATGAAATGTTTTTCAATATATCGACGTAAGACTGAAGAAAGAATACTAAAAAATTCTTCCAAAGAGGATCCATAAATAGTGAAATCATCCATGAATACTTCCATGAAATTCTCCAAGTAATCCAAAAAAAATGATAACCATGCATTGCATAGAAAAAATGAAATCCTACTATATGAAAAAGTGCCAAAGGTGCAAGTGAAGGTCATCTTTTCCTGGTCCTCGAGAGTAACATGGATCTGAAAATATCCAGAATACCCATCAAGGAAGCAGTAGTGGCACTTACCTACTAACCTATCTAGAATCTGGTCAATGAATGGCATAGGGAAATGGTCCTTCCTAGTATGTTGGTTTAGTCGGAGATAGTCTATACAGACACACCAACTATTTTTGTACACGAGTTGGAACCAGTTCATTATTTTTATTTTTTTACTATAAGGTTAGTTTTTTAGGAACTACTTGAACAGGACTGACCCATTGGCTCTCAGATATGGGGTAAATGATTCCAACATCTAATAATTTTGTTACCTAATTTTTCACAACTTATAAGTGGTTTGGGTTCAGTCGATGTTGTTCCTGCCTCATTGGTTTAACCTCAACATTTTATAATATATGATGTATACAAATTTATGGGCTAATAGAAGGAATGTCAACAAGTGTCCATCTAAAATCTGATTTATACTCCCTCAAAAGTTCAAGCATTCACAATTCATGCTCAAGAGGGATTGAACTAGAAATGATGATGAGTACCGTGTTTCCATTCTCAAGATATGAATATTTTAAATCTTTAGGCAGTTGTTTTAGTTTTAATTTAGGTGGATTTGGGATTTATGGAAGTTTGTGTGAAAGTGATAGGTCATTAATCCCATCTAACTGCATAATGGTATCAACCTATGACGAGGAATGAGATTTTACAAGATTAGAAGTATCATCGATGGTTATTGGATCCTCAAAATTCAAGAAATTATCAATTAATAAACATGCCTGACAATTTTCTAGACTACTAAAACAATAAATTCATGATTCATTACAAAGAATTTCAATCCAGGATGAAAACTCAGAAAGGGGATCGAGGTAATGAAAATAAGTTATTTAAGGGGAATGGAGTACATTAATTTAATTTACCGAGAGAGAGGAATGTTCTTCTGAGGGGTGCTTCATGGAATCAAGGATGTTGAAATGGTCTATGTCACCCCCAAATTACAAAAATAATGTAACATTATGGACATTAATTAAGGTTTTGGTGGTTTTTAAGAAAGTATCCCCAATATAATTTGGGCATGTCCATTCATCCTATCATCTTCCATTTTTAGCTCATAACAATCAGAATGAAAAATTAGAATTTTCACCATCACAAGAACATCCTCTAATAAACCAGAAGGGTGTGTTGTACTCTGATTTGATAGCTGAATAACTATCCCAGTTGTCTTCAATTCTCCAACCTATAATAAAGAGTAAATGGAGTGAGGCATCACATTTATGGAAGCACCTAAATCAAGAATTTCATTGGAAAATAAATACTCCCCTATGGTTCATGGAATCGAGAAGGTAATAGGCTCATTGCATTTGGTAGGTTGTGATGGTTCTATCAAAGGTGGGACATTCCTCCGTAGGCTTACCTTCTCATTACCACAAAGTCTCTTATGATGTGTACACATCTCCTTTAAAAAAAATTCATATCTTGGAATTTTATTCACGAACTCAATCAAAGGAATGTTAACCTCCACTTTTTTGAATGTTTCCAATATTAACATATCAATTTTAGTTTCCTTTTGTTTTCTTGGTTGGGTTGCCCTTTGTGGAAATTAAAAAGTAATGGTTGGGATAAAAGACTCATCAACATACACACTCTTTCCTTTGGAAGGGCTTCTCTTAGGATAATTCTATTTTTCTCTTGGACCATTTTCATCAGTTGGGATGGTGGGTACGTCAGGAGTGGATGAATATAATAGAGGTTTCATTTGGGATTTAAGTTATTTCCCACTCTTAAGAGTGATGTAACTAAAATTTCCATTATCCCTAGGGTTAAATACTAGTTGATATGGTAGTTTACCCCACTCATGACTTTGAATTTCCCCCACCAAGTTAGCTAGTTGGTCTATTTGGGGTTTTAGGTATTGTATGGAATCTTGAGTGGTTTGTTGGAATTGGATATTATTGGTTGAAATTTGCTTCATCATATCTTCTAGGTTAGGCTTGGGCTGGGAGGGGCGGTTTGAAAGTCCTTTGGTGTGGTTGAGGATTTCTAGGTGGTGGTGGTAGATGACTACTCTTCCCTTGTTGGTTCCATGGTTGATGAGGCAAGTTTAAATACCCCCTTTCCTATAATCTTGGTTTTCTTTCCACTCAAAGTTGGATGGATAGTATAGTTCTTTCCTAAAGGGTTGGTTATAGGGGCATCCTGGGAAGATTACCTCAACACTCATATAAGTTTCTCTCAATTGAGGGAATTGGATAGAATAATGGGTTTTAGAAGAGCAGATTTAACAATGAATGGGAGGAGGAGATTGAATTTCCCTTGGGAGAGAGTGAGTTGTCATAAACGTTTACTTACCTCTTCAAACATTATGTCCACCTTCTTCTTATATTTAGTACTTTTAACCTCATGGACACCTCGAATGGGTACATTGGATATTATACTAACTTTTTTAGTGTTTTGTGCCATGTTATCAATCAGGATTCTTACAGCGATTAGGGTTTTATCTACTAGTGCACCACCTACAGTAGTATCAATAATGTTATGATCAATTGGAATTAAAGCTTCATATAAGTATTGTATTAAAAGTTGATAGTTTATTTGGTGGTGTGGAAAACATGAACAAAATCATTTAAATCTTTCCCAACATTCATGAAGTGTTTCCCCTTGAGATTGTATTATACCACATATTTCATTCCTTATTGTTACAGTTCAAGAGGCTGGGAAATATTTTTTAATAAAAAGTTGTTTCATGTCTGCCCAACCTTTTATTTGGGAATTAACATATTAAAGCGAGTATTTTCCAATATATTATAAATAAAAGGGGAATTATCTACAATTTACTTGTTCCTCATCCAAATTATAACGTTTTAATGTTGAAAAAATAGTGTGAAATTATTTTAAATGCTTATGTGGATCATCTCCAAGAAGTCCAGGGAATCTTTGTAATGGATGAATTAAACCAGATTTAAGTTCAAAATTGGGTGCCTCACATTATAATTGAATGTATGTGAGTTGGATATCGACATCAGGTGAGGTTAGTTATTTTGGTGTTCTATTGTTTTCATCCATGTTATACAAGTTTATTTTAGTTTTGATGTTTGTTTCAGAAGAAGAAGATGAAGGATCAAGAAGAGTGTTGTTCTATTATGTTTCCCCCTTCAAAGGGTTCTCTTGTGCGTCTCGAGGTTGTTGACGTAAGGTCCTATCTAGTTCAGGTTCAAAAGGCGGTAAATCTAAAATATTAGAATCCATCATGCAAAAAACCTACAGAAGAAATAAATCAGAACACAAAAATATAGGTAATGGTATAAGATAAATCAAATAAATATTCAAAAAGTTTACAAAAATATTATAAAAAACACGCACTAAAAACAAAAGCGCCCCCAGAAATGTTGCCAAAATTTGAATGCATTGTCATGACACATCAAATTTATTGTATTTATAAAGTTTATTTATAGTCTAGTAAAGACCCTAGGTTATATCTCAAGGAGAGTTGGTGGGTTTAGAGTGTGAAATTTTAGTAAAAAGTACTATAATATAGGGTGGTTTTGAAAATATTTTTAGGATGAAATTACATAATTGAAAGTTTAAAATTTGAGAAACCAAATGGATATTAAAAAATATGATATAAAAGGGTTCATAGTTAGTTGAATACACACTTTAAAATTCATCATTCTTTGATATTAATTTAGGTTTGGAATAACTATTCGGTTGAAATTAATTGGAATCCCCATTAATTCCTGAGCATTTATTTTATTGCTTGAAGAACCAAGCCATGTAAATACCAATAATATTGTCAGTATCCAAAACTTATGCATGAAATAAGATCTTACAAAGTTGATTTAAATATCTAGAAAGTGGGTAAGAAATTTATTCTTGTGTTACCCAATCAGAACAACACAAGTTACGCACTCAAAACCCCATGCCGATCAGTTAGAAATTAAGAGCATATCCTTTGTACGCATCAAAACAAGAATTAAAATATGAAATTATGTAAGATAAATGGAAATAAATTTTTTAACACCCAAATTACACCAAACCAGAAAATAATATATGCATTGGAACTCTCTTGATGTGTGTGTAGCTCCCTCACAACGAACACCCAACGTTTAGCTCGACATTGGGTGGAGTATGAAGCTCGGGCAGAACTCATTCTTCATTCCTGATCCACCTATGAGGATAAGGGACTCCCGAACTTCTAGTATGAGGAGATTAATCCTATGGAACTCCAAATTGGCCACACTTCACTCTTTGTTTGATCATATAAATGAGGTTCCTATGGTGCCTTTTTATAGCCAAGAGCACCTTATTTTTGAGTCACCACTTGTGTCTTAGTTTTTGAATAGTATAAAGCCATATCACGAATTGAAAAAAATTGAAGAGTTATTGGAAGGACTCTTTAATGTCTCCTTGTAAAATTTTTCTCCCATTATAAAATTGGACTGGGAGATATGGTCAAAAAACCAAAGCAAACTTTTGAATTCAGGAAGATTTTGTCCCCTGGACATAATGGTTCAGATGGGCCCCAAGATGGACTAATTGGGATTTGGTTCCTTGATAATAGATGTAGAACGTGATGTTTTGGATAGGACCAAAACGTTTCAGCCCATTTGGATGGACTTATTTCTTGTAATACTCAAAAAAGTGGATCGATGTCCATGAGATGCCATGCAGTTGGGCCCATTTTTCTTCTTGATGATCTCTGGGGCCTCCAAATCACCTCCACCTTCAATGAAAATATCAAAAAAAGTATAATTGTAATTTTTAAAAGTGATAAAAAAAATAATTAAATCTAACATAATGTAAAATTTGTAATTATATTTGGAATTTACAATAAAAATTCAGTTTAAACAGTGGTGTAAGGGAGAAAATGAAACAGTGAATCATGGTGCGATCAATCCTCGTGGGATATGTAGTGATTCCTAGACTTGTATTCTCTAGGATAACCAAAAATTCATCAATAAATTGGACCTATGGCCCAATTTGTGGCACAAAATCCTCTTTTGGATAAATTCTCATTGTGTATTCACTCTATCCATGCCACATAGGTACCCACGAGAACAACATCGTCATAGTCCAAGAGTCATGATATTAATCTTTTTTCTACATTTTACTTAGTACAAAAATTATGACCATAAAATTGGTGATATTTTCTTACAAATAATTTTGTAGTATGTAAACATCCTTTGGAACAATCACATCAGGTTTTACCTCTTTCATGATTTAAAATCATAGATGAAACAAACTTTTTTATTGTCCATACATCATGAAATTTAATTTATTTTTCATAGTCAAAGTACCATGGCTTTAAATTGTTTTCTAGTGTTCAGACTATATGAACTTAAATTATGTTCATCCACATCTAGAACTATGTGTGTCTTAATTATTATCCTCTTGGGATATGTAGTGGCATCGAGACTTTCTGTATTCGGACCCAACTACAGATTCACCGCAAAACCATCTATTGTTTATGGTGTATTCTCTCCAAAATGTCCCACAGGCCTCCTTATAGGTATTATTCCCATTCAATTACCTTGACCCATTAGTAGGTTGGGGTTACCTCATATCATGATATGAGGATATAAGGAATGATCAACCTGATGTGTAGGCAATCTGATGTCCTCAGTGCATGAAATTATATTACAGTCTTACCCTGATATGTTCGGGATGCCTCTAAATTGGTGATAGTTTTACCCTATATCAATCAAAGATTCCCTGTATGTAAAATACGTGATGAAAAATTACTAACATCCACAACACAAGATGTTAATATTTATCCTTTCTCTATATAAATATAGTATTACTCATATCTAATTATGAGAAGATTCAATACTCTCATTCCAGAGGGTAGCCCCTACTAGAATCAGCCTTCTAACACATCGTGTTTTAGAACTATGTGTGGCTTGATTTCCATCTTCATGATATAGGTAGTGACACCCAGATATTTTATAATGGGTCCAGCCCCTCTACCAACTCATCATTAGTCCTTTTCTCCTTCCCTAGTTTAACAACCCAAGATTTGTGGCCCTAAACTAAAACCCGTGGTCCACAAATAATGACTTTAAACTATTCTCAAGATTACCCTTATGTTTCATATGACATGAATGCCTCCCAAGGCCTCTAACCCAAAATTGGTTACTACTCCATCATTCCACTTCAAACACTTTTGGAAACCTAAAAATCCAAACTCTATGACCATAAACTAAGAGTAGGTCTAATGGAACAAACACAATGACCATATTCTTGGAGTGATTCGTCCCAAGGGTGTTTTTTATTGCATTAGGTGGTAGCTTCTTATGCCCCTCCATTCAATTTGGGTAACTTCCCTTTTTAATTTGTACAAATTCCATTGGTACACACCCCATTGGTCCAAGAATTATGAAAACAAACTATCTTCAATAGGTCTAAGATTTATAACCATAAATTATTTGTTGTGGTCCAATCATCACGAACTTAAAAGTGTGAAAACAAAGTTATTATGGGATATCTTGTGTGGAAGGGTCTCCTAGGATATGCATCCAAGCTGGTTTAGATGTCCCTCGACATGAATCTAAACTTTAACCTCACCCTGTGCAGTGGACCTGGGATTCCATCTTGACTTGTCAGGAGGATTAAGTGTTGGTCGAATTCGTGCATGAGCCCCATACATTTCATCCTAATCATATGTTGTTAAACTCTATGATGCATCCAGATCACATGGAATTAAACTATACAACAATTCATCCTCACCATATGCCATTAAACTTTGTATCCAACATACTCAATGTACGACCTTAAACTGAATGTCTTTAGTCCTCATTGCATGATGTAAAACTATAAAGAATCATAATAAATTTCTTGATAAGACATTTTATCTCTGGTGTTGTTCATCTACCTCAAAATTTATTTGATCATTGCTCTACATCTGAGACGATTAACACTTGGAATATAAGATTGAACTTTTTTTAGACTGATAAACACAACTCAATGTGCTCATATTAATGGTGGGATAGTTACAGGAATGTTTTAATCCACTCATACATTTCATCACTTCATTACCATGTTGTGTTTTCCCTATTTTTGGATCCTCAACCTCCTTCACATGTGAAGGGAAACACATAATGGAATGATGTTTGGATAAAATATACCACCTTCCATCATGGGAAAACACCCGAGAGGACTTTGGATGGCATTCTGAGATAACCTCCATGTTTTGATCATGGTCTGTGATCAAACCTCTTTTTTTACCCATTCCCAGCTAAGAGGTATGGATGCTTTGTTTCAAACATGGTCAATATTTATAATACATCATGATTCCCCTCCCCTTGTGATATAGATTTTATGTATCATTATTGAAACTCTTCATTCCCATTTTTTGGGTAGAATTCAACACCCCTTATGTTATACCATTCATCCACTATCACATGTTGGAAAAGAATTTCAGCCATTTAGAGATCCCCAATTGTCCATCAAATGATCCTCTTGTCATGAAATCCATCAATGATCAATCAAAAATATAAAGACCTTTAGGGTTCAGTGATTATCAAACACTCTCATATGGATGAGATATCATATGTTCATCCCTTGTCTCTCACAATGAGCCTGAATCACGTGAGATTAGGGATTGGTCATTGGTTTTTTCAAATATTATTTAAGCATGATAATTGAAAACGATGAAAGAAATTTGTCTATTCATGTAGGAAATTTTAAGAAATCAAGATTTATAAATTGGTGAGGGTCATCCAAATATTGGATACCCTCTTAAGTGCTAGAAAAATTACCCTTATGGCTCTATAAGAAAAATTGAGTTATACATATCTATAAGACATTGATGTGTGTCTTCAAGGACCTTCCTTAGAATTTCAACTTCTTCCTGAACTGTAGGAAAAATCTCATCATCCCTGACCTACACCAAGTTTCTCTCATCTTGGATCCTAGAAATCTGAGAAATTTTTTATTTCACTTGATTCTCGACATCCTTAAATTTATCCCTCAGTTGGGTGATAACACCTGATTGAGCACAAAAGAATGTAGAACCCTCATTTTCATAATCCACTAGACATTATATTTATTAGTTTCCCTCACAACGCTCCTGAGTTCTATCAGACTTCAGATTATGCTAGGAAACATTCAGATGTGGACATTCCTCATGCACCTACTCATTAAGGAAGTCACGTAGTAGTTCATGGATACTATGAGATTCCACCCCTCTTATTCCCATAGTGTAAAACCAGTGGTGGAGAGACCCCATCCAGATCACCCAGTATGGTTCTGCAGTCTAAGTGATGAAGTGTTATATTTTCCTCCATGCCCTGTAGTGGACTATGTGATTATGATTAGAAACATTAGAGCTAGATTCTTCCATCTCTTCAATGAAAAAAGCTCATACTTATTAAAAACCATAAGATTGGAAGAAATAGGGTCCTCTTCTAGGATCCTCTCAGTCTGGTCAGACTCCAAATCAAGAAGATGACCATCTTTTCTTGGCCAATCATTGTAGTACCATCTACCCCATCTAGAAGCTCCACCCCACCCGTGGAATCACCTGTGAACTTAGCATACTATTCATTTGGGACTAAGGCTGGATCAACTTGAATGACAATATCTTCAGCGACCAGAAAAACCATTAGGGAGGGGGCACCAGATGATAAATTCATAGCCTCTTGTTGGGCATTCAATTATTCGAGCATCGCATGATATAAGATCATTTCAGAAAATTTGATCATATGAGACAAGTTGATCTCATGTGACGGAAAAACACATTCATAGGCCTATAATCTGAAAATTTGGTCCCTGAGTATGAGTAGGGTGTTCTACTATTGAAGATCCACCATCTCTAGATTGTACCTCAACATCCAGTACGTAACCTCCCGATGTTGTTCAAGTAGGAGCTGTATAAAGAATTATTTGAGGATGAGAAAAAAAATATTGACACAAAAAATCCATGAAAGGTCTGTAAGGGACAAGTGAATTGGGATTCACTCTTACATTGAGGTAAGGTCAATTTGATGATGAGCCACCCTAGGTGAATCACTTCACCAATAGTGGGAACCACCATTGGAATACCAGGGTGTTTTCCCCCATAAAGGACAACGAGAACTAGAGGCTATAAGGTCATCACTATGACTTCCTCAACTAACACACTAGCTATTTCAGGCTTTAGCACATACCATGGAGCATGCACTCTGAAACACAAGGGTGTACCTTCACCCCCTCCAGTAGGGGCCCATTGAGAATTTGCATGTTTCTCATGTACAAGACAAACATTAATTAGAGATTATGGATAAAGAATTGGGAGGATTGAGGGGGGTAGGTAAGTTAATAGGATTACCTTGATAAGTATGACAATGTCTTCATCAAATCCTGTATTTTTTTTGATCTCCCAAGGAATCCCCGGGTCGGTAGATGATCCCTTTAATTATTCATTAGTGGTGACCAACACATCCTTATCCACCTATTTCACATAATATGAGTCATAAATAGGTGGTGGGTACCCCCGCCTTGGATCATAAAAAAAACTAGCACTGAGGTGGAAGTTATATCGGGTTCCCCTTATTGGTATGCAAAGGCATCGATGGCTATCAGGTTTTCATGTCTCTCATGGAAGCCCACTTTATCCATGATCTAGGAAACTAAAATCTCTGGAAGTTCAACTCAATATCATGTCATCTTCCACCAAAGTTCCTCATCATAATATACACTCGAAACATCCTCCACTTCATCCATAGAATGGGGTTGAAACATCAACAACAATTTAGAGAATGTATTTTATCTTCTTCCTAAGAGACTCTCTGAAATTTCTTTTACCAACATTAGAGTCCCCTATAGGGTCCCTATATTGATTATGGGATCCCTATCCTCTATGTGGAGTGGGTGAAACAACACCTCCTATCATCCACACCATATCTCTAGCTTAGATTGATCCTGACGTTTGGCACACTCCTCATAGAGAAAACTGCCAACCACCTTTTTCCCTAAAACCTAACTTGATGGATCAACCACCCGTATTTTTTGACACATTATCACAAACTATTATTCATGAGAGAAAAGTAATATAGTGTGAAAAGTCTAGGTACTTCACAAAGGCCCCATCTTCCAGTTTATAGGCATGTACCGATTGGTTACATGAGATTGTAAATCTTTTTCATTTGCAATTATTTGAGTTGCATGCATTGATAGGAATGACCCTTATTCAACTTTCTCTCAGAACCCTACCTTACTATACCCTTTAAACTCATATTTCATGGTGGGGAATTTTTTGGTTCTAAAATATTATATGGTACCTCAAACTGCCAGTATTAGGTAAGCCGAAAATTCCAACCACCCAGAATAACTATTCATGTGAAATGAACTAAGAAAACACATGTTTCAACATGTGCCCAAAAATTTGGAGTTCTGGATGAAATCTAGTTAAACCCCAAAGACAATGTATAGTTATGTAGATTATTCATTGGTTGGAAAATCACTTAAAAATGGTGCATGAAACTAATACTCTCTACATGCAAGAAATAATTGTTGTGTATAACTATAAATCCTTGCACATAACACTTCCACGAAACTACCAAAGTTGTGAAACAAATGCGATGTAAATCAGTGATGTTTCACATCTAATACCTATTATAAAATGGACATATGTGTGAAAATAAACTTCCCTTCCTAGGGATTTGTGTTCGAGTGATGTAGTATTTTATCTATATATAAAATCTTACCCCCTCCATCAGGGTAGGCTATATGAAAGAAAAACACCTCTCCGTTGTGTGCAAAGCCATATATTCTCCGACTACACACAACATGGAACACTCAAGGTAGATAATCTTATGTGATAGAACTCATGTGGGACCAAACATGGATTGGACTACTATAGAGTGATCCTCACAAAACTACAGCTAAACCCAGTTGGTTTCACACAAAGAACCTTCCAACATGAAACCTTGATCCATCATAAAATCCACAAATTTGACCAGAACCATGACCCCTTGCTCCATTGGCTTCCCATGTTCTAGAGACCTATGCTCGCACAACTCTTATGTGAAACTCAAACCAGCTGTGTACAATAATTTCATAGTCCCTTAATTGATGTTACCTATGTCTTTAGTGTAACCATTACCTTAACTCTTTCTTCTTTGCGTAGTTACAGTAACCACCTTTTCTTCTAAGCATAGGGACCGTAATGTAGAAAATGTGATTGACCACTCGTCCATGGAAGTTCCAATACGATACATATCCCAAAGGCACATGAGAAATGGTCATGTAATCCCTAGGGGTAAGAAGTGAGTTCAAAATTTCCGAGTTTTATGATGTAAAACTGCCTAGTTCCATGTCCTAGTCATATAATGTTAAACAAATAAAAAAAATCTATAGCACATGATGTAAAATTTTATCCTTACCCTATGTGAAGAACACATGATTCCCCATGTATGATCCTCATAAGATGTCACCCTATCTCACCCCAAGTATCACACCTTTCTTCCCAGTGAATCTTTTATGCATAATACCCAAATCATGCCTCATTGAAACAACTTTCGCGGCATGATAATGCTTACCGCATGACATTAAATTTCAAGTATTGGTCCTCTCACACGACCTTATATTGTGGAATCAAACTGTGAGGGTTTTGATACATGTCTTTTAATAATTTTTTGTAGGAAGACTTTTTGAGGTTCATTCTCGACAATGGTAAACTCATGATCTGGCATCGATCCTCCCAAGGAAATACCTCACAGATATTATTCTATGGGGTGTTCTTATCCAAAAATATGTAATCGCCTACATGGGTCATTTTGAACAATTAGTAAAATCATTGTGTTACATCATCCCTCCAAGGGGAATGACTCCTGGATCTTCCTCTATGAGGAATTTTGATCCCTACTCTGGGTCTACCTCCATGGGGAATTCTTATCCTTTGGTAAACTCACGGTGTGATGTCATCCCTCCCAGAAACACAACTCTCAAATCCACCTCTACAAGGAAATTTGATTCTAAATCTGGGTCCACTTCTATGGGGGGTTCTAATATAATATTAAACTCATGGTGTGGAATCTTCCCTCCTAGGGATGCACCTCTCAGATCCTCCTCAATGGGGTGTTAGGATCAATAACCCTGGGTTTTTATCTAAGAGTTATTCTAATAGATTGGTTAACTTAGGTGTGACATATTCCCTCAAAGGGATAAACCTCCTGAATCATCCTCACAAGGAATTAGATCCCCCAATGTAAAACTATCTAGGTGTTCCCTCCTAAGGCCACACTTTTATAATCTATCTTCATAGGGAGTTTCGATTAGCTAACCTATCTACACCTGATGTTAAACTCATTCCCTAATCTATCTCAACAAGACATTCTAATCCTTCTCTAAATGAAATAGAACTTATAACCTGGCCCAGAAGACATACCTCATGAAAAATTTGGGATTAAAAAGGTAAAAACCTAGGGAAGACTTATGCACTGGCATTAATTACCTCGTGATCGACATGAGATACCTTGGGTTCCAGGACTAAGATGCCTCACATGAGATCCCCTCCTAAGAGGAATAATAGAGGTGACCATTGCACTGAAGGACCGTATGACCAGCAATTCCCAACATGAAAACTATATTAAGAAAAGGCTTCTTCCATGGAAGACAAAATAATTGTAACTAACCTATGTTCACAAAGAGACGACAAAAAGAATGTGTTTCATGAACTTGAATTAAATATATGTGGGATGCCCAAACTAGGAAATGACATCCTAAGAGGAATCCATGGAAGGAGGAACTTACATCCTATAATCATTCTTCGATAAAACGGCATACATTTCTGATGAATGTGATCAAATTCACCCTCCAATAGAAAGTAAGAATGTGTAGAAATAGAAATCCAGTGTGATCATTCTTATCGAGGCACATGCGGTCCAAGGATAAAGAATAAAAAAAATACCAATTGTACATATAATAGAATTAATTATATTTATTTATGTTATTTGAATTTTGACTTAAATATTTATCTATTTATTGATGTTTTATTAGATTGTATCTCAATCCATGAGTGTTCCATCTTCATCGCCCATCATTGAGGATTGCTATGACACTGCTTGAAATTTAGGGTATATCCACAGTTTCAAACCCTGGCTATAAGCCCAAAAATGGTGGCTATATGTTAGCGCCTTGGTTCAATGGAACGTGGATGGAATTGGCATGGCTATAGGTATGGACCTATATCCATGGTTGAAAACCATGGATATAGAACTTTAGCCATAGTTTGAAACTGTTGTAGAACATTAATCCACACAAGGCGTCTTTCCACAGTTCCAAACCATGGCTCAAGACCTATAACCAAGGTTTAAAATTGTCGATCTAGTCTTACATAAACGGTTTAAAACTATGGCTACAAGCCTTTCCATTTCTTAAAAAAACACCCACATAGCCCACACCACCCTAAACACCCCCTACACCCCCATGCCCCCCAGGGACAGCCCCCTTTCACCCCCATGTCCCCCCTGGACAGCCCCCTTTCACCCCCATGCCCCCCTGGATAGCCCCCGTGAACACCCCTGAGCCCCCAGTACATCCCCTTTCACCCCCCTTGAACACCCCATGTACCCCCATGTCCGTGGACAACCCCCTTACACTACCATGAACACTACCTACACCCCCATGCCCCCTAGACAGCCCCCTTGCACCCCCTAGAACCCCCTGCAGTAGCCCACCCCTGGACATCCCCCTTTCACCCACTTGAACGCCCATCTTGTAGTATCCCACCCCTAGATATCCCCCTTTCACCCCTATCTAGTATCCCACCCCCCTGGACAACCCCTTCACCCCATTGAACACCCCTTCTACCCCCCCCCCCCAAACAACCCCCTTTCACCTCCAACAGTATCCCACCCTTCCTACAAAGCACCCCTGGGCAGCCCATGATCCCCCTCCTAGACACCCCCTCATGGACACCCCCTTTAACCCCCTAGATATCCCCCTTGAACACCCCTTTCAGACCCATTCCCCCTTGAAACCCTACCTCCTGGACACCCCCTGGATCCCCCTTGCACCCCCTTGAACACCCCCCTGCACATCCATACCCCCGAAACACCCCCTCCCACCTGGACACCCCCACCCCTCTCTCTTAGAATCCCCCCTCTTTTACATCC
Organism: Viscum album; assembly: GCA_963277665.1. Classification (NCBI taxonomy): domain Eukaryota; kingdom Viridiplantae; phylum Streptophyta; class Magnoliopsida; order Santalales; family Viscaceae; genus Viscum; species Viscum album. The sequence continues at coordinate 1,672,070,355 of OY728148.1, read as the reverse complement.
CCTTCTTGGAAACCCCCATTGCACCCCCCTGGACAGCCCCCTTTCACCCCCCTGCACACCCATGCCCCCTTGCACCCCCCCTCCTGGACACCCCCTGCACCCTCCTAGTCATCCCCCTTGACCACCCCCCTTGCACCCACATGCATTAGCCCCCCCCCCCCCCGAATAACCCCCTTGCACCACTTGCAACCCCCACCCTCTAGACCGACCCCAAACCCCTTCTAAACAGCACCCCTCCTAGTAAGAACCCCCTGGATAGACCCCCCTCGTGGACAACACCCCCTGGATAGAACCCCCCTCAAAGACCGCACCCCACCCCTCCTTGAAATCACCTCCCGGACAACCCCCCCACCTAGATAACACCCCTCCTGGATAGCACCCCCTCCTGGAAAACACCCCCAACCCTCCTAGACAACACCCCCTAGACACCCCCCCCCCCCCTCCTCGACAACACCCCCTCCTAGATAGCACCCCCTCCTGGACACCCCCCCCCCCCCCGAGGCCTTTAGACAGGAACCCCCCATCCTGGACACCCCTGCATAGCACCCCCTCCTAGACAACCCCCCCACATTCCCATATACCCCCCCAGACAGACACCCCCCTGGAGATGGTTTTTTCCCCTAATGATTAACTACTCAATGCCACAGTTTTAAGAAGAAGGGTATCTCATTAGGAGTGAAGTCCGGAGAAGCACTTGAAATGGTATAGAAATTGTGGTTATGTTGTACATCATTGATGATAATATGAATTATAATGTCATATGAAAATGTTGTGCACAAGTCTTTCATAAAAGTATTCAAATATCTAAAATATGAATTTGTTTGACTATGTGATCAAATAAGATATGGAAATATAGTCTCGTATTTGGGATTAACACTACCCCCCTTCACACCCAATCCACCCATGAACACCCCTTGCCCCCTCCCCTGCCCCCAACACACCCCCTGCCTCCTGCCCACCCCCCCTTCACCCCCTGGCCACCCCATGCACCTCCTGCATAATTAATAAGGCATCTAAATAACATGAAACAATTATATTAACTAACACTTATTCACGAATTTCAATTTAATATAATAATTAAGAAGGAAGCTAAATGCAATTTAAAACATTCTTGAATTAAAGATGCTAGGAGAGGAAATCTACCTCAAAAGAGCCAAGCCACACTCTATGATTGACACCCACACCCCCTGCCCCCTGCACACCCCCTACACACCCACACCGCACTGCCCCCTGTACACCCCCTTCACAGCCACACCCCCTGCCCCCTTCACACCCCCACCACTTCCCCCTCAGCCCCTCCCTTTCCCTAGACACCCCCTGCCCCTTCCACCAACACACCACTCTTCCCCCTGCACACCCCCCTACACACCCAAACCTCCCCTGCACACCCACACCCTATTCATATATGTTTTCATTAGGACATAATGTTTCATGAATTTTTAATTTATCCTTCAATGATAATTTATTCTTATTCTATGAAACCTGTTTCTTTTTTACAACAAGTTTGTTATATCATTCATATTTTCACCCCTGTAACTTGGTCTCCTATAACAGTAACTTGTTTACATGTTGTGCAAACAATCTATGATAATGTGACCAAAACTCCAATAAGACATTAGCCTACAAATCCCTTTTACCTTATTGATGAAATTTTTCTAAATTTTTCTACTAGACACACTTAATTTTTTTCAGTTGGCCCTACACACTTTTATGCACAGTTTATAGAAATTTTCAATTGGGATATACTTACCTAAATGCATTATCTATTACTGGGTTTCATGGAATTTTTTTATACTCATATTTTTTGAATAAATTGGTTTTTTCCAGCACAAGATGTTGAGACATCATTCCTACTGTCTAATATTTTTAGGTATTGAGTTAAATTTTACTAGAATTAGGGGTGGATTTTCATCCACATAATCTCATGATCCATTTTCCATCATAACTAAAAAAATCACATATATTTATGGTTTGAAACTTTGGTGGTAGAAGAAAATCCATAGAAATAGATTATATCCATAGTTTCTATAATTGTGGCTGCAAAAGCTATTGCAGTAGGGGTTTTCAACTTATGCAATTTAATCCATGGAATTATTCCATGTATAGAAATTGTTTGAAATGTTGAAGTAGTACATGTGTGTACATGGGTTAAACATTTAAATTATAGTATAATACCATGGTTAATCCCATGGAAATTATAAGATAAATCCATGATCTTAACAATGGTAATTTTTAACTACACCCATTGTTAAACCATGGATCTTGTCCCTAATAACACTTTCAAAACCATGGAAAATAGACTATACATCCACAATTAATAACCATGTAAATTGATTCCTACACATCTATACTTAATCACGAAATTATTCCATAAGAGCTGCACCTTATAACAGTACTCACATCCTCTAGATACGAGTAAAAAAACACAACCTTACAAATAAAAATGAACTCAAACATAATACAATATACATCTTAAGACATCAAACTATCTCCAATATAAACAATATAAAATTTCAATATCAATATCATCATAATAAAAATAATATTTGATAAAATTAAATGTATAAACCAAGAATAAAATTTACATAAAAAATGTACCTCAATATCAGCATCACCAGAACCATCATGACCCTCATAATCTCATATAGAAACACCAAAATCATTATCACCTCTTCTCAGACCACCACCACCACCACCATCATGATCATTGAAATATTCATTGTTTTATGCTCCTAAATCAATGGAAGGAGTGAATAATCCTAATAAACATAATGAATAAAATTGAGAACACATTTAAATATTGAAAACATTAAATGTTTATATGGTGATTCATATAATATCATTATGTTACCAATAAAATACTCTCATAGTCATAATGCATACAAATGAGAAAATTTAAAATTTTCCTATTGGATTCATGATTAACCTATGTAACACCACATCTTGATGAAAATTGGAAGGATTCTTATATCATAAATGGGATACCTGAATAAACTGGTGGGATGCAATTATCATTATATGGTTATGGGGATCACAACCAACTATTTATAATCTTGTACATAAAATAAGTGATTAATATCTAACTTGTATCTTATAATGAAAACTAATTATGTTGTCCTATAAATAAAGATTTTAAATTTAATAAAAATACCATGCCTCCATTAAGTTATCTTTTAGTACTATTTATGAAATTATTAAATTGAACATGTTTTGGAACATCAATTCACTCTGAAATGATTAGAGGTTTACTTTCTTAATTATGAAAGTACTTATTGTTTTTTTAAAATATTATTTTTGATAACTAAACTTATAGAGTAAGATGTAACATTTAAAATTTTTCTAGTAGGGAGAATATCATTGGGCCCATGCCATCACATAGTATGTTCAATGATGGTAACTTCATTATCACTATCGATAATTTTAAATCTAATAATGATGAACCACCAGAGAATAATCAGGGGTTAAATAATCGATTTTATCACTATAGGATAGATATGTAGATTCCATGAGCTCACCTTTAGCTTGGGGATGATTCTAAAACTCATATATTTTTAAATATAACACCAAGATATGATCATGATACATCTTAGTCAAGTTTCATTATAACTAAATGTAAGAAATACTGGAACAATATTAACATATAATATTTGAGAAACACTATTGTTGGAATATTTATGCAAGCAATCAACCATGTTGAATAATAATCTTGCTAGTAAACATATAATATATAAATTGGTAGGTTTTTTTGGGGTAAATATATAAAAAGATAAAAAAGAATAACATCACCTAAAATCATGTCTATAGATAAGAATGTAGAAGATTAAACTCATTGCACCAAATTTTATGAGGGAATAATGACAATGTAATTATTTCACCAAGGATAGAATTAATAAATAAGAAATAATTGGAGTATCTAACAAAATGCGAAAAATAAAACAATATTTCCATGTGACATAATATTTCTTACACGTCAATAGATAAATAATTCTTGGAAACATCGCCTTATTTAGTGATGGGTGGCCTTGGGCATATGGGGAGGACCGTCTGAGGTTGCAGTGACTAGTCCTATGATATAGGAATTACATTGTTGTTGTGTTCTGGGGGAGGACAGTCTGAGGTCAAAGTGACTAATTATTCTATTGTGTACAACCCCCCTTCCCCTCCTGGATACCCCCACCTAGAAACCCCCCCAAACCCCCCCTCCCCCGGACAACCCCCACTTGGACATCCCCCCTAGACAGTCCCCCCCGTACACCCCCTCCCCTAGAGCATATTAAGCATTAATGCCCAAAAATATTATTAAACATAAATTCAAAATTGGATATGTTAACTTTCATAATCACTATAATTTTAAAACATGACACAAGATGAATTTTTACCATCTCTACCTGCATGGCCACAATCCTAGAGAATGTGATGATAATTATAGATTTTGTATTAGATGTATCAATTTTTTTTGAAATACAGCCTTGTGGACAGAGCATTAAAAACCAAACATCAATATTAATTTGGAAAACTAACATGATGATAGCCTTCAATAGGCTTTGGAATGGAATAGTGAATCAAAAATCAAACATCAGGTTTTTTGATACCTGAAATAATATTGTGAGAACATGATTTTAAACTGCAAACAAGTAATAAAACACATTCATATTTCGTGTGCTGATAAAGGTTGTGAAAACATGGCTATAGCCCCCCTGAACATCCCCCCACCACCTACACCCCTACCCCCCCCCCCCCAAATTGACCCCTATTGCCCCCACCCTGCACTCCAACTCATTTAAACCCCCACTTCCCCCAACCTTCACTCCCACTCCCCCACCAGCACCCCCACTAACCCCACCCACCTGCACCCCCACTGCCCCACCCACAAATTCACCCTACGCCCCCACCTTCACCCCCACTACCCCCACCTGCACACCCACTTCCCCAACACATACACCCCCACTCCCCCATCCCCAAATCCACCCCACTGCCCCCACATGCACCCCCACTGCCCCCACCCTGAACCCCCCTAACTGTACCCCCCACACCCTACCACCCTACACACTGTCCCCCACCCTAGAAGTATGAGACTCACATAGAGCCTTATTCCATTCAAAACGTAAAATATTACATAAGTGTGTGCATTTAAATTATTAACTATACATGTACTTTTATGTGACATTAGATTCTTTGGATAGAGAATATGAGTCATCCATTCATATGAATGAATATGATAATGCTTATTCAGTACATTCAAATTCCCAAATCATGAGGTATGTTCCATGATTAAAGTTGAGATGAAATAAGGAACAACTGAGGAAGTAGCTAAAGTTAATGAAAGCTCATGCTAAAAGAACAAAAGTAACAAGGAGATGATAATGATAAAGAAGATTTATCACTTGGTAATAATGGAAGAAAATAAAAGTTTGCCATGATAATATTATGATGATACCTAACTAAGCATGAATATTAAAGAATTGGTAGATAATTACAATGGTAAGAAGACAGATAAAACTTATACTTCTAGTGAATCAGATTTGTTCCATGAAGATTATATAATTTTAAATTATTATCACGATAGTTCCTTGGATGAATCAATAAAAATTGGTGAGTACCATATTTTCAAAGATCTATTTATTAAGTAATATGCATATTCATGTTCTTACTTTGAGTAAATATAACAAAGATTTACCAAATATGTTGTTGCTATTATTTTTATCCCCTTAAATAATTTTCGGAATAAGTCAATTTTCTTGAATAGGAATCAGAGATGAAGGTGAATTACTTATCAAAAATGATCTTGAATGTATAAATATTATTAATCAAATAGAGGCCACAGAAAAGGAGTTTTCAGCTTGAAGAAAAGTACTTCAAATTTGATATGGATTTGCTGAATGAAATCCAAGAGAAAGAAAAGTCATTGAAAAGGATATAAATATGGATCCATACATATAAATATGTAGTTGTTTTCAGGAAAAATGAACTGGAGGTCAAAGAAAATAATATTAAATAGTTTTACCATCTGTTATAGGAAAAGAACAAAATTCTTGATGATGAAGTTGATAAAATCAAGAAGCCCCATGAAAACAAGATAAAAACAGTTGATGATGAGAGAAACATAATCAATATGAAATTATTATATCTTGAAGTTAAACATAAAAATATAGAAGTAAATCAACCTTGGACATTATTGTTCATTAGAAGAATTATTGTTCCACACATTGTTCATAAGGAGACTCTTTGGAAAAAAGCTCTACAACTGGTTCCAAAAACATTTTGAGATAATCTAATAATCAGTATTCAATAGCTATAAAAAGGTTGTTACTAACTACATCTAAAAACTGTATTCCTAATAAATCTCTTTTTTTACATAATGTATGAATAAACTAAATGCCTATAAAAAAATTGGATATAGTGAAATTAAGAGAAATTGAACACATTATCCAAGGTTTCTGAAAGTAAGTGTATGAATTGATCTTTATTATATTGAGCCCAAAAAGTTGAAAATAATTCCCAAAATTGGTATACTATAATATCTAAAAAAATAAATAGTATGGTGCTCAGAAAATAAATACAATTTTTGAAAGTCATTACTGGTATTATAATAGGTTTCAGAACAATGCACTAAATTTTTGGAATAATATATCTCTTTCTAAAATTCATAGAAATCCATCAATGAGAGGGTGTAATCCTAATATAAGGAAATAACTAGAGTTGAAGGGGAATAACCTATATACTATAAACAAGTTTTAAAAATTTTAAGATCTCTATTGTATGTGTAATGGTAGTGGTCACAAGTGTGATTCATGTTTATCTAAGTATGTATCAAAATAAAATAATGATAAAATATCACAAAATCAAAAAAATAATGGTGAGTCAACCTTGGAAAATAAATAGAAGAAATTTAAAATTTAATGCATGTCCACAAAGTTCAAGATAAGTGTTACATTTATTGAAACTGATGTGAAATAAATCTATCTCAAGAATGCATATGAATAATCCAAAGATGTGATTATTTAATTATATCATCAGCTGATTTGGAAATGGAAAAAAATTAAAGAAGAAAAAGATAAAGAAATTTTTAAAGGAAAATATTCTATTCCATATGAAGATTTAAAACGCAACCCTTTTGAGGTAATATCAAAAGTTAAAAATCCTAGAACTCGTGAAATGTTGTGTGGGAGGTTCAAGCAGGATATTCAAAAATCAAAGAGTTTCTTGAAAATTTCACCAACCCAAGATGAAATCTTGAGAACAATGAAGAATGTAGTAAGTGATGTATGTGATTTGATGTAACAAGTTAAAAAGAAGATCTCATACAAATAAATAAGAAGACAATTCATTATACCCAATAATTTTATGAAAAATAGAAAATCTAGTGTGATGAATTTACATAAAATTAGAGTACTAAAAGAAAGAGTTTCATGGTTGAGAAGAAATTATTAGCCTTTTTGATCAGTCTAAATATTTAAAAGAGTTCCCACCTTATTCCTTAATCATTTGTGTTTTATTTTTGTTCTAACCATACAAGGAATTAAAGGTGATGATTTTTCTCAAATAGAGAAGAAATGAAGAAAATTAAGCTATAATTATATTTCAAGATCTAAAAATGGAAACATATTTTAATGATTTATCAAATGGTATTCTAAATTTCATTTGGAGAAAATATATATCCTGATGAAGTGAAGGAGGAGATTATCCCTTATGGTGGAGTTGCTTCAGAATCCTTTATAATAAAAAATTCATACAAATCTGAATTTTTTAAGGTTCTTGTGAAAGATTAAAGAATGATTTACCATTGGAGTTATTGAGATCCATTCACTTATGGAAATGTTGTTTGAAGTGAAAGATAATTTATTCCATCCTTTTTTTAATAATCATAAGAAGTTGAGAAGATTATATAATAATATTCTTGAAATAAGTTGACAGAGTTCAAACTAAGGGGTTTATTAAAGTTCTTCTCAGTGCTATATTACTCATACTACTATTTGGAAAATGGAAATTGATGTGTTAAAAAAAATTCGATAGGTCTCTAAGCCATCGCCTGAATTGAGTATTGAGGAATCAAGGAGGCAACAACCAAGCTCAAAGTATGGATTCTAGCTAAAACCAAAATACATGAATCTATAGAGAGCCTGTATAGGTAAGTGCAGGTATTAGGGTGTAGGTGGGTGAGGGGTACATAGAATTTAAATATGCGGGCCGACATGGAGGGCCATGGGAGAGTACCGAGTCATATTGGAATTTATCAAGTAGATAATGGAGTGAAATGTTTTTATTAGGGAAACCCATAGTGTGTTATCGATCAATCTATTAAAACATGCACATGATTAGCATTTAAAAATGATATGATGTCATCTTTATCATATTCAACCTCAAGTCTAAGGAGAATCTTGCACAATAAACAATGATACCATTATGCAATAGTCGAGTAATTCATTATACAAGATTATGGTGAATATGAAATGATAGTATAGACTATGTTTTTTATGTGAGTATTTTAATGCATTGAAAAGATTGATTCTTGGGATTCCACTTTCGGGGCAAGCCACTCCCTCGAGATCCACCCACCTTCCTGGGTCGTTCGGATTCTTATGGGTAGGAAAAATTAGGTGTGACCCAATTTTCAATGGATCATTGTGACGAACAATTGTTGTCGGGCCGTTACCCTCAGGACGCTCTGCCATCTCGGCTGGCAACGACTCCTTCCCCAGCCGGGGAGCTGCCTCCGGGTGCTACTCCTTCGAGGGGGTGGGGGGTGGGGGTTTCTCTGTGTGGAGGGTTCTAAAAGGACACATTAGGGAATTCCCTTTAAATAAAATCAACTTCATGTGGAAAATGGGAAGAATCCACCACACCACAGTCAATTCCATAATGATTCCTAGAAGATGGAGACTCACAGAGAGCCTTGTGCCTTGAAAAAAGGATAATACAATGTACACATGTGTGTATGATTCATATGAATCTTTATCAAGGTACTACATATGTGTCACTAAAAGTTGTGTTTGGGTCATTGGATAGAGAATATGAGTCATCCAATCATAGGAATAAATATAATGATGATTATTCCACAAAATAAAGTTAAAAATAATGAGGTATGATCCATGATTCAAGATGATATGATAGAAATACCTACCAAATTAGGATTTTAAGTCAAAAGAATCCAACTTTACAGTATGGTACAAAATAAAATATAGTGAAATGGGAATAAGAAGAAGTTGTTCATGCTATAGTGGAAACTGTGGTGAGATTTGTGGTTGCAAAATAGGCAAGAATTGGACACTATACTGCAATGATGATAATTTCAATTAGAATTTTTATATGTGAAAAATTTTGAGTTAGATTTTGTTGTATAGTTGACCATGATGATTCAAATGATATATTAGACTCAACGATGAAGAATAAGGAGTATGTGTTTCTATAAAATACAAATGAGTGAAATTTAAGGGTTTAAAATCCTAAATACCTTTTGTTGGCCTAGGAGGAGGATGATCCCACAGAGGTGGGTTTGCCACATCATAGGTGAACCAGAGGAGGAGGGGTAGCTATCTCGGAGCAGCGCTGACACAGTGCCCGTGTTGGGTGGGCGCCACAGTGAGAGAGGTCGTCGAGGAGGTGGGTGCCGCAGTGAGAGAGGTTGTCGGGGAGGAGTGTGCCATAGTGAGAGAGGTCATTAGGGAGGAGGGATATGAGGTGATAGGTTATCAGATCAGGTTAGTATGGTTCCATGGTGTGAGGATCCATGTAGGGGGGTACTATGGTGGTAGGATCGGGGAGGAGGAAACCGCGGTGCGAGGATCGGGGGAGGAGGGCGCCGCGATGAGAGGATCAGGGGAGGAGCCCGACGAGAATCAAAACTAAAAAAAGAATAACAAATTTCAACAATAGAGAATTAATTGAATTGTGACATTAAAGAAGCTATAGCGATGGATCTATAAAACTGGATTGGGAGATATGGTCAAAAGACCAATCCCAACTTTTGAATTCGGGCAGATGTTATCCCCTAGACATAATGGTTTGGATGGGACACAAGATAGCAGAATTTGGATTCAGTTCCTTGATAAGAGTTGTAGAGCATGATTTTTTGGAGCCGACCAAAATTTTTGAGCCCATTTAGATAGACGTATTTCTCGAACTACTAAAAATAGTGAAAAAATGTCCAGGACATGCCATGCAGTTTGGGCAATTTTTCTTTTCATGATCTCTGGTACTTCCAAATCACCTCCACCTTCAATGAAAAAATCAAAAAAGTATAATTTTCCTTTTTTATAGTGATAAACACAAAATAATTTAATCTAAATGAATTGAAATTTTTTATTATATTTTTAATTTAAAATAAAAATTCATTTTAAAACAGTGGTGTAAGTGTCAAAATGAAATAGTGAATCACGGTGTGATCAATCCTCACGGGATATATAGCAATGACTAGAATTATATTCTCTAATATCACCCACAAATTAATCAATAAATCAGACATATGGACCCATTTTTGGCACATAATACTCTTTTTTCTACAATCACATCATGTATTCCCTCTATCAATGCCACATAGGTACCCATGAGAACAACATCGCCATAGTCCAAGAGTCATGATGTTAAATTTTTTCTATATTTTCATTAGTCCAAGAATTATGAAACTAAACTATGTGATATTTTATTCATAATGATTTTTTGGTATGCGAACATCCTTTGGACCAATCACTTCCGGTTTTACCTCTTTCATGATGCAAAAGCATCATTGAAACAAACATTTTTAGAGTCCATACATCACGACATTAATTTTTTCCCATAGTCGAAGTACCATGGTTCTAGATTGTTTTCCAGTGTTCAGAATGTATGACCTTAAATTATGTTCATCCACCTCAAGAACTATGTGTGGATTGATTCTAATCCTCTTGTGATATGTAGTGGCATCGATACTTTCTGTATTCAGACCCAATTTCGGATTCACTGCAAAATCATCTATTTTCTATGGTGTAATCTCCCAAAAATTTTCCACAGGCCTCCTTCGAGGTATTATTCACTTTCAATTACCCTTACCCATCAGTAGGTTGATATTCCCTCATATCTTTATATGAGGAAGTAAGGAATGATCAACCCGATGTGCAGGCACTCTAATGTCCTCAGTGCAAGAAATTAAATTACAGTCTTACCCTGATAAGTTTGGGATGCCTCTAAATAAGGTATGGATTTACCCTATATCAATCAAAGATTCCCTATATGTAGAATATATGATGAAAACGCACTAAAATCCCCCACACATTATGTTAAGATATATCCTTTCCCCACATAAATGCATGATTCCTCATATCTAATTATGAGAAGATTCAATACTCTCATTCAAGAGGGTAACCCCCTACTGGCATAAGTCTTCTTCAACATTTTTATTTAGAACTATTTGTGGATTTATTTCCATCCTCATTAGATATGTAGTGACACCTAGATATTTTATATCAGGTCTGAACCCTCTACCGACTCATTATAAGTCAGTTTTCCTTCCCTAGTTTTATAACTCAGGATTTATGGTCCTAAACTAAAATCCATGGTCCAAGAAGAATTAACTTCAACTATTCGCAAGATTACCCTTATGTTTTGTATGACATGAATGCCTCCCAAGGCCTCTAACCCACAATTGGTTACTACTCCATCATTCCACATCAAACACTTTAAGAAACCTAAAAATCCAAACTTTTTGACCATAAACTAATAGTAGGGCCCATGGTACAAAAACAATGACTGCATACTATGTGTGATTCCTCCCAAGTGTGGTTTTATAGCATTCAGTGGAAGATTCCTAGGCCCCTCCATTCAAGTCATGTAAATTCCCTTCTTTAATATGCGTACATTCCTTCGAGACACACTCCATTGGTCCAAGCATTATGACCATAAGCTATTTTAAATTGGTCTAAGATTTATGACCTTAAATTATTTTTCATAGTCCAATCATCACAAACTTAAAAGTGTGAAAACAATGTTATTATGGGATATCTTGTGCAGAAGGGTCTCCTGGGATCACCATCCAAGCTGGTTCACACGTCCCTCCACATGAATCTAAATATTAATCTCACCATGTGCTGTAGACATGGGATTCCATCTTGACCGGTCATGAGGAGTAAGTGATGGTCGACTTAGTGCATGAGCCCCATACACTAAAACCTAATCATATTATGTTAAAATATTTGATGTATCTTGATCACATGACATTAAACTATACAAGACATCATACTCACCATATTCCATTAAACATTGTATACAACATCCTCAAAGTACGACCTTAAACTTCATGTCTTTAGTCCTCATTGCATGATGTAAAACTATAAATAATCATAAGAAATTACTTGAGAAGCCCTTTTCTCTCTGGTGTCCTTCATCTACAGCATCATTCATTTGATCATTAGTCTGCAGCTGAGATGATTCTTGCATGGAATACTTGTTTGAAATTTTTTTAGGCCGATTGACACAACTCAATGTGCTCAAATTCATGGTGGAAGAGTTACATGAATGTTTTAATCCACTCATACATTTCATCTCTTCATTACCATGTTGTGTGTTTCCCATTTTTGGATCCTCTACTTCTTTCACATATGAAGGGACCCCCATAACAGAATGGTGTTTGGCTATAATAGATCACCTACCATCATGGGAAAACACCCTAGAGGACTTTGAACGACATTCGGAGATAGGTACCATGTTACGATCATGGTCTGTGATCAAACCTCAATTGTTTTTACCTATTCCTAGAAAATAGGTATGGCTGCTTTGTATAAAAAATGGTCAATATTTATCCCATTCATGCACTATCACATGTTGGAAAAGAAATTCATACATTTAGAGATATCTAATTCTCCATCCAATGATCCTTTCATCATGAAATCCATCGACGATCAGTCAAAAAATAAAGACCTTGAGGGTTTAGTGATTATAAAACACTATCATATAGATGAGATATCAGATGGTTGTCCTCTATTTATCACATTGAGTTTGACTCACATGAGCTTAGGGATTGGTCATTGGGTTTTTCAAATATTATTTAAGAATGATAATTGAAAACGATGAAAGAAATTTGCCTACTCGTGAAGGAAAGTTTAAGCAATCAAGGTTTATAAATTGGTTAGGGTCATCTAAATATTGGATCGTCTCTTAAGTCCTAGAAAATTTTTCCCTATGGCTCTACAACAATAAATGAGTTATTACTCTCTATTAGACTTTAAAGTATATATTCAAGGACCTACTATCACCTCCTGAAATATTCTTCCTCTTCTTCAAATGTAGGAAAAAGCTCATCATCTCTGCCCTATATCAAGTATCTCTCATATTGGAGCCTAGAAATATGAGCAATTTATTATTTCACTAGATTCTGGACATCCTTAAATTTAGCCCTTAGTTGGGTGATAACACCTGATTGAGCACTAAGGACTTTAGAATGCTCATTTTCTTACTCCATAGGACTTTGGATTTATTAGTTTCCCTCATGAGGCTTCTGAGTGCTATCAAACTTTTGATGATGCTAGGAAACATCCAGATGTTGACTTTCCTCATGCACCCACTTAGTAAGGAAGTCACATACTAGTGAATGGACACTATGAGATTCCACCCATTTGGTGACCATTTTGTACAACCAGTGATAGAGGGACCCCATCCAGATTAGCAACTATGGTTCTTAGGTCTGAGTGATGAATTGTTCTATGCTCCTCCATTCCCTGTAGTGGACTATGTGATTCTCCATAGAAACATCAGATCCAGGGTCTTCTAGCTCTTCAATGGGAAAAATATCATACTCATTGAAAACCAAATATTGGAAGAAATAGGGTCCTCTTCTGGGATCCTCTTGGTCAGGTTATACACCAGATCAAGAAGATGTCCATCTTTACCTGACCCATAATCTATAGTACCATCTACCCCATCTTGAATCTCCAACCCACCAGTGGAATCACCTATGACCTTACCATACTTTTCATCTAGGACTAAGGTTCAATCAACTTGAATGACTATATCTTCAAGGACCAGCAAAACCATTAGGGAGGGGCCCCAAATGATCCAGTCATAGTCTCTTTCTGGGCACAAAATTCTTCGAGCACCACTAGATATAAGATCATTTCAATCAATTTGATCATTAAAGACCAATTGAACTCATGTGAGGGAAAACACATACATAGGATAACCATATGAAGATTTTTTCTTTGAGTATTAGCGGGGAGTTCCACTATTGAAGATCCATCATCTCCCGATGGTACCTCAACACGCATAACCTATCCTCCCAACGTTGGTCAAGTAGGATCTGTATAAGCACTTATTTGAGGATGAGAAAACAATATTAACACAAAATATTAATGAATAGTTTTTAAGGGACAAGTGAATTAGGATTAAATTTTTCATTGAGTTAAGGGGAATTTGATGATGAGCCACCCCAAGTGCATCACTTCACCATCAAAGGGAACTACCATTAGAATACCAAGGTGTGGTCCCCCAGAGAGGAAAAGGAGAACCAGAGGCTCTAAGTAATCACGCTGACTTCCTAAACTAACCCACTAGATATTTCTAGCTTGAGCATAGACCCTGGAGAATGCACTCTGAAACATGATGGTGCACCATCACCCCCTCCAGTAGGGGTCCCTTGACTATTTGTGTGTTTCTCATGTAGAAGACAAGCGTCATTTAAAGATTATAGATAAAAAATGCGGAGGATTTAGGGAGTTAGGTATGTTAATAGGATTTCCTTGATAAGTATGACCAAGGATTCATCAAAGGATATAATTTCTTATATCTCCCAAGGAATCCCATGGTTGGTAGATGTACCTTTGAATTCTTCATCATTGGTGACCTGCACATCCTCATCCACCGATTTCTAATAAGGCGATTCATAAATAGGTGGTGGATACTTCCACCGTGTATCATCAGCAAACATCACCTATATTGAGTTGGAATGTATATTGAGTTCCCCTCATTGGTATGCAAAGGCATACATGGGTGTCAGGTGTGAATGCCTCTCATGGAATCCCACATTAGCCATGATCTAGGAAAGTACAATCTTTGGTAGCTCAACTAAATCTCAGATCAACTTCTACTAATGTTCCTCATAATCACAAAAACTCGAAACAACCTCCACAGAATGGGTTTTAAACATCCACAACCAGTTGTAGCATGTATTTTATCTTCTTACTGAGAGACTCCCTGACACTGTTCGTCCCAACATTAGAGTCCCATACTTTCTCCCAATATTGCTTCTGGGATCCCTCAACTCTATGAGGAGGGCTGAAACAACACCTCCTACCATCCATACCATATCTCTAGCTTATATTAATCATGACATCTAGAAAACTCCCCAGAGAGAAGACCTCCCACCACCTTGTTTCTCAAAAACCTCACTTGTTGGCCAAACCACTCGTATTTGTTGACAGAAGATCACAAACTGTTATTCCTGAGAGAAAATTCATTTAGTGTGGAAAGTCTAGGATCCTCAAAAGGCCCCCTCTTTATGTTTATAGGCATGTACTGATGGGTTACATGAGCCTGTAAATATTTTTCATTCCCAATTGCAAGAGTTGCGTGCATTGACAGGAATGACCTATCTACAACTTTCTCTCCAAACCAAGCCTTCATATCCCATTTCATCTCATATTTCAAGGTGGTGAATTTTTTGGCTCTAAAATATTATATAGGGCATCAAACTACAAGTATTAGGTAAACTGAACATGACACCCACCCCAAACAACAATTCTGTGGCCAATGAACTAGGAAAAAACAAGTTTTAGCATGTGACCACAAATATAGAGTACTTCATGAAACCTAGTTAAACCCCAAAGACAATGTATAGTTCTGTGGATTCTCCAGAGGTTGGAAAATCACATAATAATGGTTCATGAAACTAATACTCTATTCTTGGAAGAAATACTGGTTCTTCACAATAATGAATCATTACACATAATACTTCCCTGATGTCACCAAAGTTGTGATACAAATGCAATGTATATCAGTGATGTAGCACATCTAATCCCCAATGGAAAAGGGACAGAGATGTGTGAAAATAAACTTTCCTTCCCAAGGATTTTACTTCCAATGATCTAGTATTTTATCTATAAATAAAATCTCACCCCCTCCATATGGGTAGGATATCCGAAAGAAAAAACACCTCTCTCATGTGCGCAAATCCATATATTCCATGACTACACACAACATGGAACACTCAAGGTAGATAATCCTATGTGATAGAACTCATGCGGTCCCAAACATGGATTGGACTACATTAGGGTGATCCTCACAGAATTAATGCTAAACCTACTTGGTTTCACATAAAGAACCTACCAATATGAAACCGTGATCCATCACAAAATCCCAAAATTTGATCACAACACTGATCCCTTTGTCTGTTGGATTCCCATGTCCTAAAGATCTCTCCTCGCACAACTCTTATGCGCAAATCAAACCAATTTTGCACAATAATTTCATGGTCCCCTTCTTGATGTCCCCTATTCCACTAGTTTAACAATTACCATACCTCTTACTTGTTAGCATAGGTACAATAACCACCTATTCTTCTAAGCATAGGGACTATAATTTGGACCCTATGATTACCCACTCCTCCATGGAAGTGACAATACCATACCTCTTCCTAATTCACATGATCAGTGGTGATGTAATCCCTAGGGGTAAGAAGTGAGTTCAAAATGTCTGAGTTGTACGATGTAAAACTACCTAGTTCCAAGTCCTAGGCATATGACGTTAAACTGTAAAAAAATGCCCACAACACATGATGACAAACTGTAGCCTTACCCTATGTGATGAACACATGATTCCCCATGTATGATCATCATAATATTCCACATTGTCTCACCCCAAGTATCACACATTTCTACCCAGTGCATATTTTATGCATAAACCCACATCATCCCTCATTGAAACTACTTTCGCGACATGATCATGCTTACCACATGACATTAAATTTCATATATTGGTCATATCACATGAGCTTATGTTGTGGCATCAAACTATGAGGGTTTTTATTCATGTCTTTTAAAAATGGTTTATAAGATGACTCATTGAGGTTTATTCTTGACAATGGTAAACTCATTCTATGACATCTTTACTCCCAAGGACACACCTCCCAGATCTTCCTCTATGGGGTGTTCTTATCCACAACTATGTAATCGCCTATATGGGTCATTTTGATCCCTTAGTATGCTCATGGTGTGACATCATCCCTCAAAGGTACATGCCTCCTAGATCTTCCTCTATGGGTCATTTTGATCCACTACTATGGGTCTGCCTCTATGAGGATTTCTTGTCCATTGGAAAACTCATGGTGTGAAATCTTTCCTCACTGGGACACAACTCTCGAATCCACCCCCAAATAGAATTTTGATCCATAAATTTGGGTCCAGCTTCATGGAAGGTTATAATTTAATGGTAAACTCTTGGTGTGGCATCTTCCCTGCTAGGGATGCACCTCTCGGATCCTCTTCAATGGTGCATTATGATCGACAACCCTAGGTCTGCCTCCAAGAGGTATTTTGATCCATTGGTAATATTAGGTGTGACATCTTCCCTCGAAGGGAAAAAAATATAGAATCATCCTCATAATGAATTCAATCCCCAAATGGAAAACTATCTTGGTGTTCCCTCTTAGGGCCACACCTCTATAATCTGTCTCCATATGGAGTTCATATTATCCAACCTGTCTACACTAGATGTTAAACTCATGCTATGATCTATCTCAACAAGACGTTCCAATCCTTATCTACATGATCTAGAACATGTGACCTATCCCAGAACACACACATCATAAAAAAATGGGATTACACAGGTAAAACCCCTTGGAAGAATTATTTACTGGCATTAATTACCTCGTGATCGACACGAGATGCCTTCAGTTCCGTGCCTAAGATACCTCACATGAGAATAACTACTAAGAGGAATAATACAGGTGATTAATGCGCTCAAAGACTAGATGCCCAGAGATTCCAAACATGGCTAATATGTTAACCAAAGGTTGCTGTCATGGAATACAAAATCATCTTAATTAACATATATTCACAAAGAGACGACGCCGAGAGTGTGTTCCCTGGAAATGAATTAAATATATGAGGGATACCCAAATTAGGAAATGACATATTAGGAGGAATCCATGGAGGGAGGAACTTTCATCATATCATCCTTATTAGATCAAGGAGTAAACATCACTGATGAAAGTAATGAAAGTCACCTGCCTTTGGAAAGAAAGAATGTGGGGAAATATAAAGCCAGTGTGAGAATTCTTATCGAGGCACATGCGGGCCTTGGAAAAAGCATAAAATATAACCATCGATTGGATATATAATGGAATTAATTATATTTATTCATGTTATTTGAAATTTAACTTCAATATTTATCTATTTCAAGATATTTCATTATATTTTATCTTAATTCATTAGTGTTCCATCTCAATCACCCTTCATTGAGGCATGCTATGATATATTGATCAATATTACTTTCTAGGGTCTAAATACCACCACCATGACTTATAATATCATAAATTATTTTTTAAATTATAAAATTCAATTCCATTATTTCTCTTCATTTCTATGTGATACGATTCATGTCTTTCCTAAAATATAAGGTTCTTTTATAACTCAATATGATTTCGTATGTTATAATATTTCTATATGAGTTTCTTTATCAATTTCATATGGTATACCATATTTTTTATATTGGGAGATAAATTTTGATTAAAATAATATTTATTGGTGAGTTATAATCCATTTTGAAAATACAAATATGTTATGAATAATTCCCCTCAATTCAAACAATGATTTCCCCTCACTGACTATAATTTCCCTTCCCACCAATGTTCTATTTTTTATTTGTAAATCTCATTAAATTATATCACATGTGAACATGATATTTACCTTCTATATTTTCAAAATAATATTTTATTATCATTATTTATTATAATGGAATTCAACAATGGTGTTTTAAAGCATAAAAGAGATCTTCTGTACCACCAATGTTAATTTTCGGGTGCATCTTATGATTATCTTTATCCCTTTCACATAATATTATTATAAATAACTTATTAATTTTTTTTATATATTTACCCTAAATATATATCAAGTTAAATATATTTTTAATTATTGAAGTTATACATATTTTTAGTTCACTTCAAAATTCCCACTTCAATGTAAACCCTATTTAATGGTATGTTTTATTTCTCATCTCATATCTTGAATCAACCGCATAAAATGTTTTAAAACCATGAATAGATTATAAAAAACTCATTATTTTATGGATAACCCACTTTTTGTTAATTTGGTTTCATGGAAAATAATAAGCTCTTTCTTTCTTTAAAAATAACCATACATATTTTTTAAGTCATTAATAAGTGGTTCATTTTTACTCCCTATTTTGCTAAATCTTTCTCATGGATTTTATACAATATAAATCCTTTTTAAAGACCTATATACATTTTTCGATGTTTTAATTTCGAAATTATTTAAATATGTTTCTCTTCCGAATCTTTATGTTTCAACCTTTGGGCATTCCTTGAATCGGTTTTAGGAAACCTACTTAATTATCATGGTATTGCTCATGCTTATGATTTATGTAATGCTTCTTTTCCACATGTGGATCACAAATGTATAATTTTAATTATTTCATGGGTGTGTGGGAAATTATATATTCCTTCAATGAAATGGGTAATGATTTTATCTTTATTGATAACATTTATGTTTCACATGCAGTTATCCTAAACACATTGTGTTATGTGATGGGTGGGTCTATAATTATATAGATCCAAAATGAATTGGGTAATTATTTAATATCATGAGATACCATGTATGGAGCATGATATGTTTTCCTACACACACTATGTTATGTGATGTGTGGTCTAGGAATTATATATCCCTCCAATGCATTAGGTAATACTTTATATCTATTGAGATGTTATGTAATATATTAAGGAGTGAGCCTAATCAACCATTGTATTTTTCTACTATGTTTATTGGAATAGGGAGTGAACCTAATACACCATGGGAATTTTTACACTTTATGATGATTTTTTTAGGAGTGAACTATGAATTATGTTTATGACGTGATATCTTATATTTCTGCAATATATTCCATAAATCATGGATCTTTTTCTTTGGTTTTATTATTACTTGTTTTATGGATTAATATCAATCTCATTATGATTTCACATTACACATATTTACTCTCATGTTATTCATTATTTCCAAATTCAATCCCTTACTAGGATTTCTATCTCACACTTTTCCCTATGTATTTTCCTTAGGGTATCCATGCAGTTTTAGAAGATCTATGGGAGTTTTGAGTACTATGAGGAACTTTAAATAATGATCATTTTTTTATGGTTAAGATGATGTATTTGTATGTATAATAATTCAAATCCACTAGTCCTTTAGGTTATCTAATTTTATTGTTGATAATGTATGTTATAGATCATGATATAAATTTTGTTTGTGGCTTGGGTTGTTATAGTCCCAAGACCAAAAGGAAAAAATGTGACTTGGACAAAGTGGGTGTTCAGAAATTAATTAAATGATAAAAGGGAAAATTTTAAGGAACGAGGCTAGAATTTCTGTAGATAATATTCAAATGTCCATGGAGTTGATATAGAAGAATCATTTTCTCCTATGGAAAGGTTTGATTCCCTATGTATATTCCAAACTATTAAAACTCATATTAAGTTTAAAAATTATCAAATGGATTTGAAATCACCCTTTTAAAATGATGATCTAGAGGAGGAAGTATGCATTGAAAATTATGAGGGTTCTATTATTTAAAATGATGGAACTAAGGTATTAAAGATAAAAAATTCTATATAAGGGATAAAATAGTCTCTCAAGGCTTCATATTCAAAGTTAGATGGAAACATATGGGAGAAAAAATTCATTTAAAGAAGGTTTTACAATGAACTTTATATAAAGGAAATGAATGCATACACTCTTATTGTAATTGTTTATTTTGATAAAATTGTTTTTGTAGGTGGAAAAGAAATAAATCCTAAATAATTTTCTAGAAAAATAAAGAATAATTTTTAGATGAATATGATCAAAGAATTTATGTACTTCCTAGAATTAGATGTGGCACAAATGAAAGAATTCATTTTTATTTCCCAGGAGTGGTATGCTAGGAAATTATGGAATGAATTTAATATGTAAGACCCCAAACCCATATCTATACCCTTATATATTAGGATAAAGCATGGAAAGGGTATTGATTGGTATAATGTGAATCAAAATTATTTCAAAAGGATTATTGGTATATTACTTTATTTCCCTTAATCACGATATGATTTTGTTTATACATTTTTTTAAAGGTGACGTCTTGGCCCAAACGACCAAAGAACAAAATTTATGTAAAGAAAGTTTACAAATTTCTAATGTATGGGATCATATTACAATATTTTTCAGGAAAGGGAATAAAAGTAGTGGATATTTCTTTACACCATGTTATGTCTTGAAATGTCTTGATTAACTCCCAAGTTGTCCAAGCTATCAAAAACCACGTTTCCTTCCCGATAAACATGTTTGATGATGTAGTTCAGTTCGGTGAGAGAATGGTTGCATTCCATCCAACGAGTAGTAACCGGCTAAGCTAAATGTGTTACGCCATTCCAAATTCCTTGAACAATGGTCGTCGAGTCACTTTCAATCCATAGAATGTTCCAACCATAAACCATGACAAATTTAATCACATGAATCAAGACCATCATCTCAGCTTAAAGGGAAGAGGAAATGCCCCAATTGCCCATGAAGAAACCTAGAATCTATCTGAGGTGATTTTGGAAGACAACGCCACACCCAGCAGGTCCTGGATTGTCCATAGAGGTGCCATTTATGTTGATTTTGATCCATCCAGGGAGAGAAGCTTTCCAGAACACCTCTAGGGTGCTATGTGGATGACAGTAGTCTCCATTGATCTGTAGATGTTTCATGATTCCAAAATCTTTCATGGTGTTGTGGTAATGACCTTTTTGAATCAAAGAAGCTTCATGCATGGAAATTAAGATCTGGGTTCGACCAACATTAAGATTGAGTGATTAGTTGTTATGTATAATTGCATTACAATCATACCATATCACATAGTGATGTTTAGAAACTTCTGTAAGGAAAATATTTGAAATTTGCTGGGATCCTTCTATCTTTGCACATTTCATAAGTTGAGTTTTGATAGAGTCAAGAATCAACCATGTACAATCCAAGATGTCAAAAATATAGTTCCAAAGAGCAAAATTAGTAGAAAAAGAAAGGAAGAGGTGGTTTGCATCTTCACAGTGTTGATTATAGATTTTAAATTTAGAGCAAAGCCAGATTCCAAACGATTGAAGGAAAATATTAGTTGGAACTCTGTTGTGAGCAAGGTACCAGCTGATACTGAATCTCGAGGGTTTTATCCAAGGTTTGTTGAATTGTTTAATCCAGCTGTAATTGTTCTCATTGTTACAACACATATGAGTGTTGTAATTTTTTAAGGTAAGAATTCCATAGTGATCCATCTACCAAATTAAGAAATAATTGTTGTAAGAGAAAGTATATTTGTCAATGAGATTCAAAATAGTATTTGGGTGATGATCTTGTTGAGAATTTAAAGTGTCTTTGATAGAGCTGTTGGTGTTTTTAGGAGTTTGATCAGGAGAAATCATAGAGATTAAAGGTGTTCCAGTCCAGTTATCTAGCCAGAATTTCATGGAGAAATCTATGGAGACCATCCATCTAGAATTATTCATAATGTTGGAAAAAGAGTGATTAATGGTAGACCATATGGAAGAATTAATAAAGTGCAGATTTCTTGTCTTAAGTTTATCAATAAATATATTTTTGAGAAAAACGATAGATTCGGAAGAATTTTGAAAAATATTACAAGTAAGCCAATCTTTACGGGCTTTATTGAAGTATTTTAAGATGTTTATACCAATTCCATAATTCTCAATAGGTTTGCAACAAGTTGACCAGGGGACCATTATGAACTTTTTTTGAAGAGTATTACCAGTCCAGATGAAATTTTTAATAGCTGTGTTCATTTTTTGATAAGACCATCAGGTCATTTGTAGAACATCATGGAGTAGACCATCTTATAGACAATAGTGGATTTAATAAGGCAAGCCCTTCCTACCATAGAGAGATATTTACCCTTCCAAGATGAAAGTTGCTTTAGAACTTGATTAACAATAGTCACATAGTGGCCTGATTTGGGTCTACCCCAAATATGGGGACACCAAGGTAATTGAAGGGGAGAGAGCCTTCTTTCAATCCCAAATCACTAATAATATTACATTTTTTGTTGGAGGAAATTTCTTCCCAAAGAAGATGAAGGATTGTTTCCAACTTATGTTTTAACCAGAGACCTCATCATTGTAGGAGAGAGTAGTTTTGAGGTTAATAATGTTTCTTTTGTCTTTTTGAAGTAAAATAATTATATCATCAACATAAAATAGGTGAGTAGGAGCATTAAAATTCCTAAATATATAAACAGGTTTCAGTTTATTTTGAACCACCAGTCGATTGATCAATCGACTGAGGTAGTCTTCTGTTATTGAGAAGAGAATGGTAGAAAGAGGGTCAACTTTTCTGACACCTTTGGTTCATTTAATGTAACCTTTGGGAGAGCCATTGATCAAACTGGAGAGAGTGGTCGAGTTAAATAGAGTTTTGACAGTAGTGATTAAATGGGTACTAAAACCAAAACTTTGAAGGTCTTTGAAGATAAAACTCCAATCCATGGTGTCAAATGCTTTCTTGATGTTATTTTTAATAGCTATGTTTCCACCTTTATTAGTTTTATTCAAGTTGTTGATACACTCAGAGGCAAGAAAAAAACAATTTTGAATAGATCTACCTCTTATAAAGCCAAATTCATTCCAAGAGAAAATTTTGTCGGTAATAGTAAATAGAATATTAGCAATGATTTTGGTTATGATTGTGTAGAGAGTTTTGATAAGGGAAATGGGTCTAAAAAGATGAATTTCATAGGAATTATCCACTTTAGGTATCTTGGTGAGGAACTGAGCATTAATTTCAGGTGGAAGCACCCAATTTGTGAAAAAGTCTTTAACAAGATTACAAACCTCGATATGAACTACATCCCAATAATGTTAGAAGAAACCATTGTTAAAGAGATCATGACCCAGGACACTATCAGGATTTAGACTGAAGATAGTGTCTTTGATTTCATGATCCAGTGGCATGTTAAGAAGGAAGGTATTTTCCACATTAGTAATAAAAAAGTCTTTGTTTTTATCAGGTCCTTAAAATTGGTTTCATAATATTTGACTATATATCTAGCTATGTCATCTTCCTTGTCAAAAATCTTATCCCCATTATTTAGAAAGGTTAGAGGTCTGCATAAATTCCTGAATCTTTAGAGGGAGTTATAGAATTTGGTATTTTTGTCACCGTAATTTAACCATTTAACATTATAAGCTGCATTTCTCATATTTTCCTTATAATTGATCAAGGAATTGAGATTGAATGTAAGGTTTATTTCTTGAGTGGGGTTAGTGTGGAGGTCAGAGTTGGTGTTTTTGTTTTGGAGATCTTTGAGTTTGTTCTCAAGAAGAGAAATGTCATTGTTAACTTGTCTGGATTTGGATTTACACCAAGATTTGAGAGTCTGTTTGGGGTGTTTTTTTTTGAGGTTGCAAGTAAAGGCATCATTGCTATGAGACACAATGGACCAAAAGTTTTGGATGACATAATTGAAATCCTTATCAAAGAACCACATATTATTGAAACGGAAGGGTAACCTAGGTTTTATGTCTTTAGAGGAAATATTTACCAGGATGGGATGATGATTAGTGTTCAGTCTATGAAGAGGGATGCTTGAGATATTGTCTCATTTATCTAAAGCTAGGACATTCGTAAAGGCTCTATCCAATTGGGAAGAAACCAATTTATTGTAATTACTTCTATACAAAGTGTATTTCACACCAGTGAGATTAATTTCAATAAGATTGTTGTCCTCGATCGATGATTTAAATTCTCTCGTGGAGATAGTGGCATGAGATTAGCCAATTTTTTTACTAGAGTTAAGAATAGCATTAAAATCTCCCATAAGAAACCAGGGGAATTAGCGTTAGTGCCTAAATAAGAGAGGTCATTCCAAAGACTTATTCTTTCTTGGTATTTATTGTTAGCATAAAAAAGGAGTAGAAATTATGAGTACCATCATTGGTAAAGGTGAAAGTTAAAATCTGATCTGAGATACTAAAAACATTAAAATCCTGTAAAGATGAATGTGCAAAAATCTGTAATGATTTAGCATTTAGATTATTATCTATTTCACTCGAAATCATATGGTTGTGTTGACACAAGTGAAAATATTTATAGGAGAAAGATATTTTCAGTTCCGCAATAGAAAAAATAAAAAGGCGATGCATGTTAACCATTCTTTTCAGAACATAGATGGTGTTAGAGTTGGCAATACCCGGAAAATTCTAAATAAAGAACTTCATTTAGACATGTGTTTGGAGTTAGAGCTCCCATTTTTCTTTTTTCTAGGTCCTTAATTTCTAGTATATCTTATAACCTCATGAGTATTAGTGGTATTTTCTTATTCTTTATGAGAAATGACATTTTTGTCATTAGAAGATTTTTTAAGTGTGTAGTCATATATGAATTTGTGGTATCCTTTGAACCTGGTGACATGTCATTGGAACTTTGAGATACCAGGTTTTCAGAAATTGCAGCACAATATGAATTTAATAAAGTAGGTGGATTATAATTACCTGGAGCCTTTGTATCCACTGTGGACAATGACTTGTTAAAGTTAGATAAGAGTATTTGTTTCTCTTCTCAGGGATCCTAATTTTCCCACATATTGAGCATTTCAATCACAACAGGTAGACTATCATGTAAAAAATGTTCTAATGGCATGCTAGAATAAGTAGTTGAATTAGTACATAGGATCTATGTCTCGGGTTGAACAACTTTGTTGAGAGAGATAGTGTGAGTATAGGGTGTTTAAAAATCTAGTGTTTTGGTTTCATTTAAATTTTTGATTGTGGTAGAATTTGGAGTTAAAACTGGGTCACTGTTTCTAGTGTTTTTTGAAGCACTGAGGGTTGGTTCAGAGATGTTTAGATTACATAAGTGCAATGAAATATAATCATCAGCAAAATAATTAGTGAATGATTATGTGGAACACTTATAATTAAGAAATTAATTGTTGTCATTATGTACATAGAGAAGGTTTTCCGACTTCATCGGATAGTCTTCACCAACAGTAGTTGGAGGAGTAGGCATACCTGAGACAGGTGGATCCAAAGTAGTCTGCTGTTTGACAGAGTTCAGATGACTCTGCTCCTACTTCTGTGGGTCTCTAAAAACCTGTAAATGTTTTTGAACTAGAACCGAAGATGTATTGTTATGTAGTACAAGTTCCATGTTCTTTTTCATGTCCACTTCAGCATCTACCATGGGTATAGACTGCTAAGTGGATCTAGATGGGGTGTTATCTACTGGCTGAGGCATTTCATTGGGGCATGCACCATAGTTGTGACTGGTAGTACATGTGTTGCAGGTTTTTCATGCCTAGTGGACAACCTAATAGTGTCTAGAACCAGATTTTCAATTTCCATTAAGTGGCATTGATAATTAATCGATTTGTCTTGTTCTTCAACCCCATATACCCAGTTAATACCCGAACTGTCTCCTATATGTGCCAAATTTTGTGTTTTTTGTAACCAAACATCATTTTTCGATGGTTTAGTTCTGTCCATCATGGTGTTTTTTTATTTTTTATTTTTTCTTATTTCCTTACAATCATTCTCAATTGGTATTTTTACTTTATTTCTAATCACCCTACAGTTTTATATAGTGAGACCAATTATTTTACAATGATAACAAATGGGGTGCTTCTACTTATATTCCACTCTTATTTCATTTTTGAAATCATTGGAATTGATGTTAATTGAGTTGGGTTGCTTTGATTCAAGATTTATTTCTACCATAATTCTATCAAAGAGATCCAAGTAATCATTTAATTTCCTATGATCAATTTTTAGAGGATCTCCTATGTAGGAGACAATTTCATTCCGGATTCTTGGGTGCTAAAAAAACTAGTTAAGACCATGCAATTTAATCTAGACTTGTGCCAATGTGTTTCTATATGTGTGTGGGTTAAAGGTCGTGTCCCACTCTGAAATTCTAAATAAACCCCTCTTGAGATTAAGATTTACAGTCTTCCAAACTCCTTCTAAATCATAGTGTGATTTTAATAGTATGTGAAAATAGCCTTTTCTAATGGGGATTAACTTCCAGTTTACACAATTCCAGTAATTTGCAATACATGAATGAATTTTAGTTAAAGTACAAGGTCAGTTACCTTTGTGATAGGAGATGCGACCCATTATAGAGAATTTGCACAACTACACACATTTTTAAGGGAATTAAGGTCCTCTTCCACCAGATACCCACCATTATCCAGATGCTTGACTTGGGAAGGCTTCATCTTGAATTCATTACCTAGATCAGAGCATTTCAGTGCAAGTGAGAATGATATCCCTTGGGATCTGCCAGATAAATCACAGTTGCGGGAGTCTTTCTTAGGAGCATCTTCATTTCATGTAGCCGCTGTAATATTTTTCTTAGGGGGAAAATATAACATCTGATTCTTCACAAAATGGTGTGAATCATAGAGACCAGGTGCGAGGAAATTTTCCATTGAATAGAAAGGTGCAAAGATCAGGAAATAAACCATAAATTGGGGAGGGTTTTTAGAGATATATGGTATACCATCTATCTAAATCCCTTCCATCATTATGCAATAAAAAAATGTGAAATATTCCAAATTAATCCTAAATAAAAACACTTAATTGATTCCAAAAGAGTTCTCAAGTAAATGAAATGTACTTTCAACTTTAGTTTGATGTAAAAAAGGTGTTATCACCTAAATATATCTAGATTTACTAATGTTGATTAGAAATTTGATTATAATGACATGAGGTCAACTTAAAGTGTAAATTTCATCCTTGGATAAATCTATGTGGGATAGCACTGAAAGGAACAATTTTCAGTTACATTGATCACTGTAGAGGTAGAGTATATGTATGTTACAAGTGCATTCACGTAGATTATCTAGATGAAATATTAGTAGGAATATTTTATGGTGAAGATTAGGAAACAATTTAGAATATTATGTGAAAATCAAAGGGAAATTGATGACTCTATATATATAGTGAAACACTCTAGGTATAAATATATTGAAATCATATTTCAATATATTTATGAGAATATTTATAATGGGGATATAAAACTGGAGTTTATTCCCATGGAAATTAATTTTTATTATATCTTTACCAAAAAAATCCCAATGATATATTAGGTAATTTTATGTTAAACATGGATTTTAGGAGCATCCCTCTCATTTTAGGGACATTGGGTATACTAGAAATGTTATTATTATTTTTTTCCAAATTGGGAGAAGAAGTATAATACTCTATAACTTTTAATTTATGAATCAAGAGTTTAAGTTATTCCAAAAACTGTACAAAAATTGTTATGAGTGTTTGAAATGTGGGGGATAGGAAAAAAAGCACTGAACAAAAAATTTGTTTTCATTGAGATATGAAAATATCTCAAAAATACAATTTTATCTAGTGTTGTAGTGTAAATATTATTATCATTGAGAAAGTTACATTATTTGATGTTATCTTGGTGAGTTTTGTTTAATGGTTGATAAAAATCCCAATGGGGAGATTTAAGAACCCACCCGAATTATTGAAGAATGTTTTGGTTTTTTTAAACCAAGAGTAAAAAATATTAGATTGTGATTTGAAATGAGTTTTATTTGTCCAAGTAATTCTTGACATATTTTAAGATAATTTAGTGTATTGAGAAGGTCATAATTTAAAATGTAGAATCTTTGAATGAATGTGAAGATTCCTAAAAATTCTATGCTAGTGCTGAAAAATTGATAAGTCTAAAATATCTCATTAGGGAAATATTCTGTTTGATTAGAGTAAAATAATTTTTTTAAGGGTCACAACATTTTCTTATGGGTGAATTTTTATTTAGTAAGGGTCATCTGTTTACTAGAATATTAGAAAGGTAGGGGAATCACTAGGCTTTTTAATGGCCATCAGGACTATTTCATAAGGGTGAACTATATTTCATATGGGTCAATCAGGTTTTATAAGGGTGTGATTAATTTCTCTATGAGACTGCTATAATCTATATAAGATTCATTTTAAGGTTTTTTTGAGTGCATAAGAGTTTTTTAACTCTGTATACAAAAATATGGAAGGGTGGAAAACAAAATGGTCATTTACAGTTCATGTAAGGGTAATTTTTTAAACCATAAGGGTTAAATGAATTTAATAAGATTCATCGAGACCCCCAGTTGGATACATACCTTTCTGAGTAATGGTTATATAACAAAATTTAAGTGTTATTTACCCTTATGAGAATGTATTTCTATCAAAAAATAAGGAAGTAGTTGAAGTGAGGAATATGAGATAAAAAGAATACAATATTCCCATATCATAATATATGATATGCGTAACAAGTAAGATGATTACCAATTAGAATTTAAGATTAAAATATCTGGTACTTTTTTTTATTGTGACTCAAGCAATGGTTTGAATGAATTTTAAATGAGAAGATCATGGGGTAATGTTTATCTGGTTTCAAATGTAAATATTTGTAATTCATTATTAATGTCAAATATGGTGGATA
Organism: Viscum album; assembly: GCA_963277665.1. Taxonomy (NCBI): domain Eukaryota; kingdom Viridiplantae; phylum Streptophyta; class Magnoliopsida; order Santalales; family Viscaceae; genus Viscum; species Viscum album. The sequence goes on along the minus strand of OY728148.1, from coordinate 1,672,040,704 downwards.
TTGTTTTATTTCTTAACAAAAATATTTGGCTATTGAAAATCCGAGGGGATTTCATTTCGAATATGTAAATATTAGTCACAAAATTATATGATTATTGAATAGAGAAAAAGAAAAAAAATAAAATAGTGACATAAATTTAAAAGATGACACTATGAAGTGTTATTAAACTGTTGTTCCAAATAAATAGGATATAGTAGTGATAAACCAATGCTTCATAATCTTTGATAATTTGTGTTAAGGAAATATATTTTGTTACTGATCATCTAGAGGTTTGTATTTGTGAAGGAAGAACACCATTATGTTATTACAATCTTTCTTTCATGCATCGAGTGTTCCGAAATATTGAGAATGAAGGACGACTTACACGATGCTCTATTGATATTATTCTAGAAATAAAAGTATGAACCTTGAGAATTAAATCATATTCTCATATGTAGAGAGATCCTAAAATATTCAAATGATATTTTTTTTCAAAGCAGAGCATAACTTATTGAGAGACCAGTGGTTCCAGTATAAAGAATTCATAAATTACTATGAAGAAATATTTACTAATACACTACTAAAATTCAAAGTGTATAATGCCCTTATTTTTTTAATAGATAAAAAAGCCTAAAAATATTCAATGAAGAAAACTACCCTTCTCTTTTATTCTATAACAACATGAGATGTTAGCATAAATTTTTCTATAAATATGTGATTACTAAATTTCTCATTTTAATATTTAAGCAATATATGAAATTTTATTTTTGATAAACGTAATTTTATATTTAAAATGATTTCATTTTTTAACTAATATTTTCATCATATATTATTATTAGTTATATTGGTGTTTATTTAATATGTAAAAATGAATAATAATTAATAATATGTTCAATGTTATAGATTTTAATTAGAAGAAATAAGTGTTATATTATGTATGTTATTGAATTTAAATATAAATTCCAAAATAAATATATGTAATTTTAAATAAATATAGATAACATAATAATATAATAAAAAAATATATATTTTATTAAATAATGTAAATATTATGATTAATAAAATTTAAAGTTGATATAAATTTTAGTAATAGTATAACTTGATAAATATAAATATTGAGAAATAAATATTAGTTCGAAATAAATTATTATAATTATAAATATATAAATTTTATAGATGTGTAATTACATTTATTTTAGACTATGATTTTACTACCACATATCATGAGAAGGGAATCACCAAATTTTAATAGGTCTAAGCAGAAAGTAATGATAAAATACTAACCTTTATTAGCATTAGCTAAAATTGCTGATAAAAGTTATGCTTATCAGCGTTTTTAGCACTGATAAAGTTTTATATTTATCAGTACTATTCTTAGTGCTCATAAAACATTTTTTATAAAAAATAATATTAATATATATATATATATAATTGTTATATTTATATAAAAAAATAATTTTTATTTATATACAATAATTAAAAAACACATGTTTATAATTAATATAAATATGATATACTAATATACATTTTTTAATAATTAAAATATACATATATAATGTTTTAAAAAAGTATTTATAAGATTTTAAGTACATAAATATATATATTTAAATAATTATAAAGTAATAAAAAATTTAATAATAAATATATTTTTTATATTTTTATTTATATACTTATCATTATATGTAAATAATTTTTAAAATATAATTATTTATTTATAATTGTAATTAAAAATATATAGTTGGAGCTTGTCCTAATGGTAACCACCCTGTAATACTACATCAAAAACCTGGGATAAATCCATGCAGCATCAAAAATATGAGGATCAAAAGGGGCGGTGACACCCAACTGGTGCATCAGAGGAGGGCTATGAAAGGGGTGTGAAGGGAGGCTCAGCTTGGCAATGACCTTTGTGGATGACAATGGGAATCATGACAGGGGTGTGTGGGGTGACTTGGTCAGGTGACGAGAATAACGGGAGGGGCGCGATACAGGGTAGATCAGGCAACAACGTTCATGGAGACTCCTTAGGTGGAAAATTGTGATACAAAAAAGTAGTTATAGGTTCTGAGAACATGCGTTACATGCTTTGTAATGGACTCCATGTCCACAGGGCCTATAGGCAATAAAAAATGGGTGGGTTATCCCTTAGGGGGATATGAACTTCCCTATCGAGTTGTATGTGTTGTATTCCGTTCTTTCACTATAATGGTACCCCTATGTACCTATTATTTATATTATTTGTGAACATGATTATGGGTTTCTATGTTTCAAATGTAAAGATTATCTATATTATGATGACGCACATGTTATGTATTAATCAGGAATGTTCATTTATACATTGACACCATTACCATGCTTTTTGTATATATGTGGTAACTCTTTTTTTATGATCTATACTTTACTAGGTATATTATTAATTCATATTAACCAATGAATAAATAATTTTCTCATAAATAATTAAAAATGTACAATAAATTTATTTAAATAATACAAATATTTAATATATTTATAGTTATAAAATTTTAATTATATATAAATACTTTTTAAATATAATTATTTATAATTATAAATATATCAATATATAAAATAATTATAAAATTATAATATATTTATTTATTATAAGTTTAAATATATATATTTATATATTAATAAAAAAATAAATATATTTATTTATAATTATATTCAAATATTTATAAATATATTTATTTATAATTACAATTATAAATATAATAATTCCATATAATTATATAATTAGAAATATCATATTTATATTTATTATAATTGTATAATTATTTATATAAATAAATATTTTTTTTATAATTATAACTTTATAAAATATACATTTATTTATAATTATAAAATTATAATAAATCTATTTATTATATTTATAAGTTTATAAATATATATAATAAATATATTTATTATAATTATATATACAATTAATATATTTATTATGATTTTATGACTATTTAAAAAAATCTATATTTATTTATAATTTTATAATTATTTAAATATATTTATATTTATTTATAGTTTTTTTATAAATATAATAAATATAGGTATTATAATTTTATGATTATAAATATATAATTATTTATTTTTAAAATTAATAATTTAATAAATATGTATAATTATATAAATATATACAAATATATATAAATATATTTATCATATATATAATTTGAAATAAAGATATATTTCATTATAGTTATAATAATTAATATATATATATATATATATTAAATATATAATTTTATAAATAGATATAATAATATAAATAAATTATTTACATTAGTTCTTTATCTTTTCTACCAAAGTGATGATAATACTTTTCTTTATTAGTGCTATAATTTTCGCGATGATAAAGGCACGATTTATCAGGATTTTTTAGCACTGATTAAGCCTTAACTTTATCAATTCTAGAAAGCACTGATAAAAGTCTTTTCTAATTTTTAAAAAATAACACTAATAGGGTCTCTTTCAAATGCGCCTTCAAGCTTTTGCAGAACTAGATTGTCACCACCAAACCCTATATCTTCCATTACTGAACCCTATCATTGTCGCCGCCTTCACAGCTAACTGGTACATCTACTTCCACCAAACCCTACCACTCTCGCCTTACCCTCTCTAAATATAAGGTATGTTCTTCCTCCCATTCCCTTTCTTTATATCTCGCTCATACCCTCGACCTCAGTACTCCCTCGCATAATCATACCCTCATCCTCGCATGCACGTTCCATCCATGATTTCGAAATTCATTCGCTTAGAATCTCCACATATCAACATTTCTCATTATTCCGGTTCTACATTCATGGAGGTAGTTACGATGTTCAATTAATTAACTTCCAATTTTCATATTTAGAGAAAATATTACACAACATCCAGTAAAATCTAAACTTTAAGTCTACTGATTTTAGTTCACCAATGACTTCGTATTGTTTGTTGTGTGTTTAATATTTAATTGAATTTAGTTTTTCATATGAAAAATTCAATTTGAATTGAGCGGTTCTGGTGTATATTCAATCTTTAATTGGAAAACTAAATCTGTTTCCACTGCCTTCCATTGATATTGGTTTTAAAACTCTACAACTTTGATTTTGCAGGAGTCTATAATATTCTTAAATTAAAATCTATTAGTTTGTTATTCAGGAGTGATTTTTGTTCAATCTAATGTGAATCAACTTATCGAAGGTCCTTTGTTTTTTTTTGGATTTAATGTTACATGAATCATCCATTAAATCTTGTTTTTTATAAGTTAATCTGACACTACTCAGATTTAACTTTACAAAATTGAGTTTTTTAGATTTATCCATTCGCTGATCCAATGATTTCAGACATTCCCTACAACATTTCCCCATGCTTACAGATCTTAGCCACTCAAAAAGACATTCCCTACATGCACCACACTTAAATCATTTTCCCTGCATACAAATCTTAACCCCCATTTTGGTCCTATCTGCATGTTGCACACCATAAACTAGGGACAACCCGACATTATCACCTCCTTCTTTGCCTCCTTGGATTTTATGTTTTGAACATCATCTCCCACACCCCTGAACTCAAATTCCATTAGTATTTGAACCCCTATATAGGATACTCTTGTCATTTATATTTAATTTCATACTAACATTTGAAAGAACAACTAGTTTTCTATTAAATTATTTTCTATGCATTTAATAAGGAAAATAATTAATAATTAGTATGTTGAACCTCTAGTAGATATTTACAAAATCTTATAGGAAGAACTAAAAATTCATGTTATGCAAATTCCATTTGACATATTTTATGTTTTTCATGTTTATAATTTTACAGTTTTAATCATTTATAAATTTATAAACTTTTATAAATTTTATAGTATATCATTTTATTTAAATAAAATTTAAGAATAAATTTTATTATATATTTATGGTTTTATAGTTTTTTTCATTTATAAATTTATATAAATTTATAAATTTTATAGCATAACAAAGTATACATATATAGTTTAAGTATAAAAATTTAATAATTATCTATATGTTTATATTTTTTATATTTATATATTAATATACAATTATAGTTTTATTTGTTATAAATTATTATACTTTTATAATTTCATAAATTTTATATTTATATATTATAATTTTATTCTTTTATAAATTTGTAATACTATATAATTCTGTTAATTATGTATACATTTATAATATATCTGTAATTTTATATAGTTTTATATATTTATTTACATTTATAAACTATGTATATTTATTTAAAATATATATGAATTTATAAATTATGTATATTTCTACTCCTTATGATCTAAAAAATTATTTTTTAATGTTAATCATAACATTGTCTTTTTATAAAAACGTTCAAAATGTTTTATGAAATATTTTTTATGGTTTAAATTATGTTTCCCCTCTATTAATAAAGGATATTTCTCTTAGGGGGTTTTGATTCATGATTTATCCATAGAAATTAAAATAATATCAGCAATTTCAAACTCCCAACATGCTAAAGATGAAATAGTTCCCCATGGTTTCATTCATGCGACAATGCCCCCTAACCATTTTGGTTCCTTTGATCAAATAGTTAGGAAGAAATGGATAACCATTTATAATTTGGAAGGTGAAGTAGATATATGGTGATTCCTCCATTATATTTATAAATTTTCTTCAATATGTTTATGTTTTTGATTATGTGGGATGATAAACCATTTTTCTATCTTTCCATTTTCTTTCATGAAATTCATGAGATCCATCTTTAATTGAATATCTTTTGTGTATTTATTTTGTTAAATATTAATATCACCGAATGAAATATGATGGATATGAATAAAAAATAGATGGATTTCAATCATTTGATAAAAGTGTATAAAGATGAAGTAAAAGAGTTCATCAAGTATGTAAAAGATCATGAATATGACCCTTCTCAAATCCTTTTTATGTGTTTATTCTATTGTTATTAATGGAAAATTAGTGTACTGGAGATGGAAGAACACTTGATCTATTATAGAATTGATCAAATTAATAAATTTTGTAATAAACACTGGGAAAAAGTGAATTTAGCTTGCGATTGGGATAACATAGTGTTGTATAGATCATTTAATATAATTAAAAGTGTTTAAAATAAAGAATAATGTATCGAGGATGTGATTACAGATGTGAATTATGACTAAGATTGCATTGAGGAAATGACAAGGACATTTTAAGAAGAACTTTTTGTTTGCCCAAAATTGTCTAAGAGGTAATAGAGTTGTACAAAGACGCCATTGTCTATTATTTTCACTAAATATACAACATTGTAATCTATACTAAAATATTGTAATTTGAAAATAGGAAATGGATGGGGTGAAACGAGTTTTACTAAACTACTTTCCCTCTTGAATGATATGCTCCTGGAATATAATGATCTCCCTATACAAACATATGACTCCAAATGGATTCTATGTTCGATGGGTATGATCTCTAAAATAATACTTTACTTCCCAAATGACTATAAAATATTTCATAAGGACCAAAAATCACTTAAATAATTATCAAAGGGTCATGATTCTTGATACAAGAATGACTAATTAGGTCCTATGAAATTTTTATAGTACGTTCTAATCATTCCAAGAATTATGTTCCTATATAGAAGCAAGGAAACTGTGGGAAACTTCACATGGCACAAATTTACACAAAATAAACATGGGAAACTTCTTCACACAGTAGACTCTCCCCATTCGAAGAGAATTGATTATTAGTATCCTGAATTTTTAAACATCTGAGAGGCCTTTGTCTTGCATTATCTACAAATGAAGTGAATCCTTTTAGTTTTTCAATAATCATTCATAGAGCATGGATAATAATGTTGGTAAATTATAACATTACACCATATATATTCATGAAACGAAAATACATCATGTTATCTATGCTTATATCATTATAAAAAAAATCTAGGAATGATATTTATGTTAATTTGGCTCTATTGATCAAGGATTTGAAATTATTGGAGGATTCAGGTGTTACATTGTATGATACTTACATAAATAAATATTTCACATTGAGAGCCATGTTTTATGGGATAGTAAATGTATTTCCAACTTATGGATATTTGTTAGGATATCACATTAAAGAAACTAAATTTTTTCCCATTTGCGAACAAGGTACATAGTTAATTAGTTTGAAAGATTCATCAAAGACTATGTTTATAGAACATTGATTATTTATACCCCGACGAGATAAGTACAGATCTTGAACAACATCATTCGATGGATGTCCATAAGAATGTACATCATCGTCTCCACTAACATAAGATAAACTATTTGAGAAAGTAAAATATGTGGACACTAATTTTGGTAAACCATTTTCGAAAAACTTTATAAAACCCAGTTGGGAAAAAAGATCAGTTTTTTTAAATTTCTATACTTGAATTGTCTATACATAAGAATTTTTCTTTATATTATTCATGTTGAAAAAAATCTATGTGATATTGTATTTGGAAAGTTAATTAATTCACTTAGAAAAAAAATGGATGGAATTAAGGCTATGTTGGACATAGTTGACATGGGAATACATGAAGTATTTACACCAAAGAAGGGTGAAAACAGAACCATTCTTCCGCCAGCTGCTTATAATATTTTTCAAAAGGAGATATATCAGTTTTTGAACTTATTGAATGATGTAATGGTTATAAAGGGATACTCATAGATTATAAATAATATCATTTCAATGACGGATTAATGTTAAAGGATTTGGAATCACATGACTACCATATTTTTATACAATCTCTAATTCCTAAAGATTAATGTTGCATTTTTCCCAAGAATGTTCATCATAAATTAACTATTCTCTATTTCTTTCTTCAAATATATATGAAAAAAATTTATAGACCCATTGAAATTGCCGACTATGGAAAGGGAAATTTCAATCACATTATATAAATTGGAAATGTTCTTCCTTCCACCATTCTTTGATATGATGGTTCACTTGATTGTTCACTTGGTGAGAGAAATTCAACTATGTGGTCTTATAAACTATATATGGATGTACCCCATTTAATGGTATATGAAGATTTTGAAAGGGTATGTCAAAAATTAAAGTCATCCATAGGGTTGAATTATACAGTGATATATTGTTGAGGAAGGAATTGAATTATATAATGACTACCTGTCTGGTGTAGAAATCCTTGGTCTACAAAAATATCATCACACTGGGCAACTTGTGGGTGAAATAATTTCTAGAAGAGATGTTTTTATAATCAATATAACAAATCGGATGAAGTCCCACCTTTATATTTCACATAATAGTTTGGAGGTTTCCCCATATCTTGAAACCCACAAATAAATTCTTTATCATTTGAATCCATCAAGGGATGAAATATTGATATCAATAACAGATAATCAATAGTTTTTTGGTTGGTTTTAGGACCATATTTCTAAGAATTAAGATGAAAATATGAATTTAATTTCATAATGAATTTTATGGATTGATAGAGGAACAAGTGTGTAATTATTTTCTCATAATGGTTATGTAATTAATGGTTATATGTTCTATAAAAACTAACATGACGAAGTCCATACCATAAAAATAATGTACTTACACTTGTGGATGAAGAGATTCATGTATAAAATATGAAAATAAACTCAATTTATGAAAATATGTCATAATTTAGCGTCATTAAATAAATCTAGGAGTTGGATTATACCACATTCTAGGTGCAAATATTTAAATTCTAGTGACTTGAGAACCCTAGGGATGTTAAAATAGATGAATTGGGATTCATTAAAGTGTATTTCAAGTAAGGATGAGTACAAAGAAAAACTACTTATAATGGATTCATTGGAAGTATTAGTATTTTATGTTTTTGATCATGAAAACTGGAAGTGGTCATTTGTTATGTTATCTACCAAACCACTAAAGGGTTAGATTAAAATTTGACAGAGGATAACACATTCATTTGGATGTCCCAATTATTTTTCAATGGTCCCAATGTAGATTTGGTTTTTATGTAAGAGGATACCATAATTAAGTTATTTGGATACTCTATAGAGGGGTCAAATCTCTTAAGGCTTTAAAAAAATTGAGTTTAATAATTAGCTTATATATTTTTTAATATATGTTATGTTACCTCATGTTATTATTTTTTTGATATTTCATTTTTGTAATCTAAATTAATTTTTAACACTTATATAGATAATGAATTCTATATCATACTTGATGAGAGAATGTAGAAAAATAGCACAGATATGTGACTTCCATAGATGTAATTGATTGTTTCATATTTATATTTAATTTATTAATTTTTATTATTACTCATATAATAATTTCGTTCTTATAAAAGTGGATTTTTTATTTTGAGTTGGGGTGGTTTGTTTGATGTTTCTCATGCTCCTGATATATTGGACTTCGAGTCGATAACTAAGACAATGAAAACAAAGAAATGTGTCAAGAACATATAAAACCATCATGAAAAGGTGAATTCATAGAAATTATTTAATTAATTTAGTTATCATTTTATTGACTATTTTTAAGTTATTTTCGGTATCATTTATATATAATAATTATTTCGTTTTTCAGAGATCTTCTGGAAAGTCATTTTTTCTTTCAACTATCTGCAACAAGCCACAAAATAGAAAATTTTTTCTTTCTATCAATGTTACCAAAATTATAATTACCATTTCCTTTCTTTTTTAAACTTCCAACAATAAAAATTGAGTGAATGTTCATTGCTAAAAAAACATTATCATTTTTGATGGATAGAAGAGTAGAGGGCACATGAACTTCCTATGTTCTTTTGGATTTCCACATCAAGAATTGTTTTTCAGTTAAGAACATCAAGTCAATATGAAGTGTTCGTATTTAGAAAAAAATTTATAATGGAAATAATGGTAAAATTTGAATTTAGGATTGTTTTGAGACTTGGGGACCTTTAGAAATTAGCATCACCTAAATCTGACCCATGATGTGACTGGTATGAATCCAAGTTCTTATTTTTATTTAAAGTTGACACTAATTTTAGTAAAGAGGAAAATTGACACAATTAAAACCAAGTAAAAATATTCATATTATTTTTATACTTTACAAAAATAATCCATAATTCATTTTTGATGTGTACGAATCGGCCACACCCCAATCCGATACACGATGTACCCAATATGAATCAAAGTGTCCGTTATCAGTTTAAAATGGACATTTTATTTCCAAAAGAGTCACTAATTGAATGATGATAAAACATGATCATGATTTCTAGATAGTTTAGGAAATCTATTGAAAATAATTTTTAATGTGTATAAATCATTCTCACATAAAACTGATACACGATCTGACTGGTATTATTCATAGTGTGTGTTTCTAGTTAAAATGATTTTTTTTGTAAAAAAGAAAAGTGACATACTAAAAAATGAGAAAATTCATTCTGATTGTTTTGATACTTTGGTAACATGATCCATAATTAATTTTTTATGTGCAGGAATAATTATAACCTCAATCTGAATGCACAGTGTTACCAGTATAACTCCAAGTGTGTCTATTTATTTAAAACTAACATTATTTTTAATAAAAAAAGTTACATAATCAAAATTATGAAAATGAATTCATATTTTTTTGATACTTTATGAAGATGATTTATAAATAATTTTTGATGTGTAGGAATAATCCTTATCTTAATCCGACTCATGGTGTGACTGGTATAATTCCATGTATGTCTATTTATTTAAAATTTACATTATTTTTTGTAAAAAGAAAAAGTGACATACTGAAAAATGATCCAACCCATTTAGATTGTTTTGATAAATTTTGGAAATGGTTCATAAGTTATTTATAACATGTAGTAATCAAACCCAATTAATCAAATTCTTGGTGTGGCTTGTATTACTCTATGTTTGTCCTCTTATGTAAAATTTACATTAATTTTAATAAAAAACACAAGTAACACACTCAAAAATGGGAAAAACTTTCATATTGTTTTGATACTTTAGGTAAATTATCCATAAGTAATTTGTGATAAGTTATATTATTCCACACCCCAATCTGAAACATGGTGTGGTCGGTATAAATCTAAATGTGTCTATTTATTTAAAATTGGCATTAAATTTAATAAAAAACAATAGTGACGTATGAAAAATCAAGAAAATTAATTCATATAGTTTTGGTAATTTAAGAAAATTATCCATTCGTCATTTTTGATGTGTAGGAATCAGCTAAAACTCAATCTGATGCACAATGTGACCAAAATAATTCCAAGTGTGTCCATTTATTTTAAATTGACATTAGTTTTAGTAAAAAGAACAACTGACATACTAAAAACCAAGAAAATGAATTCAGATCATATTGATACATTAGGAAAAAATTTATAAACCATTTATAACATGTAGGAATCAACTCCACCTCAACCCTATGTAAGGTGTGACCATTATAACTCTAAGTTAAAAAACAAGTGAAATTCTCAAAACTAGGCAAACACATTCAGATTTAAAATGTAAATTACTTTTTATAAATAAAAGTGACATAGTATAAACCATGAAAATGCATTCATATTGTTTTGATACTTTATAAAAATAATCCATAAGTCATTTTCAAAATATATCAATCAAAGACACCTCAATATGACGAACAATGTAACAAGAATAATTACAAGTGTGTCTATTTAGTTAAAATGGGCATTAATTTTAATAAAAATCACAAGTGACATACTCAAAACTGAGAAAACATATTCAAATTTTTTTGACACTTTAGGAAAATGAACCATAATGAGACTGGTATAATTCTAGGTGAGAATATTTATTTAAAATTTACATTAATTTTTATAAAAATAATATGTGACATACAGAAAATTGAGAAAACACATTTGGATTGTTTTCATACAATAATACAATGATCCCTGAGTCATTCCAAATCACTTCAATTCGATGCACGGTGTGACAGGTATGACTCAAAGTTATTATTATCAGTTTAAGATTGAATTTTTAGTTTAAAACGTTTTTCACTCATAGAAAACCCTAAAAACACGCTCATATTGTCTTTTTAATTTAGGATAGCGATTCATAAGTCATTTGTGTCCTTTAAGAAGTAATCTCTTGTCAAACTAACACATGATGCGACTAGTATGACTCAAAGTGCGTGTTTCTAGTTTGAAATGACATTTTAGTGAAAACACAAGTGACATACTAAAAACAAATAAAATTAATTCATATCATGCTGATACTTTCAGAAAAAAAATACATAATTAATTTGTGATGGGTAGGAATCAAACGCACCTTAATATGAAAAATAGTGTGACCAGTATAACTCCAAGTGTGTCATTATTTTAAATTGACATTAATTTTTGTAATAAGAACAAGTGACATAGTAAAACCCAAGAAAAAAAATTTATACTATTTTTATATTTTAGGAAAATTATTTATAAGTCATTTTTGATTTATAGGAATCAAAACCACCTTAATACGATGCACGGTTTGGCTGTTATAACTCAAAGTGTGTCTTTTTATTTAATATTGAAATTTTATTAATGTATTCTTTTATATTAAAATTTTAATTTATTTCATTATAGTATTACTAACAAATGATTTGTTTTCTTATATAGGTGGATTCTTTTTCTTGGGATGAGGTTATTTGTTCAACAACTGATACCATGAGAGGAAGTTTTTAATAGGGGATCACATAAGCAAAAGTATATGAAACATTAATACTTTTAAATTTTTTGGATAATTTTAAATGTAATTATACAAAGCATTGTTTAAAATATATATAGTAGTTTTTTTTGTATTCATGATGTCACATTTATTTAAATTAAATTTTATATTTTTCATAAATATATTACAAGTTTTTTTGGGTGTGATGTTATATAAACAAATCCCTACAACATGTTGGGCCTTTATCAACACTTTTTTTACCACTGATAAATGCCCCATTTATCAAAAATTTTGTAGTGATAATAAAAGGGATCCCCTTTAATTGTGTGGAGATTAACAATGCTTTTTAATGCTGTTAATATCCTTTTTGTGCACCATTAAATGGTATATCTGTAGTAGTTTTTATGAAATATAAGTCAAAATAATTAAATATTAGATATAAAATAAATAAAAAATATATGTGATTGTATAAATTAGACTAAAATATAAAATAATGGACGGTAAATTAAATAATAGGAAAAAAATTCTAACAATTTTAATTGATTGATAGTGATTTGGATTCACTTAGATAATATTATTTAATAGAACTATAATTTATTAAATTATTATTATTAGGTAATTTATATAAATAAATATATACTAAGTTTTATTTAAAACGAATATATATATATATATCAGTGATACCTCAGACAAAATCATTCACCAATACTTTCAATAAAGATGTTTCCCTTTGATGTAGGTAAATGTACAAATTAATAATAATCATATTGTATTAACAAAATAATAAAAAAGGATAATAACATGATTCTAATGATCTGATGATAATAATAATAGATATAAAATTTCTAATCAGATTTTATCCAATATTACGTTAGATGGAAACCTGCCATGGATGGGGCACTACCTTGTGACCCTACACAAACGTCCTACCCATATGACACTAGTAACCCCCTAAAGAACAACACGATCAGCCCCGAGCCACACACCACCTTGGGATGATTCACCCCAACATTCATAGTTTTAAGGATCCCAACATAGGCTGTGCTGATCTGACCCACTATCGCATCAACCAGAGAAGATCTACCACTTGGATAACATTCACAGTGACGATGATGAGTGAAGTAGTGGAAACTATGAGGGGTATCCCAACCAATTGGGGAATAACGAGACCAATCTGAGGAAGATTAAGATGAATCAAGGCAATGAATATTGAGAATAAGTAGGCAAGGAAGGATGCCTAATAAATATGGGGGTGTGCGTATGGTGCATGGTATCAAGGAACTCCAATATTGAAGTAGATAAATGAGGGAGAGAGAAGGTGGCAGGTTTCCCCCTCCCACTAGTTTCCCTAGCCTTAGGGCTCACGGGGTTCCCCCTTGGGTTGACCCTTATATATATATATATTATATTTATATATAATGAAAAAAAATTCATATATGAACTATAAAATGAGAACCACATGACCACTGATCGACAACCACCATCCACACCACCCATCGCTCCACTATCACCCTCATGCACCACCATATGTTGTAATGTTCTTCCTCTCGCCCCTCACCATGGTTTCATCAACAAGCATTTTTATGGGTTTTTTATTTTTTTATAAATGTTTCTCGATCAATTTATTTTTAAAAAATGTGTTTGAAAGGCGATAAGGGTGATGAATCCTTTTGGTTAAGTCGAAAAGTGGTAGATGCCCTACATTCTTTTTTCCAAAAAAATTACTTACATTAAAAATACATTTTTTATATTTGATTTTTTTATTTTTTTGTCTATATATATATTTATAAAAGAAACAAAATCAGTAGAATTTATATGTTATTTAATATCCAACAACACTGCCATTAAAGCAGTCTGGAATTCTAACACCAACCCTCATACAAGGCTACCTTTTATAAGAGGATTTTCCCTAAAAATCATTATACATTTCCTATGTGGGATTCAGGTTCTCCCTTTCCTTCATAGAATTAATAATATTTTTTTATTGATCATTTTTTCTCAAATAATTAATAAAATTAATAAGTATTTAATAATATTATTAAACAAATCAATTTTTAAATATTTAATAATAAAAAATATGCTCTAATTAATTTTTAATTAAATAATATATAATCCATAAAACATAATCTTTAAAATAAATAAATAATAAATAATAAATATATAATGTATAATAATTTTTATTATTAACTGGTTACTAAAGAATAATTTTAAATATTTATTAATGATTAATAATAATTTAATAATTAACTAATTAATAATAATCACTAATTAACAATTAATAACAAATTAATTAAATAATATGATTTACAATTTAATAATACTAATTTCTAATAAATATTAATTACTAGTAAATAATAATTATTAATAAATATATAAAATTATTATTTTAATTAATAAAAATAATAAAATTATTATTTATTATAAATTAATTTAAAATTAAGAAATATTTAGTTACTTATTAAAAATAGTACTTTCTAATTTACTAATTAATTATTAATTAATTACTAATTTAATAATAAAAATTCGTAATTATTATTATGCAATTACTAATAAATAATTAAAATTATCATTTAGTTTCTAAATGTTAATAATAATGATTAAATTTTGAAATTATTAATTATCACGAACCAAGACGGGTTGTAATCCGACCCGAAATCTGACCTAGTCCGAGACATAGCCGGAAGGTCGTTCCCAATCCCCATGGGTTGTCGAATGGTGTCAGACATAAAATTAATCATAGTGGGAAAACTTTTTCTCCCAAAAACTAGGCGTACATAAATAAATAGAACTTGTGGAAGAACCAATAAAATTTGAATGTCAAATAAATATACAAAAAAATCCTGTTAAAAAATACAACTGAACAAACTAAAAACTGAATGAACCAATAACTAAAAAGAAAAAACATAAACCAAACCAAATGCCGCATGATCTTCATGTGACCTCAAGGTCATTACCATCCACAAGACCGACCTACTGTAAGAGGAACATGACCAAAAAACTGAACCTAAAAATTCATTCTGGTCTACCGACACCGAATGGTACAAGTTGTGTGTGATACCAAATGATTAGTAGGCAACCAACAAAGAATCCATGCATTTCCTTTCTAAAAAACGGTTCACAAACACTAGTTTGGAATACAATTATAAAAATTGTTTTTTCTCCTTTTATTATACAAACATTTCTTTCCCATTGAATAGTCCAACAGATACCACTATCCATTTTCAAAATAAATTACCATTTTAAGACAGGACCGCAAACCCAAATCCAAAAAAAGCAATACCAAGTTGAGAAAAAAATAAATAATCAGTATAAATTGGAAAACAAGTACAATAGAAAACAATCAAGAAAATACAGATTTTAAACCATGGGAATTTACTAAACATATCTAGAGAAATTCCTAGACGTACTCAGATCAAACTCACCTGCCATTATATGGTGCAACTCCATAGTCTATAACCATCTGGCCGCCCTAAACTGACCAATCCAGGGGAACATCCCAACATTCCCTATCAAGTCAAGGGATTACCAACCCCTACAATCAGGGCTGATAAACAACCATCACTCAACCCTCTACAAGACTCCTAGAAATCCCATGGTAATATTATACTGTGTAAGTAGGATGCCCTCGCATGCATGACTCGCCTTACCTACCATCACCGCACTTATCTACCAAAAACATTGAAACCGCCTATTTGATAACCCATATAAGTAAATCCTATAAATGGGTTCCCATCATATAAAAAATCATTCATAAGTTTCAAAGGGTTGTCACATCAATGGTATTATAAAAAATTTCTAAAAAATATTCAATGATGCCAACCATGTATTTTCACTTTCGAAAGCACATTTCATTTCCAAAACAACAAGAAGTTCCAAACAATCCTTACTCCGAGTCCACTTAAAATGTAATTAAAAATTATTTCCAAACCATTTTTAAAATAATATAAATAAAAATCTTTAAATATATACAATTAAAAATGGTCCATAACCTTTCATGTTCAATTCCATCTCCCATTCTATTTAAAACCATGATGAAAAAACACAATACATTTAAAGATATCAAACGGGCTTACACTCTATTTAGAAACCAACCACCATTTTTAATGTACCAAATGAGCCATCAATTTGAACATGATATTCCAACCCACATGTAGATCATGAACCATTTAGGAAAAAATGTAGGCTAAAAGATAATTGGGAAGATGAGGGGGGGAAAGGTTGGGAATTTTGAAAGTTGAGTTTATTATTATTAAAAGGATTTACCAAGATCAACATCAATTGCGTTCCCAAACATATGTCCACTTCATGTACACATAGATGTTTTGAAATCAAATGAAGCATTCATAGAAAACCAAAGAACATCCCAAAACCATTTTCTGAAAGTCACCATTCATAACACCACCACACTTAATTTCTTTATGGAAGTGATAAATCACAAATGAGTTTTCAATCAAAGAAAATTAGATCATAAAACTCAATCCACCCAAAAACATTTCTTAATAGAAACAAATCATTAAAGATACCAAAATTAATTTAAAAGGCCAATAAAAATTCAATCGAACACTTTACGTGCATATATACATAGGCATATTTAAATTTGTGAGTTTTTTAAACTACAATTAACCTACACTTTTAGTATATGTGCTTAGCATATATGAGACAACATATAACAATTATTATTTTTAACTAAATATTATTCTATTCACATTTTCTTTTAGTAAACATGAAATTTTATCAATTTTACATGTAAATCTAACTGTCTTCTTTCAGAAAGAGTCTCTTGTTATTTTAATGCAGGATTTCTTGTTCGAACACTAAGGAATTTGAACTCTAGAAGACCACCTATATTTATGGTGCATATTATGGGTGTAGGATAGTTAGGATGAATATATTTTTTATTAATATATGGGTTGTTAATTTTCATATGATTATTAGTGGGTAAACATCTCTTGAGAAAGTGGTCAGTTATTCTTCTTTGGAAGAAATGATGAAATATAAGGAAAATCACAATGTGTGGAATACTCAACTATTTTCAATTACCAGAAATAGCTATAGATAGATATCGTCTTTTAATAATATAAAATGAGTTTATAATAAGTTAAATGTTACTCATTTTTTATCTTCTAAAGTCTTATAAATTAAAAAATCTATGTTGATAGAAGATTTTGAGGATTTTAATTTCTTCCCTTGTGAAACTGTGGCCTAAATGCATCATTGTTTAATGATTGCTGTAAATTATTTTTAGTACATGGGTGATAAATAATTAATGGAAGGAAATAGTGTAGTAAATTTTATTTATATTTTTCCAAATGAGTGGGAATCAAAGAAAAAAACCTATTGATGATACTAAAATTTTAACTACGTTAAGTCAGAATGACATGATTCATACCTTAAGGTAATATGAATTTAAATTAAATAGAAATTATGAAAATTATAAAAAACAAAGTTTTAATTTAATATAATACTAGTAATTTTACATACAATGCATTTAATTCCATGATAGGTTTTTTAACCTAAGGTTTAAGAAAGGAAATTGCAGTATTCAGATCAAAGTAGTTGGGATGAAAATAAAAATGAACTTTCTTATATTTAAAAAATAATGAATTGAATTTTCAAAAATAAAAACATTCGACATACTAATCAGAAAGATTGAAATAATATAAATTAAATTAAGGGAAATCATATATAATTTTCCATGAATGCAAGAAGTTTGGTAATCATAGATAATTTTTTTTAAATAGAAGTATGAATATATAAATTCAATGAAATAATACATGGAATATGTAAAAAGAGTTTGAACACTTAATAAATAAAGATTTATAGTAAAGGTGATAATAATTTTGATAGCTCATCAAAATATATAGGAAGTTATAGTCAAAATATCATTGGTTTTTATTCAAACATTTTAAAGGATGAAAAAATGGTTCATAGATAATGTAATAATGGAATCATTCCGAAGTATAAAAATTGATTAAAAAGTTTCTTATACTTCTCATCATTACTATTTAACATCATCAGATGATGAAAATATAAATTCATTATATTAGGAGGAATATATGAATACATGTAAATGAATAGTAAGATATGTATGTATTATGGATTTTTTTAAGAAAATAATTATGATTTTGTATAAGAAAACCTATTCCTACTGATATTTTTTTTTCCAAAACCAACTTTTGATGTTTCTACAATTTCATTAGAATCATATTATAGGTCTAGATGTAATTCAAATTTATATGACCAAAACACGTTTGTTAAAATTAAATATGAATACTATAGTTTAAAGAAACTCATATATAACTTTAATTCCTATAAATAAAATTTTGATAAAATGTATAAACAACTACAAGCTTATATAACTTCTAATAGAATTATATTTATTTTTGATATATTATATTTCTAATCTAATTACTTTGTACCTAAAAGTGAATTGTATTTCACTGAATATTAAAGGGTAAGTCATTAGGAAAAATATTGTTCTATAAACATGTTTTAGACTTATTTTTTTCATGGAGATTTTATTTCTAAAGAACTATATTCAATTCAACATAAAGGTGTGGTGTAGATATAGGTTCCAAAAATTTTATTTACGAACATAACTAAACTCAATATTTTTTTGGTACCAATATTTTTTTAGTATTTTAAAAAAAGAATATGAGTATTAACATAGAGAATAAATGGTACATGGACAACGGTTTTTCTTGACACATGAATATAGATAAGTTTAACTTTCATAATTTAAAAGTTTCAAAGGGAGGAAAAATAACTTTTGGAGACAACACACAGTTGAAATCATAGGAATCAATGATTTTTATTTCATTGTAAAAATATTAGTTTCTACTGTTTAAATGTTCTAGGTATTACATACAACCTTATATAAATTAGTTAACTATGTGATGTGGGGTACCTTGTGGTGTTTTGAAATGAATAATGTACTATTTAATATTTGTAAGGTAGTTTTATTGTATCTTTCAATTGGATTGATAATGTATATACACTTGATTTAGAGTATATCAAAAATTATAATTTACTATGTTTATGTGAAACTACAGATTTATCTTGGCTGTGTAATAGAAATATTTGAAAATATAAATTATGGACATTACCCAAAATTTTATCCCAAAAATGTTAGATACCATGAGAGGGGTGGTGAATCATGGTGATAAATATTAAAACAACTTCCCTTCAGATCTTAGTTCATCATTACACAAAACTCTATCCTCTCACTTTCCCATAAAAAAGTATGAGAAAAAATGAAATAATGAATGAGAAGTATCAATTTTAATTTGTTCACCCACCCAAGAGTATAAAAAAACATTCCTATGTAAAAAAATCCATTAAAGTATACTGATATTATAAAGTTCAAAGAAGAATCACTATACCTCATAGTTTACAACCAATCACAATTTGAAAGATCACTACTATATCTATTGAAGTATTCTCATTTATCCTTCAAAATAGTCATCTTTTGATCACATGAATCAATATTTTTAACACCTTATTTGGTGCATCATTAAGTACAACTTTCATCCATATAATGAATACCACTTTACCACACATTTATAAGAAAATCCCTTCTGATTCAAATAAGACTAAATTTTGTAAAACCCATTTTCTCAAGTTTAGTGAAATGAGAAAATAATTAAAGAAATATTTAAAACATTAATGGAACATTTAATTTCATGAATCTCAAAATATTTCTTATAACTTTCTAATCTTTAATGAAACTCACAATTATTTTCAAATCTTTTTCTTTCGTGAAATTCCCTTCCTTCATGAAAATGATGTTCTTATAAATCTTTCACATAAATATTTTTTTAAAATTCCTTTTCAAATTCAGATCCTTTAATGTTTTAAGGCTTAATCACATAAAATGGGGGGGGGGGGGGTAGATGTCTATGTTTATAAATTTATTCCCATTTGAAAAAATTTCAATTTCCTATATACATTTTCATGAAAAACTTCATAAATATTCCTAAATATCCCTATCTTAATAAAACATTATATTTTTTTATTTCTTGAATCTTCTTATAATCAAGTAACTTACTGTATTTCATCATTGAATCATACGTATTTCACGCATGAAACTTATGCCATCCTCTAAATTTTGGATCCCAAAAACTTAGAAAATATTTGGAAAAGATAGAACCTTATACACATAATATCCTACACACTTCCAAACATTCCATACCTCTGATTAAGATCTTCGTCAACATAACTTGTAAAAAATAACTTTGGATCTCTACAAATGACCTTGTAACCCTACTTTTATGACAAACACAATCAACCCAAAAGCACTGCAAATTTACCTTGAGGTATATTTTCCCAATAATACCCATTTTTAGTTTGTTTAAAACTCTTCACAATATGATACCAATTTAA
The DNA here is from genome assembly GCA_963277665.1 of Viscum album. NCBI lineage: Eukaryota > Viridiplantae > Streptophyta > Magnoliopsida > Santalales > Viscaceae > Viscum > Viscum album. Next base: position 1,672,019,757 of record OY728148.1, on the reverse strand, counting down.
ATATTCTTCCATATTATACCAAATATTAGCTTCATGTTAACATATATAGGAATCAATTATTTAATCAACACACACTCTAGGCCCACATGAGACATTCCCAGTGTGAGAAACATGAGTTGCATGAAAATTTCTTCCAAAAATCACTTCATTCTCAAAACAGTCCACTGGATTCAACATAAACCCCATCTATTGTTATGTATAACCATTGTTTGATCATCTTTAGCATATTCATATTTAAAACTACCCAAAATTATCTACTCCCCCTACCTTCTTCTCATACATTATCAATGAATCCAAAGGAAACTTTTTTGTGGCTGAAACATTATAAAGAACACATATCAGTACATGATGAAAAAACAGACCATACATAAGGGATAGAGAATCCCTTTTACACATTTATGTGTGGGATGAAAACTAAATTCCAAGATCAAGTCAATTCCCTAGAAAAACCTACGTGGGTAAGGCCTTTGTAAAAATGTCAGCAACCTGTAGTTCTAGAAGCACATACTCCAAATTCAAAAGACTAGGTCCCACATTCTCCTTGATAAAATTATACTTGATTTTAATGTAATTCATACATGACCAGTGAACTAAATATTTTTTATGATTTATAACACTTGAATAATAGAAATGTATTCCAATCAAAGACTTCACTTCAAATCCCAGGTCATCAAGCTACTACTTCATCGATAATAACTGCATGCATGCTTAAGTAGCTATAATATATATGATATAATGTACCAAATGAAATTGATTTTCTATCATATACTTAAAAATCCCAATCTACTTTTGTACACCACATTAACTCTTGCTAATATTTTTCACTATAATACAAAACAAAATCCACTATGCCCTTGATATACCAAAGTATTATTTTTTCTTCAATTTTTTGGATATATACAGGGTTTCCTAATACCATGGTTCCTAGAATGTAGAAATTTTTTTTGTTCATGTCTATGTTATGTAATTTTTTTTTAAAAATGATCAATCTATATTTGGTGATATTTACCACATTTCATTCATCATCTCCTGATAGTTTCAATTTGGTATTTATTGAAGTAATCATATCCTTGGAATTATCTATTCTAAATATAATAAAGTCATATTTGGAATATTTGTATTGTGAAATTAAAGTGTTATTCCTTCCTTCTTCCACCTTTAAACTAAGAAAAATGCTCATTCAAAAATCATTGAACATTCAAACTCACGTTTCGTGAATTGTTTGAATTATTTACACCATGTTTCTTATGATCCTCGTAATATTATAGCATCAACATACACATGAACCATCATCCTTTAATTACTATCATTATAGGCATAGAGGTTTAATCAACTACCCCACACAAAAAATTGAGCTTCTTCAAAAAATGCCCAAGTCTAGAATTCCACACTCTCAGTGCTTTGTTTAACCCATATAGAACCTTATTTAGCCAAAAATACAATTCTCATATTCATGAATGAGAAAAACCATATGGAATCTTGATATACACTTATTACTCCATAATACAATTCTAGAATATTGGACTGATGTCCATCAAGAAAACATTAAATTTATTTTTCATTGTTATCTCTAAGAATAGGAAAATAGTCTCTGGCCTTGAAATAGGTGAAAATGTATCATCAATATTGATTCAACCGATTTGGGAGTATCCCTTGTACAGTAGTTATGATTTGTTCCAAATTACCAATCCATGTTCATTTAATTCTTTCCAAAAGACCCATTTGGTCTTGATGACATTTCAATTTGGTGGTCTCCAAACAATATCCAATGTATGATAATTCTCATTTTGGTCAAGCTCTTCATTCATATACTAAACCTTGTTTTCATTTCAAACCGCTTCTTCAAATAATTTATGTTCTACATGATATAGGAATGTTATTTCAATAAAAACCTCATTCTCCATGTTTTAACTACTGTTGCCTAATCTTCATCGATGTTTTTACTATATATTTCATCTCAAATCTTTTCCTTTTGTGATGATAAATATTTTACATTCCCATACCCATCACCCTTATCATATTTTATATCAAAATTTTACACTTCAACTCTTCTTGAGTTTCTCACATACTCATCATTATCCTGAGGGAACTGTTCATTGTATTGTTTAAGATCCTAGTCATTCTCCACTACATTGACATCATTAGTTTTGATTATTTTTTCCAAACTTTTATTAAAGAATTTATATAATTTTTTTCCCTAAATATACAATGATTATCCCCTCATCTCTATGAGATATAAATTCTCTGTACTTCTCCTTATTGAAAATAAAACACTTACATCTAAATATTAGGAAGTATTTCAATGATAGAATCTTTCTGTACCACTACTCATACAAAGTATTTTCATATTTTCGATAGAAAAATTCCCTATTGGATATATAGACTATTGTTAGGATTTCTTCCATGTAGAATTTATCTGCTTGGTTATTTTACAAAATCATTGTTCTGGACATATTTTTTATTATTCACTCAACCACTCCATTTTGTTACGGAGTTCTCACTACTGAAACATGGTGCTTTATCCCATGTTTCCGAACATAATATTCTAATTGGATGTTTTTTAATTATATATAATTTTCATCTCAAAACATCATAATATTCTATCATAGCATCCTTTCACCTTTACTTTTATATTGGTTTATGGGAATAAACATGTTAGGATTTTAAGAAATGAAAAATATCCATTCCATCTTGCTGAAATCTTCAATAAAAAGAACATAATACTTATTCCCATTAATGGATCCGGGTGAGATAGATCCACACACGTCTCTATGCGCTAACTCAATTACTATAGTTGAATTTTTATCTTTTTTCCTTGTAAAAATTTCTAACAATCTTCACTTGTTAAAAAGCATCACACATGTGAGTACGATCATGTGATTTATTGCAAGTTCTCAAGTTGTATCACATTTGACCAGATCTTCTAGGAAGGGATGATATAGATGGAAAATCCTTTTATACCACAATCAGTTTTCTTCCTCTCTAGATAAAAATCAAAAATCTTATTCTCCATTACAAAGGTGTATATTCCACTTCATTTGATTTCCTTGTAAAAAACTATACCATATTTTCACTTGATGATAAAAAATATCTCGGTAAAGATTATAGCAGGAACCAAGTCACACAATTAACTAAAAGATAGAAAACTATAACTAATACCTTTGAAAACCATTACATATGAGCATCTTAAACCTTTTTCCCCAAATTTGGATTTTCCCACGACAATAGTCTTTAAGACTTAATCATGTATAAATTTGAAAATACCTTCCTCATCATATTTGATGCACATTACAAGATAATTATTTCTCATCATATGGGATGTGCATCCACTTTCATGGATCCATTAAATAGAATGATATAATGCTTTACGGGAAATCCTTACAACCACTATATACTTAGATATTTTATTTTTGATCTAGATCATTGATTTCATGCCTATTTTGGAATGATATTCTTGATCTTCCTCAGAGTTTGATAGACAAACATTATTTTATAGAGTTAAAAATCAATTTTTCATTTTTAGATCATTCAATGATTATTTGTGATGAAACTTATGAATACTTTGGATTTACTTGGGAACGTTCCTATCTATTTTTGATGAGAAATATCTATCCATGCACCTGAATCATCCACACCAAAAATAGTGACCACTAAAATCATTCTTCGAACATTCAACTCAATGTGGCCACCTTAACTACTAATATTCCATTCAATACATTTTTGATATGGAACCAACATTTTGGGAATTACACATATTTACATTACACTAAATACTAATATGAGGTGAATACCATTGATTCATCATTGTCAAAACAGTATTTATTTAGATTCTCCGAACCTTCTAATTTGTGTTTTTAAGAAAATCAATTTTAAACCATGGATCGGGAGATTTTTTTCTATCATTAGTCATCACAGTTTTTTTAATAAAGACGTATGCTAGCCATTTCATTTTGGAATGGTTATTTATTCTATTTTTATGGACCTATATGCACCACTTACATCTTTTCTACCACCTGAGTAGTATTATTTCCTGATGTCATATCTGGAGTACAGATTATCACAAGTTATTCTAATTTTATTCATTGGTGGAAGAATTACTATTCAATTTATTCAATATGTTTGATTTAATCTTTTTCAATGTTAGTCAAACCATCAATCCCTCTTTTATGTTATTTAACGTTGAGATTGTTCTCAATGACCTTTTTTAAGATCTCTATAATTGAATAACCAAGATTTTAAATTTCATCCTTTAGCATAGTATTATATTCTTCTAGATACTATATACATAGTTTGGAATCAGGAACTATTGTATTTGATTTCATCATTTTGGCTCTCCAAAAAATTATCTCCGCAATCGTATCTACAAATTCAGTCTGGAGATCAACTCTTCCTTTTAATTCCACTTCATCATTGTCCCTTTAATCCCTTTTATGGTAGTTACCGTAAACTTACACAGTAAAATCTTCTCCAAGATCCTTGTAGTTTTCCATATCTTTAACCCTATATTCCATTAAACTTTCATTTAATTTTGAAAGAATATTATTTTTTTAAGATTTTTTTACTAACTTTTTTTCTTTCCATTCATATAGGCTAAAAACTTATTCATTGGAACTTCCAGTTCATATTCATAATCATCTTATAACTTCTTGGGGGAACCTTACTACCTAATGCACAACATTTCCACATTAGAATCACAAAAGTATAAGTTTTTCTTTGAACTATCCTTTTCATATATATAGAATTGAGTAAAGTAATGACATGACCTAATTTTTATCTTCCTCTTCTTGAATATATTCAATATTGTTCTTCTTAATGGACTTTAATTCCACCACATTGTACTTTCCATTTCCATCAAAATCAATATATTTATTTCTCATCTTGTATGAGATAATATTACTATGAAAGCAATCAAGTGAGAGATCATTTAGATCCTTATCTTCTAGTATATATACTATTGGATTTAATAGAAGTATAATTATTCTATAGATGGATGTAATTATCTTTACATCATTAAGAGTTTCTATGAGACCATGCATGTCTTCCTGAACTATATACAACCGGTCAAAAATGCATTTATAGACTCATTGGGGTTTGTTATTAAATCATCATATTTTTTCAACATAACTTGTAATTAATATTCTATAAATTTGTTATCACCCACATGTATATTTAATAACATTTCCAACATGTCATGTGATTATTTACATGAAATCACCTTTGTTTAGATTGTATTAGACAGTACTCTTCATAAAGCATTCATTTCTCTGGTGACCGTATCCAATTACATTCAGTCAACTTATAATAAATCCCCACTATCCATACCTATAGAAATACCATGAACCACAACTATAAATACAACTTTGACCAAGTATTAGAGGCGGCGCTACATCTGACTCCTCCATAATGGAAAATTGTTCCAATCAAAGATTTTAATCCCCTTGTGATTAACTACCTCTAATGCATCAAATGGGAGGGAACATATGATTTTAACATTTTTCACTAATACCAATTATTAGTCCAAATATTTTAAATAACCTGATTGGGGGGGGGGGTGAATCATGTATGATAGATTTAAAAGAATACCACTTTAGATCTATTTTCATCATTAAACAAAACACAATTCCCTTCATTTCCAATAGAAAAGTATGAGCAGAAATGAAATTATTCACGAGAAACAAAAATTTTACTTGGTTCACCCATAATGGGATACGTCCAAGGAGAATACATATCAAATGTGCCTATGCACAAAATCTGATAAAAAATACTTCTATTACAATGTTTTGGGATGAATCCTTATCCCTCCTAGTTTACACCTAATCACAATTTCAAAAGCTAACTACGATGTCAACTAAATTGTTCCCACTAATCCCTCAAATGATTATTCTCTTTATTATTCGAATCAATATTTTTTATACATCATTTTTTGAATCATCAAGTTGTAAATTAGTCCACTTTAGAAATTCTAATTTACTATAGAATCATTGGGAAATTCCTTCGGATTCTTATAATATTCACTTTTGAGAAACCCGTCTCTCAATAATTAGGATACCACCAAATCATTCAAGGAACTTTTAAAATGAGGGGGTATATACCTATTTATGAATCCTTCATGTAATGTAATCTGTCAAAAAATTCTTATGAATCCTTCATTTAATTAAATCTACCAAATCCTTCAGAAAATTGATGTTCTTATGAATCCTTCCTGTAATGAAATCTGTCAAAAAATTCCTTCAAAAATTCAGAGAATTTGGATTTTTATTATTTCTTCTTCATTTAAAATGAGGGGGTATATACATATTTATATACATTTCCTCCTTTATATGAAACATTCAATATTTACACCAACTTTTCCTGAAACTCTTCATATCTATTTTTGAAACTACCTCCCTTTGTGAATCTTTAGGGAAAATTTCTATTTTCCAAAACAACTCATAATAAATTAACTTACCATCATTCATTTTTAACTCAAAAATCATACATTAATCTCATAACTTTCATGAATCACCAAATTTCAATGAAACAAAAGACCTTAATGAAACACCAAACTTTTTTGAATTCAATGCATTTTCTATATTATCATGAGGAAGACATGGAAATGTATAGTTTGAGAAATTTTTTCCACCCTCCAAATTTTGGATCCCAAAAATTTGGAAGACCCTGTGAAATTGTGCCACCCTTTTTAATTAATCTTATATAATACTTCAAGATATTCCATACCACTTTTTTAATCATTTTCATTATCCCTTATCAAAAATCTCTTTTGAACCCTAAAACTTACCTTTTCAACCTACATTGTCAGTAAACCCAATGAATTAAAACACTACAATGTTTACTTGTGTGATATTTTCACAAAATAAACTTTATATGAAAAGATATGTAAGATATTTAACAAATATAATTCGTAACTCTACTAGATTTTATGGTGTTTGATAATTTTTTCTATAACATTAGTCTATTTTTTAAAACAAATTTGATGTCACAACTTCCAAATCATTATAATTACTTCATACAAATTTATTTAGTTCCATGAAAATTAAGATAATTGGAAAAATATCTATGTGTATTTCTTGGTTCATGATTAAACTAGATTTACATGGGTATATTTTTTCACATGAAAATAAAAATCACTTTGTCATTTCAATTTTTTCTTCCAATAAAAACTAAAAAAATGTAAGCCTTCTCACTATCTAAAGTGATTATGGTGGATAGTTTTTATACTATAATTTTGAAAAAAATAGTAAGGAATTCTCCTTTACTTTTTTTATCAATAAAGACAACATCAAAAATTGGGGTAGTTTAATGAATAAATAAAATTATTAAAGAATTACTCAAGCCTTGATAAATGAATATTATGTTGCATGATATTTTAGGATAAGGTAGTGAGTACTAGTTTTTATTCAACAAATTGAGTTTTACTTCGACGTTTTCTTAATAAAACAAATAATGAGAATTGGACCATAATAAATAAAAAAATTCATAATATAGAGTCTTTGGGTGTAAAGTATCCATCCAAAACAAAAAATATAAACTTTATATATTTGATCATAATTTTATTTAAGGAATTTTATTTTTTATTATACAAAATGTGAGGCCTATTTAGTATTTTATAAATGAACAAATTATGTTCAATAAATTTATGTTGTAAAATTTAATGAAATTAACCTTGTTTATTAGGGTAAAAAATATAAGTTAGTACTCTATATGATATTTCTAAAAATATTACTTTATATTTACCAAAATATCATTTAAATATGTTAGAAGAAAACACTCCTCAAATACATCAAATGCATATTCTTTATCCATGAAATATTTCAACAGAATATGTTCAACCAATAGTTCTGGTTCAACATACCGATTTACCGAAGAACCAATTGATCTAAAAGAGTAATCTAATTGATAATATCATTTAATATGTATTAAAACCATTCAAAAGATTATTTTAATTAAGAACTCAATGTGAGTATCATTCATTCCTATATCATTTTTAACCTAAACCTAAATTTTATGCCTTAGGTGATGAAAGGTGGATAAGAGATATAAAAGAAGAACTAAATAAATTCAAATGAAATAATGTTTATAATTTGGATGAGTGTCCAAAAGATATTATGGTTATTAGATTAAAATGGTTTTTAGAGATAAATGCGGGGAAAATGGTATCATAATAAGAAATAAAGAAAGACATGTTGCTCTGGGCTACTGTCATGAAGATGGAATAGAGTACGTTGACACGTTTTCAATAGTAGATAGACTTGAATCCATCAAGATATTACTAGACCTCACAAAACAAATGAATTCAAATTTATTTAAAATTATGTTAAATTTTTTTCCATAATGGTTATATTCAAGAGGAATTTTATGTTAGATAACCCCTTAGTTTTTAAGATGTTAAATTTTCAAATTTTTTATTTAAAATTTTTCTAAAAAAGATTTCCAAAGACACCATCATTTAAGAAATTAATGTCAATGATATCATTTTTAGTTCAACATAAAAATATATTTTTGATATTTTTTAAGATTTTATGAAAAGTGAGTTTGAAATGAGCATGATGGGAGGACTTAACTTTTTCCTCAATTTCCAAATCACTCAAAAACTAGAAGGGAATATTTTATATATGAAAAATCATATTAGAGACATACTCAAATATTTTGGTTTTGAAGATTCTTCATGTATAAGTACTATTAAATAAACTTATAAAAATGATCCTGATGAATATGGGAATCATTAGGTCAAAAATATTATCGAGGATTGATTTGATGTTTAATATGTTTAATAGAAAGTTAATTGAACATTATATTTTTAATATGTTTGTGTGAAAGTTTCTCATTAAATATGGAGAAATATCTTCTTAATGTGGTAAAATTTATTTTATTATTTCTTAAAGGAACATTATAGAATGACTTGCTTTATTATTCTTGAAATGTATTTTTACTTAAAAGTTACCCATATGCTAACTTTTTCTGTTATAGGTTGGATATAAAGAGTACATCTAGAATAGTCAATTTTATATGTGAGATTAGTTTCATGGTATATCAATAAGTAACAAATTGTTTTAATCTCTATTGTTGAAGCTGAATACATATTATTTGGATGTTTTTGTGAACACTTATTGTAGATTTAACACACTCTCTTGGAATTTTCTTTGATTTTTACTAAAAATATAATTATTTGTGATAATAAAAGTTTTATTGATCTATATAAGAACTTGAGACATCCCAAACATGCAATTCCCATAATTATAAGACAACATTTTCTTATTAATCACTCAAAAAAGAGATTTTTTCAACACTTTATTAGAACTAAAAATCAACATGCTGATATTTTTTCCAAAACCTATTATTTCAAATATATTCAAATATATCAAACAGACATTGGGAATGATTCAATTAAAGTGATAATCAATTTAATTCATTTTTTTCTATCTCATAAAATTTAAAAACTCTCCAAGAACGTGGGAGGGGATTTTTTTTATTTTTTTGTGAAGTTTTGTTCCTTTATTTTATTTATTTTATCTCATTTACATCTAATAAGATATATACTATTAGTGGATCTTAATTTTAAATTCAATTATTATTTTTTATTAAACTTAAAAATCTTCTATAAACTAAATATCGGTGTGAATGATAATTTTATTTAGAATATTAAAATGAAAATAATTTTCTAAATATTATAAGAAATTTCAAGATGAATATATTTCTGGGACCATCTTCAAAAGAGGAATATTATCTTTCTATTTGAAAATTACTTCTATGAGGTTTATTTTCTTATACCTTATATTCTGCTAATTTGATTTAATTTTTTATCCCTATGATTTTATTTTAAAATTAATATGGATATATATTCATTAAAATGAGAATTTTATAAATCATTACCAAGTTAACTTGTATTTCATTTTTCTCTTGATTATTTTTGAAAATGGAAGATACATTTCAGAAAAATTAGGATTTCTGAAGAAGTCTTGTATGCTTTATAAGGGGGAGAAAATCAAGAGAGATCATTTTTTTAAACGTTATTTTAAGGAGGAGGAAACTAATTATTATTCTTTTTATAAATGGGATGAATTTTACTAAGGTCAATTTGGTTGAAAAAGGGGAAGGAATTGGAATGGTTGATAATCCTTTTAAAAGGGTGAGATGAAAAGAAGGAGAATTTTCATATCTATTTATTGTGTTTGTATATAATGGATTTGTTTTTTAGTGTTATTAGTCAATGGGAAAAAATTTATTCCATCAAAATATACATATATTTATCATTTAAAAATTAGTGTACCTTGTCAATTTTTCACGCATATCTTGTGTTTTTTCAAAAAGCTGGAGTTTTTTAATCAATGATTCACTTGTTTAATTATTTAAAAATCACAATACACTTTTTAAGAATATTAATTAACATGTATTATTGTTCTATTCATCATTTTTTTAAATAAATATTTCTTATAAATGATATTCAAGAGCAGTTAATACGAAAATCCAATGATATGGTGTTTCAGGATTGAATACATTCATCAGATGTAAATTAACTATAGAGGTGTAGGATTAAATCTATTAAAAGATGTGATGTTTTTATATGTTCATTAGAAGATGAAAAAGAAACTTATGATGGTGTTATAATTGATCTTTATGAAATAGGAATTTTAATATTGGACCTATTTATAAAAAAATTTATATGTTCAACCACAATTTTTCTGCTTTGGTGAGAAGGTGTTACTTCATGATATGAAAATATATGGTTATTTTGAAGTTTTGAAGTTTATTATTTTTTTTATAGAGATGATAATCATTGTATACTTTTCATTTTGATTTTATTATCTACGTGACAGCGTTGTGTGAGTTTTTCCTTATAAAATCCATTAGTTTTTCTTGTAATATTTGTGGTTCTAAATTTCTAGTTTGAGGGATTTATGTAAGGGTGAAAAACCTTACTGTGTGTGATGTGTGCATCCAACTTTCCTGTGAAAGGATTCTAGGCATAGGAAGATAGATAATCTGATCCTTAGGATCAAAGGTGCATGGGAATATGAAGGGAGATAACGTGGCAATCTTGATCAATGGATTCTAGGGATAGAAAGATAGACCTTCCAGTGAGTATAAAATCAAGGATACCTAAAGTCAAGTTTACAAACATAATTAATATTTAATCAAAATGTTAGTTGGTTTTATAATATCCTTTTTAGGGGTGTTTTAATTGTGAATCAATATATTTCACATTGTATTTATACTTTTATTCATCTATAATTATTAACTTTATAATTTTTTTAATTTCCAATATTTTTAATTTAGACTAATAATATATATATACTGATAGTTTATAACTTGATCGAAAGATTGTATTTCTGATAATATTAGTATCTGAGGGTTCTGGAAAATTTTGAGTTTTTTTAAACAACAATTCACCCCCTCTTGGGTTATAGCTTCTTAACATATATTGGGTAACAATATATAGATTACATACATAATATAATAAATGATATCCTAACTTTATACCCTATAAATCTGTGTTCTAAAAAATTCTTCTTGATAAAATATATTATGGAAAATAAATACACAATTATATAATTTATGAATTCCCTCATATTAATAAAAAAATATTGACCTTGAAGGGGTTAAGATATATAGATATAGATCTAATGGGTTTTTTTGAATAATAAAAAACTTATATTTTGGTAAATTGTAAAATTAGTTTAGAATAGAGGAATCTAAAATGGGGGTTTTACCAGTTCCAAAAGGCATAAATCCTCAGAATATTCATGATCCTTATAAATATTTAGAAAATATGGCTATGATTCCTTATGAATCATCCATAGGGTCTATCATGTTTTTTATGTTGTGTACTCGAATCGATGTTTCTTATTCATTGATAATTACTATTAGATACCAATTTAATCCCAGAAAGAGTCACTAGTATAGTATTAAGAACATCCATAAGTAAATGAGAAGATTTAAAGAAATGTGTTTTCTATTTGGAGGAGAAAATCAGCTCTGTGTGAAGGGTTACTCAGATTACAAAGCAGTGGATATGATATTTTAATCTAGTTTTGTATATTTCCTTACCTATTAAGCTATTAGTTGGAAGAGTTCTAAAAAATCCCCTATAGTAGACTTTGTAATAGATGTAGTTCACATCACTACATTATATTATACAAAGGAATCTTCTTAGATTAATAAATTCACCATTTATCATGAGGTGGGCCCTAGTATCTATGGAGAAAATATTTCTTTACTGTGATTGTAATAGAGTTATTTCTTAGGTCAAGGAACCCATATCTCACTAAAGGAATAAACACATACTAAAAAAAGTGATATATAATTCAAGAGATCATTTATTGAAGGGATACAGGGATCTATTGGGTGGATATAGAAAAGAATATATTTTATCCATTGATAAAACCATTATCACAACAAAATCATCAGGTTCATGTTCAATCTCTTAGTATATGATGTGGATTAAAATGTGTATGCTTATATCCTTTTTTTTAAAATAATCTCTATTCATTCCATTATCTGAATTTTTAGTTTGGTTAGTTCATTTTCATTAAAAATAACTTAATATTATTTGTTCTAATGAACTAAATAATCTACCTAATTTTTAGAGAATCATGAAGGCACACTGAACATTTCAATAAAAGTAGTTTATTTGATTCTGAAACTATTATAAATAAAGATGAATTTCCTAGATTTCAGTATAGGAGTTTTTACTACATATACAATAAATTGAAATGATCTTTGAGCAATTGAAGATATTTAAAAACTATTAATTGAGTTCATTTTATTTATCTCACTACTTTTAAGATTTCTTTCTTGTATTATTTTCTAGTGACATTGACTAAGATATTGTAATTGTGTGAGGTTTCATTAGAAAAGATCAATGTTTTTCTATTTTAATCAGTATTTTTATCATTGTTAAAAATTAGATTCAAGGTGTCGAATCTATTTTTTCTGATCATTAAGATTAATGAGGTTATAGAGATTAGAACATTCTTATCTATGAATTGTGAAGTTATTTTAATTTTGAGTGGTGTAGTTATTTTGGATAATGATGATCATAGAGTAGATTGGGGATAGAGCTACGTAATTTCATTGGGATTATAAATGAAGTTACTATTTTGTAACTTATAAACCTTTGTCCTTGTTATTGAACCACCTGAAAATTTAGATAAAATAAAAGAGTTCCCCGAATGGAAATTGTTTTGGAAAATATATCATCTAAAATATTAGTTTGATCTTTATCTATTAATTTAGGTTTTTCATATTTTTTTAAATTTTATGATTGTTATTATATCTCATATTATTTTGTAAATTTTGAGAGTTTTTCCCCATTATTAATTTGATATACTCTAATTTTTTTAAGTTTACCAATCCTATAATTTTTCTCTAAAAGGGATAAAAATTTTATGTTGGTTTTGTGACTTCAATTCATCCTTTTTCGTGAAACGTACATAATTTTTTCTATCTACAAAAAAATATAAAATTAGGGAAAATATATCAATTTTTAATTTCTGATATATTTGATACAAATATTACTCATAATAATGTTAATAAGTGGAAAGTTATATTGCTTTTATGGAAGTTATTCCAATCCGGATTATTGGGAATTTAAATCTAAGACAACCAATGATTTTTAATAGTACTGAATATGAATACTAGCATGCTTAGATGAAAATTTTTGTATTTTGTGTTGGAGTGGATCATTAAAAAATGATTTGGAATAGTTAAACGATTTTAGAGAAAGAAATTTCTACTTTTATTCATGATGAAAATTTAGAAAATCAATATAATTAATGGTTCCAAATACATTAATTTTCTTTATGATGGGGAATATAAACTATAAAATATCATGTTGAAAGACTCTAAATGAGATTTGATAAATTTTACAATCACACATTTTGGAACATCTAAATTCTAATAGACTAGAATAATGTTGTTAATATTTAAATATCAAGAATTTTACATTATTGTTAATGAATAAATGGAACAGATACACTAAAACTTTATAATGGTAGTTATTATTGAAGAATCTCTTATTGAAAATGAAATTATAATTTAAAATATTGTGCATACATTATTTATAATTCTCTAGAAAGAATGGGAATCCATATAGATAACTAATGATACGAAGCATCCTAATAATCTCAATTTAGATGATCTTATTAATACTATTATGATATATAATAATAGGATAAATAGTGAAACTAGGAAAGAGAAATAGAAAAATAGAGTTTCATTTTCATTAGTTTCTGGAGATTTAAATTCTATATCAAACATTTCAATGATCCCTACATTGAAGATAAAATCTAAAAACCATTCAGATATTTGTTGTTTATAATTTAGTGAAGGTTTAATTTACACAACATAAAAATCAGGCTATATCTATAGACCTATAAACACAATTTCGAAAACCATGTCAATAGGTAGGCTATAGCCATGGTTTAAAAAAAAACCATGGCCATAGGTGTAGTATATAGCGATGTTTTTTGAAATTGTGGCTATATGAAATGTTTTCAAATCCAATTTCCACAGTTCTATAAATGCAGGCTATATCCTACACCTATAGCCACATTTTTTTTCAAAATCATGGTATTAAGTCTTCCATGCTTGCACGGGAGAAAATATTTCACATGGAAAAATGGTAGGAAGTTATATTGCCTAATTTTTTTATTCTATAACATAGGATTTCGTAATATATATACCAATATATATATATATATAAGAATTTATCCATGGTGTAGTGTTTAGGCGGCTAAGTCCCATAAGTCTAGTGTAGAGATTGAATCTAACAGGGGACTTATTATTTTTTTCTACAACCACAGTTTATTAGGCTACAACCACCATTTTACACCATGGACATAATACATATAGCCACAGTCTTAACTATGGAAATAGCCTAAATGCGATGGTGGAAAACTATGATACCTATTTTCTAATTTGGAAAACTCTGTCATTACATTATATATCTATAATGGAATCTTTGGAAATATCCTAGAAAATCGTTGAAATATGTAATACTTATTGAAATTGATCTAGTGTCCATGGTTTTGGAAAACCATGGCCCAAGGTTATTTCCATAGTTTTTTGTCCTATGACCACAATTTCAAACTGTGGTCATTGGTGGATTTTCTGCTTCTATTTTCAGATTATAAAGGATATTAGAAGTAATTATAGATTTAATGACTTCCATAAAAATTATAATATGAAAAAAATATTAAATTATTAGAACAGGAGAACAAATTAATTAAATTAATTATTATAAATTTAAAAAAACAAGGCACACCAGGAAAAATATTCTATAGTAAAAAAGAAGGATAAAGAATTGAAAATATCATAAAATATAAAATGAATAAAATATTTTAGATCTATGAATAAAATTTACAATGATAGTGAAGATCCGTCATGATAACCAAAATAAAACCATTTTATATGAAAATTTTCCCCAAAAAGAAATGTGATTCTTTGGAATGGTAACCCCATATTATTTTATGAATTTATTTTTGGACCCTACTTTCCCTTTTTCTTCGAATGATGAAGATAAAACACCATCATTTGAAGAAGTGTATAGATATATGACATTCCTGGAGTATAAAAATTGGATATTGAAGAGGGAATATGATTCATTTATAGTATATCTTCCTAAATGTGATGATAAAATTTCTAAAATTACTTCAGAGTTAGATACTAAATCTAGATTTGTCTCAAATTGAACTTACTAGACATGGTTGGGAAAGTAATGTTTGAATTTAAATTTCTTATAAACGTTATTTTTAAATTTAATTTTGGTAGGGAGGACATTTATATTATTTTTGGTAGTTTAAACCTTCTTGTACATATCCTATAATTGGGTTTACTTTCAAAATGTTACATTTCTAGTCCAACTACTTCATTTCAAAATATATTTTTTTACTAATGTTCATAGAGTTAGATATTGTCGAAAAATTATTCCATGAAAAAGTTTCAATAATTTAATTTTCAAATAAAATAGTGATTATTCAACAACATAGGGTTGGATAGATGTGGGTTCTAAAGTTTTTATTCACTAAATTTTTTGGACACAAGCATGTTAGGGCACCAAGTTTTAGTTTTATTTATTTTATAAGAATATTTTAATTACCAGTAGTTAAAATAAATATTACGAGGACATCAAAAATTCTCATCACCTGAAATGAAACACGTCCAACTTCCATAACATAAAAAAATAAAGGGTAGAAATAATAATTTTAGAGACAACACACATAAAAAAGTTCATGGTATTTGTGATGTTTCATTTTCATAAGCCTTTAATATTAAATGTACATTCTGTTTTAATACATAATAATAAATTTACTAATATAAGTCAATTATACCATGAGGGTTACTCTATAAACTTTTAGAATTATAAATTTACCATGACAAGTTTGAAATTATTTCACATTTTATATGCTTATAGAAATGATAATATTTAAACTATCAACCTTGAGGGCCTCAGTTTTTTGAACATACCATGTCTCAATCTAGCTGATGATAGTTAATAGAATTGGAATATGAAGTTAGGAAATTGAAGTGTTCGAAACGTAACTAAACAATCTAGGAAGGGTCATGTAAGGGATTTGTTGGAACTTAAGTTAAATTATTTTTGAGTATGTATCCCTTGAAAATATGGTATTTAGTTTAATTAATGATTTCAAATAATAAAGAAATATTAACTAAAGATAATTTATTACTAGGTTACATAGATATTTTTGGTCTATAAAAACATTATGCATTAATGGAAAATAATATTTGTATGTTCTATTTGTTGATTATACTTAGAATAACTGGGTTTATTTTCTTTCTCTTAAGTTGGGTGTACTATTATTTTTTTAATGGATTTGCGATCATATATTTTATTTAAAACACCTTCCCATTGTAACATTCTAGAGTAATTATGATGGAGAATTTGTAAATTTATTTTTTGAAAATTGTGTAGTGAAAAAATATATTATATAAAATATATCTTCACCAAAAAAATATGATTTTTATACTAACACTAATGCCATATATTTTTATATGAAATGAAGAAATTATTCATGATATAAACATATAGATATAATAAACCACTTTCTTTAGGACCAAACACTCAATGGAGATATTATTATTGAGTTTATTAGAACTAAATACAATTTGTATAATATGTTTATAGAAATATGAATATGTTAAACTGAAGTTGGGTATGATTATTATAAAATGATAATAAGTTCAAATTCATATTTTATTATAACCTAACATGAAAAACTCCTTAGTAAAGGGGTACAGAATTCCTTGTTTATATAGAATAATACTAATTTTTATAGAGTTACTTTATATTATTTTGATTATTTTACAGAACTGCACAAAACATAACTGCATTGGTAGATGAACATAATTACAATTATCTTCTGGAAGGTACTTTTTTACTTATGAATATTTATTCTTACTTATAGACCCCTATATGAAAGGATTTTTTATTTTTCATTATAGCTGCATTACATTATCTTACAACTTTAAAAAGTGATAGTTTGGTTTTTTATAAGTCTTATGTAGAGATTAATATTTTCTAATAGTTTCTATGTAATCTAAGTATTTTTTAAAATAAAACATCCAGAAATATCTTCATCATAAAAAGATTATCCATTATATCCGAAGATAAATCGTCGAAGGGACGTTTTTCATTTTTTACATAACTCCTTTGTTTTTATTTGTCTTTTATTTTTATTTTTAACAATTAAAAAAGGGAGATTAAGGGTTTTTATTTACAAAGTTTCAGTTAAATTGTTTATGTTTCTATGAAATTTTACGTTAAGGTAGTTAATGGGGGAGAAGGTTTTTCTTATTCTAGATGTTTTGGTGAGGTGGTGTTTAAGAAAGTGAATTATATGAAGGATAATTAAATTCCAGAGAATGTTTTTATATTATTTAGGAAGTTATGGGAAGATTATTGATTAAGGGAGAGACTATTTTTCAGACATTTTTTCATATCTTAAGGTGGGGGTTACTTTTTAAAAAATTTATATGAAGTTTTTTAGTAATCTGGTTTATTTAATTTGAATTTATTCATTTAACATTTATACTTATGCTTTTATTAGTTTAATATATATGATCATTTATTTTTGGTTACTTTGTAAATTCACAAAGAGAGATACTTTTGAGGGATTTAATATGTTTTCCTTCCAACTTTGAATATTTGGTGAGTGTAGTTCCCTATGATGGTTTCACCTCTTCGGGGGGGGGAGGTGGTTAATTACTAGTTCTCTTATGAAATATTTATATTTAAAATAAACCTATTAAACTTATTAGGTTTCTTGATCTAATACATATAATATCTAGGCCCAACTCATGTCTAGTAGTAATGATAGAGAGATAAGTACACAATATTTAAAAGGTTTTTTATAAAATCCTACCCATTTCCATGTTGGTTAGGCACACCAACATGGATTCTATACTATAGAAATAATTTTATAAAATTGGTATGAAACCTTAGTTACAATTATACAAAAATATATTAGATACCGAAAATGAAATCATCTTGTAATTGGTTAGATATCCCAATCAAAAATCTTTTGTAACATGTTAGAAACCGCCATCACGAGATTCTTCATTAAATTGATATTCCTATATAAACATCCATTTAAAATCTTTTATACTTATATAACGTTTTTGAATTTATATCCCCCCATGAATTTATGGATTGGTTGATCATCTCATGTATAATACCTTCAAGACCTTCAGCAGGTATCAATGATGAAAAACATTATTGGTCTAAAAATCCAATCTCATATTATCCTGAATGATCTGGGTCCTTTTCTTTGTTTTGAATAATTGAGTAGTAGTTATTCTTCTTATTCTTCATAAACATAATCATCGATTATTAGAATCATTATATATATTTGAATCTAGAAATTACTAGGCACCTATCTTTCTCACACATGAAGTTTTTGAGTTCGATTAATATTCTAGAAAAAATTCAACCTTCTCAACCTATGTAGAAAAATAATATTACAAGTGAATATTATTACTCATATTCCAAATATTGAATCTTCATGATATTAAACAACCATTATTTCCTCCATTAAATCTATAATTTATATCCATATTTGATTTCATGTTCAAACTCATTTAAATCCATAGAAAAAAATATAATTATAAATATCTTAAAGATTTTCGGTTTATTCGTGTATATGATATTAAAATATATTGAACTTAGCATCCCTAAAATTTTATTCTTTTAATTACTTAAATAAATTCATGTGCATGGAAGCATGCATCCTTTCAACATGCCTTATTATAGTGTTGAACCCTCCTTAATATTCCTCTAAATGAATCATGATCATGATGTATAATCCATGATGATTGACATAACAACATCATTATATTTTAATTTTCTAAATGATTCTAATTCTTGATACTCAGGTTTTTACCTAACATGACGTACCTAAAAAGTAACTAAATATGTGACTAACCATTATGATCAATCATAAAAATTGATTGAATGTAGAATTAGACTATGTTTACAACCTTCAGATTGTCCATTAGTGGAACCAATCAACCATTAGTTTTGGATTGACTATATAGACAATACTATCAGTCATATTGGAACATCCTCAATAAAATCCTACCGACTATGCATTTCTAAGTCAACTAAATAAAAAAACCATCATATCAATCATGGAAATGGATCGACCATATGAAAAACAAATAAAAAATATAACCATCCTTTAGATAGCCTTCATGACTAATCAATCTATCATGAAATCAACTATGAGGTAGAATTATCTATTTCTATCAAAGTAGTATGTTTATTACATATGAGAATATTATCAACTATGCATATAGTAACCAGATGGTCTGTGGATCGACCATACCTATGGAAATGATTGAATGGCCAATGGATTGACTGCACATATAGAAATTCAAGACTTTCTTCACTTCTAACTAGGGTATCGTAAAATAATCTATATACATTCTTAAAATACTCAAAATGACTTCTAATATGTTGTGGATAATGTATCTTCCTCCACAAAAACTTTTACTCGATTTATTTGAGGAACAAAACTTCAATAATTATATATTTTATACTATATGGTGAATGAATACTTGTAAAAATTTCACAATGAAGCCTCAAAATACTTAGATGATTTAACAAGTATGAAATACATTGAAAATTACTGAATACATAACAATCCTCCATGAAATCTCACCTCATGGATTCACAAAATACATATTGACATATTAACAATAAAAGAAATTATTACTAGGGAAATCCAATCTCTACCTTTGAATTTGAATGTAATAATAATACATTTGAAATTCAATACGTGTATCTCAATGGATTTTTTCTTCTCCCACTTATTGATAATAAATGTAAAGGTCAATGTTATGGATCTTCTTGTAACATAATATACCTTTAAAGATAACAAAAAAAACCATCCTCTTCCCCATTCCAATTCTAGAAAACCACCTATATACTTTTGTGAGAATAATGACACCACATACATTTATTATAAAATATCCTTTATCTAGAATACTCTAAATATAAATGGAAAACAATTTCTATAAATTAGGATTGTATAACCAAGGTGATGAATTCTATCTATTAAAATTTAAGCATGTGATACCATTCTCAAAACACTTTTTGGTACTTATGAAAATAGACTTATCAGGAAATACATTGTATCCTGCAAACATATTAACACAAATATAAAAAATGTTCAATTGAAAAGAATAATTCTCCCCCTTTTTCTTATTTATTAATCAAAAACACTCTGAATTCATTAAAATGTTCCATATAATCTGGAAAAAAAGGATATAAGTGTGATTGGATTGACTCTTACTCTAGAATTCATAGGTATATCTTGATTTTTTACAATTTATATATTCAAATAGTTTGAGATATATTGATAGGTGCATATTAATTTTCTCTCCTCTTTAAAGGATGTACTCACTCTTCTATATTAAAGAAGTTTTAGAACCATGAATATTGACTCCTTTTTTGTGTAGATTGTACAACTCGCATTATACTACTTCAATAACCATCATGTTACCATAAATAAATAGGAATAATTGGTAATAATGAGAGACCTATTTGTTTATATGAAATAATAATGAGATTGATAGTTTTATCTAAACCAAGTACACTCCCTCATTTGAACCGTAACACTAATTTTTTCTCTAAAAAGTTTTGAGTGGTTTCTCACTAATTTTGTTCAATGAAATAATTACATTGTAAAAAATAGGTTTCATCACATTAAATTTGAAGGAAACTTCATTGCATGATAATTGAATTTCTTTCCTCTAAAAATAATTCTACTCTATTTATCTATCCTTATAATCTCTTGATCCATGTACAAAATTCTCACACATTTCACATATATTATTACGAATAATATAGTCACCAACTATTGATGATTAATCATGAATTTTTAGATCATGATTAGTTGATAGATTTTCATGAATTCCATATTCTACATTTGTGACCACATATTTTCCTTGTTCTTCAGCATCTATCTATTTATTATATATGCTCGTGGCCATATTCAACTGGTCTGGAAGGATTTCTTAGAATCTTTTCTTATCATACTCAACATATTTGTATTTATCACATGTCTTCTGAAATAAATTATTAGCAGATAGATTCATCTTGTCATTATAGGATATATCTCCAAGGAGTTTAGTCATATATATCGGCTTTATGACCTTCCAATTCACATCTACGAAGAAATTCTTATATAAATACAAATATATTGTGATTGGATAGTTTTGATGAAAATATGTTCACTTCTCTCATTATATTTAAATATATCCACATATTCTCAATATATCTACCCCTTAGTTCTTGATTTATTTTTTAGAAGTTTTATATTATATAAAAAAGAAAAGGATTTATGTCAATAGCTTCTATAGTACCTGCATGACCCTTGGAACTTTGATCTTTTAGGTTGACTCCCTATCTATCCATAATTTGGTTTGGTATCTCTTTCATTAGTTTGAACCTTTTTTTGGGGTAAGTGATGTACTTAACATTTCCTTTCCTTAATTTGATGTGAAATATTACCCCTCAAAACTTTTTCTTACTTTCATTGACCGAGGTTTTACTTTTTTATCATCCACATCTTTCTCAACATCTATCTTCTTATTTTTACTAATCCATTTTTATCTTTTATTTCTTGAGATTTGTATTTTTATCAAGTGATTAATCCATATTATCATTCAAAATTCCTTGTTGTTAGGTTCATTATTTTCCATATTAATCCCTCATTTATGAATAAAATAATATTTTTAATTAATATAGAAAATTAATATCATTATATGAAGAGATACTTAATGATGAATTGTATTTCTCATGTTTCTCATCAAATTTATCTTCATTCTAGTTTGGTGATTCTTTTTATTATTATCATTTTTCTATTTTTCAAATTTCTCTTCTTCCTAATAAGATTCATATTCATGGATCTTATTATTTATAAAATCATTATAAAAGTGTGCAAGGCTATAATAATTGAAACAATTTGGTGGCAATTTATTTTTTCCCTTCCACTGTATTATTCTAAATCTTATTAAATGAAGAGAATTTTTTTATTGAATTGATCTTCTCCTTCTTCAAATTTAGAATCACTTGATTCACGAACTTATTCTTCTCTAATTTTTACCTTTCTCATGATCTTGAAATTAATTTTACCCTTTTCTTTCTTCTTGAAAGATGTATCTTTCATCATCACTTATGATTTGAGTATTTTGTGTATATAATCTATTGTTAAATATTCCCAATCCTCTATGGATTATATTTTTGAATAAAAACAATGTATAAAATTCCTCATCAATTTCTTAAAAATTATTGAATCTTCTTGTTTGTCACAAAATAAATGATTGTTTCTCACAAATTCATTGAAAATATAAATTATTCATTAATGGTCTCAACATCATCCCTCAATATATCTTAAAATTGGATATTATAAACATTTACATTTTATTATTAGTATTTTATTTTAAATTCATAACTAATTCTCATTTATTTTTAAATTTCCTTGTAAATATTTAGACCCCTAAACTTTTTATAGACCTTCTCTAATAGATACATAAAGACTGAATTTTGTGCCTTTGCATCTAACCCTTTATTTATTTTTTTAGCTTCACTAATGGAAGTGTCTTCCACAATTAGTGGAAAACCCAATGTTTCATTATCTCTCACTTCTATACCAAGTTATAAGAGTAAAGCTAGAATACTATTCCTCAATATGCGATTACTATTTCCACAAAATGTTGGAACACCCCTACTATTCACAGAAATGGGATTCTCTATTTCTTAGAAACATATATGGATCTTTATTGGGAACCTAACTCATATACCACATATAGTTTCCCAAGATGGTTTGAAACCCGAGAGGGGGGATGGGTAAAGATGTTTCCATATTTTATAAATTATTTCCTATTTCAAACTCAACATGTTGAACCTATTAGGGTTCTTGGTTCACTCAATATCATCACAGACCCCACCTCATGTGCAGTAGTAATAAAATATAGACAAACACAAAATATTTATATTTTTCAACATAAAAGGACACTAATTTATTTATAGTTTAGAAACTTAATTATGGATTCTATATAGTAGACATAATTGGAAACAACCATATATACACCCCAGTTACAATTCTCAAGAAATCGATTAGACGCCCCAATTAAATCCTCCGGTGTTTGGTTAGACACCCCAATCACAAACCTCCAGTAACTAGTTAGACACCCCTATCACATGTTTCTTAATAAACCCAATATTATTGTAGAAATATACTTCTATGCTCACATATTCTTTTTCCCAACTTATGAATTGATCCCCTGCCATAAACAGATGGATCATCAAATATTCTTAGGTACAACACATTCAATACCTTAAGTATCGATCAATATTGAACAACACTATTAGTCTCAAAACACACTATAACCAAATATTTAATGACCTGGGTCATACTCATTTTATGAATAATCTAAAAGAAATTATAATTGTTATTTTTCATAAAAAAAGATATCCATAATTCAGACTCCTTTACTCTCTTTAATAATGTAATGTATAAGGATTTTGTCTTTATTACACGTGATGTTTATGAGATTTCTTAATATTCTCCCACACATTCATCTTTAAAAACCACAATATATTTATATACACAAAATAATTCCATATAAATATTATTCCCCATATTCTAGATATTGAAACTCCATGATCATTGGAATACATGATGTCTAAAATTACATAAAAAATATTTTTAAATTTTAAATTTCTCATTCAAACTCATTTAAATCCTTAGTCAAAAATTCATTTTAAATATTTAGTTGACTCAAGATTTATTATTATATGTGATGTTAAAATATATGAATCTAATCTACCCTATTTACACATATCTTAATTTATTCAATATATGACCATACATGGAAGCATGCATCATCTCCAAGTGGACCTCCATCCATTGGTAGGGAACCCACCTCAATACTCCTATAATTTATATTATGTGAACAATGGAATGGAAATAAACCATTCAAAGTTAAAAATTGAGTTTTCCCTAATCAATGATAATTATAAAATATTATGGGTTTTGATGATAAGTTAATATTTTCATGAGTATAATCGTGTACTCATCACAAAGATTTGTACACGAGTTATGATGTATAGTTTAATGAAATAATTTTTTTAGAGTTATTATTTTGAATTAATTGAAGAAGTATAACACATATAATTATATATGATAATTGATATAATTATGGGTGTATTATTATTATTAATCCCCATTTATATAGGTTTTTGAGTTTTGTTGGATGAAAAATACTTACTTTGATACCTTTTTTATGTAAACCTTCTGGTTTAGCTAATCAGGGGTGGTTGAGTATGTTACTGATTATGTTATTATTTGGAGCTCAGCTAAGATGTGATTTATCAACTAAAATGATGGTAAATTACATCTAGTCCCTTTATTTAATTATTGTAATGAAATTCATGGCCATTCTTACTTGAGGGACATGTTATCTTCTCAACTACTTCGATGAGGGACATGTAATTAACATATACACTTGATGAATGACATGTGATATATTTATGGACACAGTTTATTGTTCTCCGATAATCATGAATATATGTGATGACCAGTACTAAATCGATGTGTCCAATATCTAGTCGTAACTCAATATCATGTAGAAGAGATTATATAGGTATAATTTTGATGTATAGGTGTAAGATAATGAACTATATAGAGATACCTCATGTTCATTTCCATGTACTCTTTAACCCTTGTTTTGGTTGTACAGTGGTTGGATTTTTTTGCAGTTGTTTTGAGTGAAAATATAGAAATTTGAAAGCCTGTGGGGTTGTGCATGGTTAGAGTAGTGTTATGGAAAACCATGCGGTTTTCCCAAGGAAACTGTCCACCCATTTTTAGAGACACGAGATTTGTAACACAGTTTGGACAGACCGTGCGACCTCCCTCCCCATACCAAGCACCCCAAAACAGATGGGATTTTCATGGTGGGTTCACGATTTGTCAAATTTTTTTCTACTTTAGAGAAACCATGCACCCCATGAGTAGGGGTTCATGGTTAAGGTGTATTTCTAGGAAAACCAGGCACCTTTTCCCAAAAAACTATGAATGCAGGTTTTAATCCCAAATATTTTTTTAAAATATTTAGACCCCCAGTTTTTATCCCCAATCACCCCAACTTGACCTAAAGTTTCTTCCTTAATTTTTTGAGTTCTCAGAGAGTATTTCATGGCTCCTCAAACCCCTTTCTTGGAAAATCAATGATTTAACTTAAGGATCCACTCCTCTACAATATGTAACCTCTTACCTGTTAGATTTCATCTCTATTTCTCTCTCACCTCTCTTTCCTAATGAAGAGGGATGGATTTTTCATTTATTGGTGGTGGTTTAGATCTAGGTTATAATAGTTTTGTTTTGTTAGATCTTGGTCCTAGGTTTTTATCATAGATCTCTACTATCATTATGAAATTTTTAGTTTAATATCAAATTGATTATTGTGGTTTGGTGAGCGTTTGTCAATGATCATGAGGTAGGTGGTATAATTTTCAATTCCTATAGTCTTGATTATATTTGGGTCTATATAATTTTTCAATATAAATTTCATTGTTGGTAAATTTCATTTTAAATTGATTTAATTAATTTTCACCCTTGAAATTAAGAAACCCTTCGTGGATCCCATTGGACCCCTAGAATATTTTGAGACCAGACTTGATGAAATCCCATGGGGTGTGATGGTATAATTGAAATGATTATTTATGAATTATGAATTGTTGATAAATGGGGTTGTGAATATGGTTGAAAGATCCTATTTTTTTGATGCACCCGTAAAGAGCTCTCTTTCTAGGGATTCCACTCGCCGCGACCGTCTCCTTCGCGGTGGACGGCGCGACGCTTCCTTCTCGAGATCGGTGGTGGTGGTGGTTCTCTGCCATTGTGGCGTCTGAGTGGTCTTCCCTCCAGCTGTGGAGATGTTCTACGGGCCTTGGTGGTTGCTGGTTCAGAGCCGCGGGTGTAAGACCGGTCTGGTTGATGGCATACTCTTCGGAGCGCTTCTGACTCTGATCTCGGCAGTTCACTGTTTTCCTGGGGTGTTTTTTCATTGGAGGGTCGCGCTCTTGCATAGGTGGTTTTTTGGGTTCTATCTCCTCTCAGCTGAGTTTCATTAGGATTTGTTGTACTGGATGCGGTCAGTTTGTCTGGTGGCGGCAGGATTTTCTGTTCTATGGTCCGGTTTTTTCTTCTATGGCATGGTGATTCGGTTGATGCGGGTTGAAGGCGGTGCCGTGATGGAATGACGACGATGGTGCTATCTTCTAGTTTTGTTCTTTTCGGGGTTTTGAACCGCAATGCATTTTTTAGTGTTGAATTTGTTCCTCAATGGTTCGAGGATGATTTGAGTCGATGTTGCAATTCCTATTTGGTGAATGTTCGAAGATGGATGTTGTGCGTTGTTTTCAGTGACGTCGAGGTGAAGTGAAGAGCGGTTCCATCGACGGTTCCACAGTCAGGTGGCGTGTGGTGATCCGGCGTTTGGAGGAGTGGTTGGTTTGTCACGCTTCTCGAGGTGTGTAGATTTAGGTGATCACTTGGATTGGTCTGAATTTGAATTTTGAAGCCTGAGGCGGTGCGTGGCTCGAGGCGTCGAAGGCTGTGCATTTTAAATTTTTGAAGTATTTCGTTTGAATTTTGAATTTCAAGTTGTGGTGTTGTGGAATTGAAGTGAATCTGTAAGGGGTACCGGGAACCCTTAAACCGATCTCATGGGAATCGGCTACCCTCAAACCGGCCATTAGAAAATTTAAAAAAAATGATTTGTAGTGAATATGGTTGAAAAATGAAATTATGAAATTGTTTGAATAATGTTTTATTGATATAGTGGATAAATGGGCTATAAATGTAGAACTATGAGATTTTATATTTGGTGTTGAGTTTTGGGATAGGTACAACTGGTCCAGATACCCACAAGGTACTAGAATAATTCTCTATACCGCCAAGTTATATATATTTATTGCATGTGATCACGGAGTTGTGGGACTTGGACAACTACTCCAAATACCCATGGGGTTATAGACTATTTCTATAGGACCGCAATGAATGAATGTGAAATTTGAAATAAAATGACTAATGAATTCCAATTATAAAATTTGATATATCTAAGGTGGATGATTCAGACTCCGGCATGGGCTAAAGATGGTTTGATTGGTTTGGGTGTCACTATGAAACTGGGGGCCTATGTGGTTAATTAAAAAATAATTTAATATTAAAACTATTTATTTTATCATTTATAATTTATAATTTATACAAATTCATACACTGTTATAGAATGGATGTTGTTTTAGATATTGTTAGCTGTATCCTACTGAGTTTCACTCACACCCTACTTAGGCTACCTGATCAGTACCAAAAGAGACTTCAGGTCTGTAGGACATGATATAGGAAAGATCCCTATGATAGATGTATGAGTTAGGATTTGGGATGAATAATGGATTTGGAAACCAAGCATGATGCCAGAACTCTCGTGGGAGTTGTCAGTGCGTATTAATTTGGGTTTTCATTTTACACTTGGAACATATAGAACATGACATATCTATTTTTTTGTTTCATCATGTGATGTTGTATTATTATTGATTATGGTATTATATTTGTAGTTTTTTATTGTTATACTTTTATTGGTTATTAATTATTCTCTTGAATCACTTTTATAAAGAAGGTATTATCTCCCCATTATACATATTAGACCCTCACTACTAGTCGGCAACCTCTGGCATACTTGGTGGCACATCTGAGGTCACATAACTAACCAGATCAAGGCACCAGTATGTGAAACTAGGGTCCAAACATTACAAAGTGATATCAAATGAATTTTGATTTTCTTATCTATTTTCTTAATATTTCATAAAGACAAACAATATACTAGGATGAGTCAAGACTTGTTCACGATCTTGTACATGGGATTAGCTAACCCATGTACGAGGGGAAACCCAAGTACATAGGGTGTTGTTTTTTATTAATAATAGATATTCCTTTTGGATGTTATTCCACCATGGGTGATGCACATGTTTTGTGACATTATTACTTTTTAATATTTTACTCATGGAATGGAATGACATGCATGTTGAGTATACATGAATCATTCTGGGTACTCTAGATTTTATGTAACATGCATCATATTCAGAATGAAAATAAAAGAGAGTCATCAGTGGGTTTTTGGAAATGAAAATAATTTTCTTTATTTGCGTAGTGTATAATGATATGGTTCCTAATAAAAAAAATTTAATTATAAATGATTCTATTTTTCTGTAATTCAAAATGGATAAAATGGGTGTATAATGAGAAAAATTTGAAATGGCAAGTGTTTACTCTTGGTTAACCATGACCTATGTAAGGGATGGAGGAGGGTAGTGTTATAGCCTCATTTTTTGACCACATGGTAGGGAATTGGATAGGAAATGTTATGGGTTTATGTCAATATATCTTATGAAAATATGTTGATGACGTGTTATGTGTCCTAAGATGTGTGTTTCGAATCAAAAGGACATTCTTCCATGATAATGTTTTTTGATAGGATGATATGAGGAAAGGGATAGAAATGTGTCCGTAGTAATGTTACCAGAGGCTCCAATAGTTTAGTTAAAGTAGATAGAGAGTGGATTCATGAAAACGTTTCTCATATTATATAGTTCATAGATAGGGACCCATGGTGGTTTATGCGAAATTTTTCTGACCTAAAATAGGAGTTTCAGTTGCAACCCACTCCAACCCTGATGAGAGACGGTGGACCTATGGCAGATGAGTTATGGAATGAGTCTATCCAGATGATCCTTGAATATTTAAAGACCACTATTGATAACATAGTCATATTGGAATTTTATATATTGTACAGATAAGTGAAGAATTGGTGGGATATCTAGACTCAGGATGAGAATATAAAGGGAATGGTATAGAAATAATTTTAGGAGGTGTTTCTGGAACACTTTTACACAAAGACACATAGGCAGGAGATGAATGATTAGTTTATATAGTTTAACCAGGTAAATATTTCTGTGAGTGATTATATTTGATGATTTTCTAACCTTCAACACTTTGTTTCAGAAATTGTAGGGGATGAGTTAACTATAGTATGACATTTTTAGGATGAACTTAAATATGATATTAAGTCTCATATTAACATATTTAGGATGAATAAGTTTTTTGAAGTAGTGA
The DNA here is from genome assembly GCA_963277665.1 of Viscum album. Classification (NCBI taxonomy): domain Eukaryota; kingdom Viridiplantae; phylum Streptophyta; class Magnoliopsida; order Santalales; family Viscaceae; genus Viscum; species Viscum album. The sequence continues at coordinate 1,671,990,061 of OY728148.1, read as the reverse complement.
ATTAGGATATAATTTCTCAAGGGAACCTAAAGGAGGCTTCTAAGAGAATATTAGTGGGTTCTGCTGGATGACTAGGAGATATATCTTCTGTGAGTTATAAGTGTCTCTAAGAAAATGTTAACCGGTGAGATAGAAAACATAGTGACCATGTAGAAGGATTGGTTACTAATAATAAAAACCAAGTATACTTCCACCAGTGTGTTACGAAGAGACAAAATCATATCCAAGTTCCCCAACCACCAGTAGAGTGTCAAGCCTGCAGGAGGATGGTTCACTTGTAGAGTTTTTAAATAAACCCTTGATTTATGGGTAATGATAGAGGATCCAAGATGTGTTAGATTTTTTGGGGGGATTCCGACCCTATATCAGACAGATATTTGGTGTTCACTTGGCTATTGTGGTCAACGGATTGAACATGGTACATCAAGGAAAAAGTGCTTATATCATTAGATTAGTGTGACACATGGGGCTAATACTGGATCATAGGGAAGGGGGAAATGATATTTGCATGTAGTTCATCCTCCACTTGAGGATAGTGAGTCTGGGCCATCAAAAATTAAAGGTACTATTCATATAGATTCTATGATTTCTAGTAGATTATTTGATACATGATCCTATAATTATTTTTTATCTTCTCCACATGTGAAAGGTTTTATTCTAGAGGTGTAGCTTGTGAGTGGGGTTATAATGATTGACACACTTTCGTGAGTATGGTTGAGGGACATATGTTTATGTAAGGGGTGTTATCTTGAGTTTAGGGAGTATCATTTATATTGGGATCTTTACCAACATGAAATGTAATGTTTCGACTTGATTTTGGGTATGGAATGGTTAGTATCATATAGATCCAACATAGACTGTTATCACATGAGAGTGAACATTAAATCTTCTAAATGTAACACTAATTCTCATCTTGGTGAATGATATATATTAGAAGTCCATTTAGAACTAGTTTATCAGTAATTGGAGGATCTCACAGCCCTAGTTGCAAGACTTTTCTAGATGATGGGAGTGTGAATCATGATGTGTTTCCACTCATAGTGGATTAGTTCCATGAAGTGTTTACCTAATTCTTATTAGGGATTCCCCTTAAGAGAGACGTCATGTTTAAAATTGATCTTATACCTAGAAATAACTTAGTTTTCATTACACTATATATAATGAAACCAGAAAAGCTTCATGAGTTTAAGAATCAATTGGAAAAATTAATGGACACAATATTTATCCATCTGAGTACATCATCATGGGGTTCTACAGTTTGGTATAATAATAATACTGATGGGACATTGAATTCCTATAATAATTATCTAAAGTTGAACCATATGTATGTGAAGAATCAATATCCTCTTCCAAGTATCGGTGATCTCTTTATCTAGTCGAGAGAAGATTATTTTTTCTCCAATATTAAATTAAGATTGGGGTATCATCAATTGAGATTTATATCTTCAAATATACCATAGACTACTTTTAGAACTATGTATAGCCTATTTTAGTTCATTGTGATGTTTTTTGGGCTGTTGGAAACTCTAAAATTGTTAATGGAATTAACAAACCAAATCATCCACCTATACCCAGAACAGTTTGTGGTGTTTTTTTAGATAATATATCAGTGTACTCCAAGACTCATGAGGATCATAACCAACATATTGACATTTTCTTGAGTATACTGAGAGAGAATAGACTATATTCCCTACTATCAAAGTGTTAATTAATGATTAACAGGGTAAATTTTTTGGGTTAAATAATATTTGATGAAGCGGTGTTAGTGGACCCAGAGAAAGAACACGAAGTGATCTATTTGGAGAATCCAAATAATGTTTTCAATATTAGTATCTTTCTGGGTTTAGTGGGATATTATTAGAGGTTCATATAAGACTTTTACTTTCTGGAAGAACGGTTTGTGGGGTTGACAAAGAAGGGGATCATGTTTGAATAGTCTGAAGAATTTGATACTTCTTTCCAAGGATTGAAGAATAATTTTACTACCACAACAATTTTGATACTGCCCTATATAGGTGAGGAGTATATCATCTTTGTGATGCATTTCAATTCATAACTGGAAATGTGTTGATGCAAGGAGACTGATTTGTGGTGTATGAATCATGGTTGTCGAGGCCAGATGAAAATAATTAGCCTATACATTATCTTGAGTAAGATGCGGTGTTTTATTTCTTAATGTTTTGGGGACAATAATATTTGGTTGAAAAGTATACTATGTATATAGTCCAAAATAACATAAATTATATATTTTCATAGATAGAATTGAATATTTTGAAGTGAGAGTGGGTTGAGAAAATACAATTATTTTATTTTGAGTTAGAAAATATACTTGGGAAGGGAAGTAATTTTGTTCACACTACAATCAGGAAGACACATAATCAGCTAGTTTAAGAGTCCAGTTTAGAGTGGAAGATGATGAACATACTAATTGAGATGAATATTTTAGTTCCAGAGGTCTAGGAGAAGATTACCATTATATCCTTATTTGTTGAGCCCACACTTATGATTTGGATTAGGGAGATGCATTATTAGGGTCTAGAGAGTTTCTCCTTGAGGGAAAACCGAGATATTGGGAGTCACCTTTCAATTGGTCTATATATGAGGATGGGATGATCCTTGTATGAAAACATGTTGTTGTTCCAATGAGTATGTGAGATGAGCTGATTCATGAGTTTCATGACTCTATGTAGGAAGTACAACCTAGACTAACTGAAATCTACCATGATCAATATTGATAATATTGGTGGTCGAGCAGGAAAGAGGATATTGTAGATTTTTTGACATGATTCTACACATGAATGTAGGTTATGGATGAGCATCAATGACTTGGTGGTTCATTATAGTTTTTTCCATCCCAGAATAGTAATGGGATGAAGTTATCATGGACTCTGTGGTGGGTCTTCTTCGTATGCCTCTAAATAATTATGTTATATTGGTGATTGTATACCAATTGATGAAAGAATCCCATTTCATTAATATCTAGGATAATTTCATAGTATATTAGTTGTGGAAAAAATATGTTCAGGAGATATTTCGTTTTCCAAGGGTACCATAGTGTATTTTTTCAGTTTGTGAATCACATTTCACTTCACTATTTTGGAATGTCTTGCAAAGGGAACTTATTATGAAAGAGCTTATGAGTATATATTATCATCCACATATATATGGAAAACAAGAGTGTACTATTCAGGTATTTCAGCATATGTTATGGGCATGTTTTCTCAATTTTGGTACACCTTTGGAGAAGCACATATCACTAGTTGAGTCCTATTATAATAATAGTTATCAGAAAACTCTTCATATAGATCCATATGTGTCACTATATAGTAGTCCATAGAGATTACCTCTATACATTATAGAGGTAGGTGAATCAATTTTGTTAGGGCATAGTCTAGTTGAGGAGACATTATTGTATGTTCAACTGATTTAGAAATATATTGTTATAGATCAGAGTAGGAAGAATTCATATGCTGATCCACATCATCAAGCCATTGATTTTAGAGTGGGTGATCATGTATTTCTTTCGGGTGTCACCTGTATTATGTCACTATATGATTCAGAGGTCGGGCACGTTAGAGCATTGGTTTGACGGACCTTTTGAGATTGTGGGGAGTATCATTTTAAAGACATACGAGTGGGATCTTCCATAGAGTTATAGTGTAATGCATGATGTTTTTCATGTGACAAGACTTTGGAAGTATCAACACGTACCTTATCATGTGATAGATATTTAGGATATTGATATTTCGGCTGATGCATCCATTAATGACATCTGATTATTGTAATTGATCACAATGAGAATGTGTTGTGGAGAAAGACCGTGAGGATAGTCAAGGTATTCTAGAGGCATGGTCGTGTTTAGGGTAAAAAATGGGAGTGGGAAGTAGATATACAGGCCCAGTGGCATAAAATTATTAACTTGGGATCATAAAGATAGTTGGGAGTATATCTTAAGGATGACCAATTATAAGGTGAGGATATTGTAAGATAACAACCTTTATAGAGATTCCTCATGTTTTTTTAGGTACTCCATTAACCTTGTTTTGGTTTTACCTCGTTTGGGTTTTGTTTTAGGGTTTCTATGTTAAATTGGAGAAATTTTAAATCCCATGGGGTTGTTCATGGTTGGAAAACTGTTAGAGAAAATATGATGGTTTTCCCTAGGAAACTATGTTGCCCTTTTGGATCCATAGGAGGTGGCACACAATTTTGCTAAACCATGTGGCCTCCCTCCTAAAACCATGCACCCCCATAATAGAGGGTATTTTCATGGTGGGTTAGTGGTTTTTCAAACCATTCTCCATATAGGAGAAAATACTCACCCAATGAGCAGTAGAACATATTTATTTCACACAGTTTGGAAAACCATGAGCCAATGACCTAGAAACATTGCGTATGAGTTTTAAACCCGCTAAAAGTTTTATTAAAATTTATGAACCCCATTTTTACCCTCATTCACCCTCTCTCTTCCTAAATCATGTTGCTTCATTTTTGGAGGTCTCTAAGAGGATTAAAAGGTGCCTCGTACCCCTTTCTTGGAGAATCAAATATCCAATTAAAAGGTTAACTCTTATACGGTATGTAATCTCTTCCTCATTTGATCTTATCTATATATATATATATATTCTCTCTTTTCAGATGAAGTGGGATGATCATTCCTCTGTTGGTGATGTTTTAGATATAAGTTATGATATTTGTGTTTCATTGGGACTTGGTTCTAGGTTTTTATACTAGATCTCTTCCATCATTGTGAAATTGACCATTCAACATCAAATTAAGGATTGCAGGTTTATAGGTATTCATCAACGATCTTGAGGTTGGTGGTATAATTTCTAATTCCCTTTGTCATGGTTATATTTGGGTTTATGTAATTTTTTAATTGAAATTTCCATGTTAGGAAATTTAATTTTAGATTTATTTAATTAATTTTTTCCTTGAGTTTAAGAAAACCTTCACAGATCATGTTGAACCGGTTAATGATTTTGAGACCGGATATGATTTAAACCCATGGGGTGTATGGATATAACTGAAATAATGATTTATGAATTTTTAATAGTTTATAAATGGTATTTTGAATATTTTTTATAATTAAAAATTTGAAATTAGTTTAATAATAGTTTATGGAAATTGTTGATAAATCGTTTTTGAATGTGAAACCATGAGACATAATATTTTTTAATAAGTTGTGGGATAAGTAATGATCTTCCAAATACCCACAGGGTGATAGAATACTACTCTATAAACCAGTTTATATATATTTATTACATGTGATCACTGATTTGTGGGATATGTACTACTACTCCAAATACACCTGTCATACCAGAATGCTACTATAGGCCCCCAATGAATGAATGTAACATTGGAAATTAATATAATAATGAAATCCTATGAAATAATTAAATGGGTACCAATTTTGTGGATGATTTTGACTCTATCATATGGCATATAAGGTGTGATTTTTTTGGGTGTCACTATAAATCTGAGGGATTATCTGGTTAATTATAGAATAATTTAATGTCAAATTTTTTTTACATTATCATTTTAACTTTATATTTTATACAACAACATACATTGTTATATATTAGAGATTTTTTATATGTAGTTGGTGGTGGAATATTTATTTTTACTCACACCCTACTCGGGCTTCCTAATTAGCACCAAAATAGACTTCATGTTTGCGGGTCAAGATATGGGAAAGACCATTTTTTAGATTGATGAGTTGGGATTCCCAATGAAGCATGGAAGTGGGTATTAGAAATGATGATGATACCCTCTTGTAATTTGATAGTGTGTCTTTTTTTGGGTTTTCATTTGACACATACACATATACTACATGACATATCTAATGTATTGGTCTCATCATGTGATGTTGTATGATTATTGATTATGTTATTATATTGGTTGTTTTCTATTATCTAATGGTTATTGTTAATTTATTCTGCTAGTGTACTTCTTTGATAAAGAATGTATAGTCTCCCCAACTTATATATTATACCATCAGTACTAGTCAGTATCCATTGGCATATGGGGAGGCACTCCTTGGGTTACTAAACTAACCAGCTTGGGGAACTGGTATATGGAACTCATATCGGGTAGTTACAATATGATTAATCTTTTATTTGAAATGTTAATTTAGAGATATGTGTTTGTATGTTTGAGATCACACTAAACCCCTTTATAGTGTGATTAGAACTGATGATTTTCTAGATTACACTCTTTTATAATATCTTTGTAATCAAGATTTCATATTTGTTTTCAATTCTAAAAAGGGTCGTAATGTCATATAGTTTAGACATAGAATAAGGATTAAAATTTAGACAAAATGTTTTTTTCAAAAATATAGATAGTTTGATAAACCATATCTATATGAAATTGGATGTATTAATAAAGTGTTGTGAAGTTTTCATATAAAATCTATATGTGATTTTAGTGCCAATGAACATTTTTTGGAAATACATTAAAATGGTTATGTTTTATAGTGTGATATAACCTTTGTTTTAGACCATGATTTGTATATGATGCATACTATATATTTATATGTGATGATATCATATAATACATGTGATGCCTCTATCATAGATTATAATTTTATTGTGATATAGATATCGAGTTCATGGACACTTTGATGTCTTCCACAAGTTTTACCCTTAGTTATGAATTAATGATTTGATTCATTTATTGATATACCTACATGTGATAACCATTTGAAACTTTCAAACAATTATTTAGAACTAATGGGTCATGGGGTATAATAATGCATGTTGGATTCCATGTGATTAAATCCAACTATTAAAACCCTTTATTGAATAGATAGAGTATATAAAAAGGGATATGATCCCCCCATTGGATATGTGTGACACAAATAAGACAAAACCCAAAATTTATTATCCAAAGTTCTCCTTTTATATTTGAGGATAATGTGCTCGAAAACCATAGAAGATCATAGCATTAATGCATTAAAAATAAGGATTCTAGTGACTGGTGGAATCCATGTGAAAGAGAGAGTTCATTGACCATTACTTTGTTATTATGATAAAAAATAATTTTAAAACAATGGGAATGGAGATTTCTATATTTCAGGTGTGACTATTTTTTATGAACTAAAATTTATATGTTAGTAATATTAATCATAGGTTAGAAACATTTATATGATTTTATTCTATTTCATCAACCAAATGATGATCCTCCAAAACCCATATAAACAAACACCATCGACTGATGATGAAACCCAAGCATCACAATCATAAATATTAAATCATTTTAGATGAATAATCAATTTATAAAAAAAAAATTCCCTAAAATAGTAAATGTTTAGTTTTATTGGAGACTAGATACATAATTATCTTATTTTGTTGAAATATATTCAATATACCCTATAAATTTCTTCTCTCATAGCACACTTCTCAGACATGCTGATATAAAAATCATTCTTAATAACTTCGGCAAAGGAAACATAAACAAGTTTCATTTCATAATAACAATAGTTTTTAATGTAACACCATTAAACTCTAATATAATAGAATTTTATTTTATATCATATGTGATGCACTAAAATGATCTTAAACCTCCAACATATATATTTGTTTAAATTTAATCACTTCTATAGTTTGTGACACATGAAACAATGAGTCTAATGGACACATAAAATATAATACCATTATAATATTAACGTTAAATTTTATTGTGTGAATAATAAAAAACTAAATTATAAAAAATATGTTGATCTATTTAATAGAAATAAAATAATAATCTTTTGAAATAAAAATAAACGTTTTCAGAAAAACTCAATTTTTTCATAAAGGTTGTTTAGTAGTGCTTTGGACACATAGATTTAAATTAATTTTTATCAATTTTGGATTTTTTTATAAATAAAACACCACTTTTTAAATCATCATATTAATATTATTTTCAGTTGATTTTTTTGTATTTTTTTTTGAAATGTAACATTTTTGGATGAATAGTGAAAATAATGATTTTTATTAAAAAAATTCTGTATTTTTTAATTTTAACAAATATAAATTGTATTTTAAATTCTTTAATGTAATATCAGTTTAATTATATTATAGTTAATACAATTTATGTTAGTGGAAGTAATTTTATACTGAATTTTTATATTAAAAACTTCTACACTTATGAGAATTTTCACTTTGAAAACCAGATTTTTAATCGCATTTTAAGTGAAATTTTATATTTGATTCTTCCAAATATGTTAATTTATTGTAAACATGGATTCTATATTTGGAATAATCATAATTTAAATTATCTAAAAACTTAAACATAATTTTATTTACCTTTATAAAATTGCAAACAAAAAGTAAAAAATTAATTATCGTGGTTAAGGTAAAAATTTATTTACTGACATGTTAAAATACAAATTTAAGTTTTAAAATTACATAAAAACTTGTACAAAACCCATTTATGGAAATTATTGGACCTATAACCTCTATGGGTTTAAGATGGCCCATATTTTAGGCTTGTTTTGTGATAAAAATAAGGCAGTAATTGACTTTCTTCAAAAATTCAATGTTTGCTCTCTCCCAAAAATATAAAAGGACAACCATATCCATCCCTCTCCACACATCCAAATCCATTTGTATAGAACAATACATACTAAAATAACTCCCTTATTCCCCTAAAAAATCCTATATCCCTTGGTTTGATCATAAAACCAATTTGGGTAGGCTTTTGGTGCAAATCTAAAGATATCGTCCGAAGAAGTTATAATGTTCTTAAACAATAATTTTTAGTTTATTTATTCTTACACCTCCTTAAAATATTATTAAGTAATGATAGTATAATAATAAATTATCTCCCATATATTGATATATTATTATGCTAGTGATATAACCATTATGGTAGACTATGGCCTCACAAAGCGATGTGATTAATTTTTCACTTATTCATTACAAGAAATGTAATAAGGATAAATTAAATGAATACATGAGATATAATTTAAATCATATTGGTTTTTAAAAATTAATATAAGACCTTCTTTTTTACACTTTCTCACGTTAAAAAAATTATAATGTCCCTTGTGCATATTACCTACCTACGGTCTCCACAAAGTGATGTAATCCATTCTCAATGTACAAATTTAAGTAATGATAATAAAATTATATCTAATAAGAAAAATATATTTATACCATTAATATAATTTTATATATGATAGAACTATATAATATTCCCATTAATTGGATCTTTCATGTTAAAACATGCATGATAAAACAAGGTCATTATCACTCGAAATAATAGTAATAATGAATCATTATTAATGAACAAGTGATAATATTTATAAAAGGATCATATAATATATTATAAATTTTTATATTATTCTGGTAAAATTAATAAAATTCATAAAATCAGCATACATGAGTTTAAATAACATTAAACTAAAAAGAAGCGTGAAGTAAGGGGACTTCATCTCAATTTCCATTCATTAAGTTATATTTTAATATTATGAACCTACATTATTTTATATGGTGTATAATATTCTTATTTTTCATTTAATTTCATGAATACTTCACTATTAATTTTATTTTAAGTTTCAATTTGAATTATTTCATCTAATGGATTTTTACATGAAAGGTACAAAGTGGTAAAAAGCTTCATAACTCAATTTATTTTCATTGGGTTATATGACATCTTCCTTTTCATTGAAATTATAAGATTATGTGTGAAATAACCTTTTATTATGTTTTATTTTTTTTAACTTATTTAATGTGGATTTACAATAGATATACATAATCAATCTATTGATCAATTCTTATTTCAACGTTATGATAATTGTAAGTGATTTCATCTCAATTTACATTTCATTGATACATATATGTTAATATAAATCTATTCAATTTCATATAGTGTACATACTACCAAAATGATATATTTAACAACAATACCTATTTATTATCTATGAATTCCTATTTAAATTTTGTTATTGTTAGATTTTTCTTGAGATAACCAATTTCTTATGACCATTTATCATTGGACATTATGTTTCCCATAAATATCCATATTATTTATCATGGATATACTTATTACATAAACAATTTATCATTTATACATATAGTTTTTTTGGTGAAAGATATATCATTGATAGGGGAAATTTTTGTTAATCGGTATTCCTTACCCGATATTTGTCACGACCCAAATTGGGTCGACTCGGAACTAGTCACCAGAGCCGATCCACAAAAAATATGAAGAGGAATTCCCAGTCCTCCTCGGCAAGTGAGAATTTCCAAGGGCATCAATAGAGACAACGGAAATTATTTCACCAAATAAAAATAAACAAGGAAACTGCACTAATAAAAGGACCAACCAAACTTAATGGGATTTCACCACATTATACAATTTACATTTACAGTTAAAGAAAAAAACAAACAGAACAACCAAACAAATCATAATAATCAAACTGAACATGACCCCAAAAAATACTTCTATGATACCCCAAGTGTCACCCTCCCACAAAATACCAAATATCTCCTGAGGTGAATGAACCAAATATGAATCTGCATAAGAAATTAAAAACAAGAAAACACTATAGGCATGGGTATTAAAACTCAGTAGGTGGGCCCAGATTATTCTATTGAGAATTAACATCCTTTAAATAAATAAACATTTACTTTTAGGTTTGAAATAAAACTATAAAAATAGTTTTTCCTTATCTTAAATTTTAGAGCAAGAAAATCACAACCCATTGCCCTCACATTTTAAAACAAGGGTCATTCATGTAAGGAAGGTTAGATTCATAAGGAAGATTGTAAAAAAGGAACAAAATAAACATTCATGTTTCATGTTTAAGGGAAGATAATGAAAATGGCTATTTATTCAAGATATCATTTCTTAAAACATTTTTAACAAACAACCCTTTCACAATTAGCAATGTGTCACCAAAATAATAATCATGGTTAAAGATTACTCATAATTAGGAAAATGATAATAACAGTGCTAGAAATAGAGGACCAAGTGAGTACATAAAAACTCAGAGGAGAACCATAACATACTATACATGTGACTCATCCTAAAGTGATTCCCTACTCGATGACATCTTAACTCCCTAATGCTTGGCTGTTTCCCTAGTTGGGCTAGTCAAGGGGCCTGATCCTATAACAATAAACCCAAGTATCCAAATCTTAAATAAGAATTACATGGGTAGAGTCCTAATTTGAGGAAATTTCCACCCTTTTATCAATCATCTAAGAAATGGATCCCTCCTAGAGGGGTATTCTAATTAACTAATTCAATACTCCAAACGGTTCTTATAAAATTTTCACAAAACAACCCATTTCATAAATATCCATACACAAACCCATTTTTTAATTCAATCCACCCTTTAAAAACCAAAAATCATTTAAAATTTCCAAAGGTGATTACCAACAAGACATTAATTTGAAAAAAACCCATTTAAAAACTCCAATAATCATTTGGAAAATCACCACCACATCTATAAAAAACAAAACAAGTCTTTAAAAACCACTAATCACATTAAAGTTCAAACTGGGCCATTTAAAAACCACATGGGGTGAAAGATCCATTCCAACCATTCAAAAAAAATAAAAAAAGGTAAAATCAACTAACATCACATGATATAATTATTCGAATAACAATAGGTTACTACATAGTAATTAAAAGAGGTGACAAATCAAGAAATCAATGTAAACTTAATTTTAAAGGAAATATGCAATGGGGTCCTACCTAGAAGGAGAACAAATCCAACACCTAAAACTAGAGACCACCCAAAATCACTTGATGAAGTCAAAAACACTACAAAATATAATCTAGGGACTCAAAACCACATAATGACTCTAAATTAGACTGTGTGAACCCAAGCGGTAGGAGGAAAAAACTCACCTAAAATGGCGGTGATAACCCAAAATGATCTAAAACACTTTTCCTTCGGTGGTGAACATCAAAACCCAACAAAACTAGTCCTAAGAGACGAGCCACATGCCTAGAGGGGAATCCGTCACTAGAGTAGGGCCATGCCAGCAAGGCAGCGTGCCAGAGGGGTTGTTCCGGCAAGGCAAGTTGCCGGAGGAGGACCAACAGGGGTTGTGCAGTAGGGTAGGTTGGCAGAAGGTGGTATAATAACCATAGGAGGGCCATAGGAGGTGGACGGAGGATGGGATCTCACCGGAAGCGGGGGGGGGGGGGGCTATCATAGGAGGTTGGAGGTCGTTCTAGAAAGTGGAGGAGCCCGCCTGTCATCTGCGCCTAGTGAGAGTGGGTAAGACATTGCCAGTGAGGTTGGTGAGTGCTAGAAGGAGGAAGGGATGCCACCAAAGATTAGGGCGGTGCCAGTTGGAGACTCAATGGAATAATTAAGGTGGAGCCGAATCAAGGGGCTACGCAGGGGGTGGGGTCGTGCCGGACCAAGGAGAGGTAAGGAGATGGGGCTGACCGGAGATGGGGATGACCGGGGGTGTCAAAAATAGGGTTTTCTACCATTTTTTCCAACTAAAATCCTAAAAATAAACTTATAATAATAATAATAATAACAATAATAATATTAATAGTAATAATAATAATAATAATTAATAACCCTCATAATAATAATTACAATAATAATAACATAATTCTAAAATTAATAATAATATTTTTTCTCTTTTAATAATAATAATACTAATAACAATTTTTAATAAAATGATGATAATAATAATAATATTTTTAATAAAAATTACCATGATAACTCTTTGAATTAAAATATTATCATTTTTATCCTAAACTGTGCGGTCCACATATGGCACAACCCCCCACTTGAGAAGCTGCCAAACGGGTACCCGAGTTGAGCGCAGGGTCTTTGCTAACCGTGCAGTGCCTGTGTACTGGCCTAAAAACCTCAAAGAACTCCCAAAAAAATGATAGTAATAATAATAATAATAATAATCCTAATAAAAATAAAAATATTACCATAATAATTATTATTATTCAAACAACACTTTTAAATTTTATTTTAGTTTTTCTTATTTTATTTTAACATTCATTTTACTAAATTTCATTATACTTTTAATTTTTTAAATTTATTTTAAATACTAAGCAGCTTTCACGGTCTCCAAGCCATGGCTTTCCTATGTGCACAATTATATCAAACACAAAAAGCTAATCTTTAAGTAAACATTGAAAATTTTAATTTGGGAGTCAACCTGAATACCAACACGAGCAGGATCCAAGGAAAAATTACAATTTGGGTGTGATAATTCTCCCCACCATAACGCTCTCCGCCCCCAGAAATCCACAACAGGGTTTACCCCAAAAATAACTGTTGATACTTCTTCATAGTTCAAGGATATCCCCAAAGGATGATAAATGAAGAGATTACAAAAACACCACTGGGGAGAGAAATGCTAACAACATGAACTCAGGAGACCGAAACAGACTCCCTGCTAAGTGATACCCTCCCCTAAAGGCTTAAACATCCCTAGTTGATCAGTCCAAAAGAAATAAAACTTTTATGAAACCGAGCCCACCCTTAAAACAAATACACATTGAACATCACTAGACAAAACCCAACCCTTCACCCAAAACAAATAGATGAAATTCAAACCCCATATCAAGGAAAACCTCCATAAACATACTTTAACGAAACCTCCGAATCACTTCCATCCAAACACCAACTCAAAGGAAAAACATAGAATTAGTTGGATCTATATGAGACCATACACCACTAAAATAATTCTTAGAATATAACTATGATATTGACATGGGGAGGCCCAAACGGACTCCCCACCATAAGAAACAGGGTAACACTTAGTTCAATGATACATGCGATGGGTCTCCCCACTGTATAAACCAACAAAAGAAAACAAAATTGAGGAATTTTTAGATGGGCTAGAAACTCCCCCACCACAAGGGATGGGGAGGGAAGGGACTAACTAAAGAGGCATCGAAACCACAAACGAGAACATACTGACAACTTCACACCTATTGAAGAACACCAACCATGACACACTAAGGACAAAGATTAAACCAAGGACTTTTACACAATTTGGGTTATCCAAACTATGGACAGTATATCTTCAGATCCTATTAATAGATATATGATTATTGAAGCATATCCTACCTTTATCCATGATTTAGAAACCCCCGAGTAGATAAAAAAATCAAAAATTCACAAAACACACTTCCATTGAAATATGAGATCAAAATGATTTTGGTGACAAACAAACATAAAACTGAAGGGAAAGAAAATCCACCAGATATAACTATTAAATCCATGGAACAATATAAATAGAAACCCCAAAATGATCCCAATCACTGCTCTACCCTAGAGGATAGGTTGAGGTGGCCTTTGATGAGTCGGGTCTAGCCACACAACCCTTCTTGGAAACACATTGACAGAACCATTGTAAGTGACCCAAGCATCCACAGGTGTGGGAGATTCTTGGATCACTCAGGCATGATAAACTTTTATGACCATGATTACCACACTGATGAAATATCAATTCCATCAACCACAAAGATGATGACCATCAATCTTTTGGGACCCTCATCTGGAAAATCCACTCTCCCAGTCACTGTTTCACATCCTGCACCTTCTCCTTCATCAGAAGGGAAGGGAACAATACTGCCATTAGCTGGTGGCCTCTGGCCCTCTTGATGATGAGCATCTCTGTCTGGACCACTTTCCTTCATGGTTTTGCGCTTGTACATCGGCTGATCTCCATTTTTAATGAATACGTCTTTTACTCAAAAAAAAACTCCTCTACCAGCACAACCGACATCAGGTCACTTCACATTCTTCTTACCAACATCCCCTTCACAACTTCCAAGTAACATAGGAGGATTAAACATCCTAAGTCCCCTATTAACTCAGATTTGGTATAAAAGGCCTGTCTCAGCACATTAGAGAAGATGGTTATGTTGAGCTCTTCCACCTTTAACTATAATTCATGTCGGAGCCCCAACTCAAAATGTTGAGCCTTCACGGGGTCATTTGCAACATACCATAGGTCATATAGAACTAGATCCAAAAGGTTTTGATAGAATTCCAACACTGATCCAACACCTTTATGAAAACCACATAACTCCATTCTATTTCTCTCCTACATCAACTCTGAAAAGTACTATTGTATGAAAAAAACTTGAAGAATTCTTAGGTAAGATCTCTTCAAGGCTTACTTTGAGTCACAAACTTATACCATGTCTAGGATGGATCTTAAATCATAAATGTATCCAAGATTACCTTTAATATATCAGACAGTAGGAGGGAATGGATTTTCCTCTCAGTCATATGAATCCACTCCTCCATATCGAGAGGATATTCTTGACCATAAAAGAGAGGAGGGTTCAACTTTAAAAACTCAAGGATGTATTTTATAGCATGATCAACTAGAGTGTTTTCTAATGATCAACCATCCAAAGATGCACCTTGAGGATCCCTAAAATATTCATGGTGGAGGACACTAAAAAACAAGAAAATAATAAATTTGATGGAACAAAGTCATTACCATTTTAAATTAAACATTACACAATTCCCAAAAAAATCATTACTAAGAAATTTTAAGAAATAAAGAAGATCCGAACAATTCACAAGGGGAAACTAGTGTCGATGGGTGACTTAGATACATGGTTAGTGGCAATATTCCTGTCATGCCACCATCATGGAGAGCATTGAAGGGTAATTTACCCATCTCCACATGGCTTTCTGGGACGTGAGACCTCTTAAAGGCCTCATTCTCCACTCCCATTTTACTTCCCAATTCCAAACAAACCACAAGAAACTACAGACATCGACAACCTTGGACATCCCTATGTAACCTGAGGTTTGGAATGATCAAGAGTTCTTGATGTCCTTATTTTTATTACACCTCAAATCCCGAAAATCCTACTCCTTCTACCTTGACTTCCACTAGTAATAATGGGTGATATAATAAGAAAGGTCCACTTAAGAGTTGACAGCTCTAATACCATTTTTTCACGAACCAACTCAGGTTGACCTAGAACCAGTCACCCAAGATGATCCACAGTAAAGCCTCAGAGGCATTCATGATCCTCCTGAGATGAATACAAGTGCAAAGGGAATCAATAGAACCAATGGGAACAATTTAACCCAATAAAAATAAACAAGGAAACTACACTAATAAAAGTTCCAACAAAACTCAACACGATTTCAATAGTTTTTACAATTTACATTTACAGTTAAAGAAACAACAAAATGGAAATATCAACCGAATTAGAATAATCAAACTAATCCTGACCCCAAAAAATACCTCCATGTGACCTTGAGGTTCACTCTCCAACCAAACAAAAACTATCACCCGAGCTGACTAAACCAAAGATGAACAAACAATAGAGACTAAAAACAATAAAACACTATTGGCATGAGTATTGAAACTCAATAGGTGGTCCAAATTATTCTATTTCCAATTCATATCTTTTAAATAAATCAAAATGGATTTTCAGGTTTGAAATATAGCTATAAAAATAGGATTTTATATTCATTACATTTCAGAGAATGAAAATCACAACCCATTTCCCTCACATTTTTATACAAGGATCAGTCAAGTAAGGAAGGTAAGATTCATCAAGAAGAAGGAAATAAAGAATGAACCAAAAGAATATTACATTTTTATGTTTAAGGGAAGATAGGGAAAATGAATATTCATTTAAGAAATCTTTCTTAAAACATTTTTAACAAACCACCCTTTCATAATTATCAAAGGGAAACCAAAATCATACACAAGGGTAAAAATTCCACAAAATGAGGGAAATTTTACTAATAGTGATTGAAATGGAGGAACAAGGGAATATCTAGGAACTCAGAGGAGAAATAAAACTTATAATATAGGTGAATCAACTCGAAGGAATGCCCTACATGATGACATCATAACACCGAATGCCCAACCGTCACCCTACCTGACCTGGTCGAGGGGCCTGATCCTATATAAATAAACCCCAATATCCACATGATATGGGTCACTATCTAGTAAAATAACCTAGAAAAGTAAAACTAATTCTTATAAATCCTCTTTTCTATGTTTGGTACCCATGCTTTGTTAATAAGTTAGTGTTCTAAATAAAAAAATAAGCAAGTCACACATATATAAAATCATAAACCCCCACAATGGGCCCCACCCTAACCTCCTAATGTATTAACCCATGCCTTAGAGAAGAATCACAAGGTTGGAGTCCCAAGCCAAGGACATTCCTACCCATTTTCCAATCAACTAGGAAATTTCTCCCTCCTAGATGGGTTTTCCAATAAACCAATTAAATATTCCAAATGAGCCTTATAACTTTTTCACAAAACAATACATTTCATAAATATCCATACACAACCCTATTTTATAATCCAAGAAACCCTTTAAAACCCAAAACACATTTACATTGGACAAAAGGGATAATAAATAAGACAATAAATTGAAAAATATCCATTTAAAAACTCCAATCACAATTTTGAACATTACCAAGACATCTATAAAAAACCATGTATTTACAAACCATTAATCACTTTAATGTACCAACCAGACTTTTTAACAACCACTTGGGGTGAAAAATCCTTTCCAACCATTCCAAACAATCACAAAAAAATATAAACCAACTAACTCCACATGATATAATTATTCCAATAACAATAGGTGACAACATAGAAATTAAATAAGGGTGAAAAAAATTATTAAATCAATGTAATATTAACTTTGAAGGAAATATGAAATGGGTCCTTACCTAAAAGGAGAACCAAACCAACACCTGGCACTAGAATTATTTATTAATAACCACCTTAAATCACATGATGAAATCCAATGAATGACAAAATAACATCTAAGGACAGAAAACCACACAATGACTCCAAATTTGAGTGTGTAAACCCATGTGGTGGGAAGAAAGCTCACACCTAAAGTGGAAACAATAATTCAACATTATCTGAAGCCCTTCACCATTGGTGGAGAACACCGAAACCCCCCAGAAGTGGTCCTGAGAGACGAGTCGCACACCCAGAGGGGAAGTTTCTATTGGACGTGGGTCGTTCCTGTGAGGTAGTGCATATGAGGGATCATGCGTGTAGGTTATATTGATAGAGGAAGACTGGTAGGGGTTGGAAGGATGTGGAAGTCACAGAAAGGGGGTCCCACGACCGGAGAAGGTCCGTCGAAGGTGTTTGGGAATGGGATCTCACCAAAAGTGGGGCACGCGGCCGGAGAAGGGCTGTCGAAGGCAGCCAAAGGTCGCATTAGCTAGGGGAGGATTCCATTGGACATATGCACTAGTAAGGAGAGGGGAGGACCCCACTGATGATGGTTTGTGTGAACCAAAATAAGGAAGGGAGGCCGCCAAAGATGAGGGAGGTTTCAGCTGGAGACTCTCCTATGCTCCATGCTAAGGTGAGGTAAAGAGAGGGGGATGAAAGAGATTGGGGTGTGAACTAGTGTTGTTCATGCTATACAGATGAGGGTATGTGGGGTTGCACAACGCAGGAGAAGGGGGTGGGGGTTGCACTGAAAATAGGGGTTTCTACCCTTTTTTCAATTAAAATCCAAAAAAGAAACTAATAATTATAATAATAATAATAATGATAATAATAATAACTAATAACTAATAACCCTCATAATAATAATAAATATATAATAATTCTACAATTAATAATAATATTATTTTTGATTTTAATAATAATAATAATAATTTTTAATAAAATGATGATAATAATAGTTTTAATAGTGACGATAACAAAAAAATCTTAATAAAAATGTTATCATTGTTATCTGAAACCACGTAGTCCACGCATGGCTCAAGAGACTATGAAAAAACCATGCAGTGTCTTTTAACCACTTTAAAAGCCACTGCAAGGGTGCTCGGGATGACCACACAGTCTCCACTAATCATGCGGTGCCCGTGCACCTGCCAAAAAAGCACTAAGAACTCCCAGAAATATCAATAGTAATAAAAATAATAATAAATTTAAAAACTAAAAAAATAATAATATAACTAATAAAAATATTAATATTAAAATCATCAGTATTATTAAAACAACACGTTTAATTTTTATTTTACTTTTTCTTATTTTATTTTAACTTTCATTTTACTTCATTTCATTATTCTTTTATTTTTCTTAATTTTTTTTAAATGTTGGATTGGACGCAAGGTCACCAAACTATGTCTTTCCAATGTGAACAGTTATGTTAAATAGAAAACACTCATCTTTAAATAAAAATTTAAAAATTTAAAAAGGGAATCAACCAAAACCCAAAAATGACCCGAAACCTTGGCAAAATTAAAACCTGGGTTTGACAATGTTGAATTTTTTTGAAAATAATATTGATTCATGAATTAAATTGATCATTTGATATATAAAGATTTCATCAAACATGTAGATATAGGAGTGTACATGTTACATATATTCCCCCTATTCAACAGTAGTCATATGAGAAGAATTAGTTCTCTAGGATTTGTTAAATGGGTTTCTGATGTATACATACCCATCGGTTTTAATCCTTCATTGGGAAAGATCTTGATAGTAGAGGTATCGTGATTCTTCAGGTCATGATGTCCAATAATTAAGAATTTTCATCATTAAGAATTCATTTTATATTATCCATGATATTTACAAAATGTTATTATCTGTGGATGCATTTTCAATTCTGGTTTATCAATTAAATGGAATGTGTTTTAGTTATTTACCTTTCCATATTAATTATTACTTATATAATATTTATATTGAACTTATTTATTAAATATAATGTGATTTTAGATAATTACCTTTCCATATTGTTTTTTATTGTTGATTATTCTTCATTTACTCATGATATCTTCTGATTTACATAACTCTTACTAAGCATTTCAACTTACCCATATTTTGTTTCCTTTCCCAAGAATCTAGGAAGTGTACTACCAATGATATATAAGTATAGTATATATTTAAAAATGATATTATTGAAAATATATTGGTTGCAATTTGTGTATTCAAATGTAATATGGGAATCATTTATTTACCTAGTTTACCATGAATACTAAACTATTTGGTCATTTGGGGTGTGTTTCATTGTATCTTATGCCAATGTAATGAAGTAGTCACCAAATCAGGGTTACTGGGGTCAATGTTGTTATAGAAAAAAATGAGATTTAAATCAATGATCATAAGTTAGAATAATATAATAATACGGGTATGATAACCTGATCATAACTTATGAAATTCATACCCAATCATTTAATGATCTTTAATAATTAGTCACAATATAAAGCATTATGATAATAAAATACATAAGTCATAAGAGTGTGGAATCATTGATAATCAAACATTAATTATAGGAAGATATCATAAGCATTGTACATTGGTTTTTGGAATACACATAAGTATGTACAATAATTTCCTTAGTCAAATATCACTATTGATAATATTATAGTGAATTGGTTTTACTTCCCAATACATCATTTCCTTAGTCAAGGTTCACTCTTGAGAATATCATGACATAAATAATCCCTTAATGAACTACATTCACTTCCCATTATATCCCATATATTTTCATGAGATATCAATCTTTTCCAATGGATTGGAAGGCTACATAATTTTGGTTCCACCCATATCATAATAAAAACCATTTATATGTGTTCCATAAGATCATAATTTGTTTTCATATAATCATAGTACAATCCATGTAAAGGAAACATGTTTCATTAACATATATTCATTTAATCGTAACATAATCCATGGAAAAGAAATGAGTTTCATAAATATTTCATCAAAACTTAATTAACATATGAGAAAGAAACGAGTTTATAGAATCATCCTTAAATAATAATCATAATAAAAAATAAAATGAATTAAATTAAATGGTATTATAAAATCATATTTAAAATTATGAATACAAATCCTTGAAAGATGATGACATAGATGAAAAATACAATAAAAATAGAATTTAAAACTTTCATTAGAAAAAAGAAAATTTTCCTCTAACATTGACATATTCTAAAACCAAAAATTTATAGAATATTAAGAAAATGATTATATTTTAAAATAAAAAATTAAAATTATAAATAAATATTCAAATAAATTAACAGTTATGTTGGAAATAAAATCCATTCCTTTGGTAAATGTTAAACCAAATATTCCTTTCTTATTTTGGTAAAAAATACAAAGTACATCATTTAGAAAATGAAAAGTATATTCATTTTAATTTTTTAAAGTAAAATAAAATATGGTTATAAGTTAATTTAATGTATCATTTTATCATATAAAATAACAATCTAAAAAACATTTTAATGAACTTGGAAATTGAAGAAAATGTTTTCCAGTTAAAGAGAAAATAGGGTCAGTTTTTCATGAAAACATTTTATCAATTTTTAAGTACCAAATAGTGGAAAATAGTAATAATACATAAAAATTATATGAATATATATAGGAGAATAAATTATATGGTGTTTAAATGATAATAACCACGCAATCCCCCTAAATGTAAATTTATCCTAGAAAACCCTAAAAAGAAATGAGATTGTAAAATAAACCCTCGCCTAAAGTCTCATCTTGGTTCAGACACATTAAACCATATTTATAATAAATATGGATTTATTATAAATATTTTATATAACAATATTAATAAATAACATACTATTTATCATTTTATTATAATTATTAATTATAATTTTGTTTATTATTGTACATTAAAATGAACATTTTGGTGAAAACTTGTCTGATTTGAATGAAAATGTTAGTTTTATGGTTCCAGTCTTTAAACTTTGGTTATGGTTTCATAATATATTGAATATTAATAAATTTATTATAATAATATTTATCCATTATATACACTTTTATGACCATTCATAAAATTTGGTGATGAAAAAGGAATTTCATCACTTCATGGAGATGGTAGTCCATATGTACACCACACGCGGTGTTTCAATATTTTGAAGGATGGAACGAAAGAAAGGTAAATAATAAATAACCTTTTAAAAATAATAATTATATCATAAATTTAATATATTATCATTAAATATATACTTATGTAAAATATGTAAATATTAAATGAAAAATGAATCACATCACCTTGTTGAGGTGGAAATCTGGATATATACACAAACGACATTATCATTTTCCAATGGTTTGGAAACAGATATAAAATAGATATAAAATTAACCTAAAAAAACTATACCTAGAAAATATACTTATTAAATAATTTTAATATGATTATATTACCATTATAGGATGTTAAATAAGAAATAAAAATTTAATAGATCGGTTAGAATATAAACTTCTTCTTTGAGTATTATCCTTCGAAAACTTATTAAGGATTCATGGATTGGTATTTTGAAGAAAAAAATCAGAAGGTATTGGATAAATATGTTGAGAGAGTATTTGTGTACATTTGTTTCAGCTAATGGGATCATGTGGTGATGATAATATAGTAACACAAGTTCCATTTTACAAGTTATGGTAGTGGAACTTTTAAAAATACTTAGCACATTTAAAAATAATGACATTATATTCATGTAAAAGTGACACCAAAGAAGCCTAAATTATAATATGAGGTAACTTTGGTTTTAAATAAACATAAAAAATTATATTTAAGAAAGTTATTAAGTTTTTTTACCCTTATATCCTTAGTTTAATCCCTTGTTATCCTTTTTACCTTTACCCTAGTGATGAACTTTTAGATTAGTTACTATTCATAATAACCAGTAATGAAATTGACCTGCTTAAAAAAATTAAATTGTGATTCAAAATATGGAATGAAATTATATTTTATTCAATTTATATAAGTGGATAAAATTCATTTTAAAATAAGTGCGCAAAGTGAAATGAAAGCTGTTTTTAGAAAAAAAATGCATCTTTAAGCATAGAAATGAATTTACCTTATTCATTGATTAGTAAAAACTGTTAGAATTGTGTTAAAATATTTCATTAATTATATTATAAATAAATTTCATTAAAATAATTCATAAATTTTGATTACCTTAATTTATTAAGACCACACAACATTGTACACCCAATGTTTTCATATAAATGTCTCCTTTTTTACAATGAAATTATTTATCATCAATTATAACCAATTGATATCCAATGAATTAATTTTTTACATGTGTAAAAAATAATGTATGATAATTTATTTTTTCTTATTCATAACCTCTAACCCAACAATAATACAATATATTCCAAATTTATTAATTATACTTTAATTGTATATTATATTTCATTTAAACTCAGTGTTCCTTATATTAAAAAATATCAATGACATTAAATTTTTTAAAAGAGAAATATATCATAAAATATTGGGGTGAAAATTTTTACCCCTAATAATAATTTTTTCCTTAAAATTTTAATACTCTCATACAAAAAACAAGGGATTATTTTTCCTCATCACATCCTTTGTTTCCCATGTGTCTTCCTTAAATTTATGAGTTTTCGAAAACAAATTGAGTAGATTAGTGTTCTTGTTCAATAAAACATTCTATATTAGATCTATAATATACACTAGATGATACAAATAAGATATATCATGCTCTAGTGGTTTGACCTATGAGTTATGTACATGTGTATGATCTTGTATATACTTCCTCTGAGGTCATACATGGAACACATAGTGTACTGGAGAGAGATTCTGTGGAAGCACCAAGTAATATGTGTCCATTCTGATATGATTAAAATTTTAAAGGGGAATGATATATCATGTTATCAACATTATATTTATTTCAATTATCATGAAATTTTTATAAGAAGTTATTCATATGAATAATCTATCACTAACTTCATACTATTTATCTAATCGATGACTACAAACATGACTTTTCTATAAAATGTAAGATGCACTGATGCAATGATGAATGACCTAAACACTATCTACCTATTTATCAGTTATCTTATGTCCTTGTAGATTTTTTTCTCTAACTTAATCCCATCACACTGGATTTATAAACTTTTATCCACATAATTACTTATAAGGATCTATTTGAATGCTTGAGAAAAAGATATTGTTGTAAAAAAATTGAAATTGATAAAAGTGTAGGTCCAGACCGTATTTGATATCTATAAAACATTATCTCAAAATTTATTCTACAGTTTGAATTGTCCTCTCAAACTATCCATCTATTTTATGATGATAATCAATACTAATGTTCGACTCGGTATTCAAATTATATTGAATAATTATCCAGAAATTTGAGGAAAAGTTCAGATCCTAGTCCGATAAAATAGGCTATGGTATTACATGAAACCATTCCAATTAAATAATTTATATACTATAAAGAAGATCAAGATAATAATATTTTATTTTTTCATTGTAATGTTATGAATTCATAAGTAAATCAGATACAAACCAAATAAAATTATAGCCTTCAGATATTTTGGGGAGTCTTTAAAAAAATTTGGTGATGTTTTCCCATTTCCATTCCATTATGGGTAATAGTTGTAACATACACTTATACTTATATCTCTAATCATTAACAATATGATACAATAGACATCGATATACATACTCTTCAATATCACTTTTCATGTTTTCATAAAATAAATACTCTTTCATATCTCTATACATGTTCATACTTGCATGATGAAATGAGAATGGAGAGTCATGAGATTCATCCTCTAGATAGTTATTCAAATATGGTATTGAATGGACTAATAATTAGATCTTGGGCCTCATCATTCAATGAGAATCATTTTTGGACTCATTAACATTCCTCAAATTCTCCTACAATTCCACGTCTATATTACGTTCCTGTTTTATCCTCACATTGATGGATTATTGAGAATTTGTCTAAGAAATATACGATCTTCCCCCTTTATTCAAGATTTTTGGATCCATATTATGAGAATACATAATTATTTAATCTCTTTCAATCTAAATCATGAAAAAACAAGAATGTTCCATCTAATTTAGGGAATTAGACATCTTTTCTACCTACTCACTATGGTAATGTATTAGGAAATCATAATCATTAATCAACTCCAACCATCTCCATTAGAACATATTTAAATCTTTATGTGAGAATATATAATTAAAAATTTTATGGTCAATATATATATATATATATTACATTTTCACTATAAATATAATTCCTCCATTTCATTAATATATCTACCAACTCTAAATCTTGAGTCAGGTAATCTTTCTTGTGAATTTTCAATTAGCATGAGGCATAAGAGATCACTATATGATTCTACATAAGGATTTCTCATAGTACCTTATTCTATACAAAACTATAGATCATAGTACTTCTTTACTATATTCTTGTATTAGGACCAGGGAACTAACCAACCTTATTTTTAGTTCCTTGAAAATTTCCTCACATTCTTCTATCCAAAGAAACTTGTCCCCCTTTCATGTCAACATGGATATTTTATTAGATAGCTATGAAAAATATTAAAAAAAATAATATATAGTATTTATTCAACCCAGGAAAAGTAAGGATCTCAGTTTCCATTTTTTGGGACATTGATCAATAATTTCCATCTTTTAAGGGCCCACTGATATACTATCACATGATATTATATGATCCAAGAATGATGTTTTTGGTATCCACATTTCACACTCGATAAAATTTTCATTCAAATTCCCCATCTATATAGTATTCAAGAAATTCTTTAAACAATCTGTATAATCTTCCATGATCTTATAATATATAATAATATAATCAATAATGACTACTATAAACTGATCGTGGTAATCAATTAACACTATATTCATTAAATCAATGATGATAACAATGGAATTAGTAACTCCAATTAGAATCACTATAAATTCACAATGACCATATTAAGAATGAAGTAAAATCTTGAGTATATCCTCCTCCTAGAAAATTAATTAATGATATATAGAATTAATTCCAATCTTGTAAATGTAGTGATCTTCAAAAAAATTTATCAGACAATTTATAAATACAAGGTTGATGATACTTTATATTGATAGTGATCCTTTTAAGTTCTTGTTATTCGATGTAAATAAAAATTGACCATCCTTTCTTAAAAGTGAATAGGTGGACCCCATGGTGATTCACTAGAGTTTTTAAATCCCTTATCAATATTCCCATGAAGTTTATTCGTCAATTATTAAAAAATAATACGGGCTATTCTACATTGATTTTTGAAATAATCATAGAACCAGGTATGAGTTCTATTGAAAAATAAGCCTTAAGATTCAAGGGAAGACTTGTAAGGCCTTCTAAAAATACATCATAATTTTCATGAAAAATAGGTATATCTTTAATTTTTAGTTTTTTCCAAACCAATTGAGATAAATATTCTTTACAAATAGGTTGTAATACCAATACAATAGAAGTAATTTCCATTATAAATTAATATTCATCTTGATACTAAAATATGAACATGGGTTTATTCAAAATATGAAATGTGACATCCCATTATTGTAAATTAATATTGTATATATATAATGAAAATAAATTCATTCCTTTAAAAACATAAAATACTACTATTTGGAGAATCATAATAATTGTAGGAGACACATTTCAAAAAAAATTACTAGTGATGAGATTAAAACTTGATATTTGATGATAATACCATTTGAAGATTATTACTACTAAATTAAAATATAATAACTAAATTGGTAATGTGATACCCTTACAAATTTCTTCATATGTAAGATAGTTAGTAGATATAGGATAAAATAGAATATTTCCACTTCTACTGTGGATTATAAGGTTACATTTCACCACTTTTTTCTCACGACCCACTTTAGAAACTGTGATCACAAGATCATTCCTATTATCTCTTCGATGAAGAGGTTATTAATGAATTATTCATCACTAACCTTTAGAGGCATGTATTTATTGGTGTAATGTCCATATTCATTATAATTATAAAATTATAGTGTGGGTAACATATTCATTTGATCTTTTAATCCATTCATTTCATTGAATGGAATTTTCTCATCACTTCAACATTCATTTTCTTGGTGTCCATATTTTCCACCATTAATGAGTTTACAATAACCCATAATAATTATACCTCATTCTTCCTTCAACAGACATGGCATGAATGAATATTAATTTTCTTTCCCCCAAGAGTTTTACTATTAGAATTTCATTAAAATTACATCTCCCCATCTTATACACAAATCCATTAGTACAATGGGAGTCTCAAATATATATTTCTAGGATTAGATCACATAGATTTATTTCTTCATATCTATAAAATTATACCATAGAAAATTCATTTTAGTAACTTGGTCTTAAACCAACTAATGAACCAGTCAACTTTTCTTTCAGGTTCGATGGAGAAAAATAAGCATACCTTGAAATTTTGGTGAAAATTTCTTTATCTGTTGTAATAGATTCCTCATCATTTTTCTTTAGATCTAGAAATTCTATTTAAATTTTCATGTGAAGAGGTTGAGGAAAATACTTATTAAAAAATGCATTCTTAAACTCTACCCTTTCCATGATGTCAATTTCATCCCATTTCCTAATATTATTAATAATTTTCTATTATTTATTAGCATCATATTCCAAAATAATACACAGTCAAAATAAGCTTCTCATGGATTGAGAATTGGAGAAAAGATAATATATTTTCTATAAAATTGATCCATTTCTCAATAATAAGTGTTTTGGGGGAACAATTATAAGAAATTTTAGGTTCTTATAACATACTAAATAGTGAGTTGTTATTCCATTGGATTTTGGGGTGTTCAATATGATTCATAAATTTTTAAGAGAGTTGGGTGATCATAACTCCATGATTTCACATGTGAGCTCATATTTAAATTTTTTTCTCATGAGTATGGTCATTTCATTGGACATCATATTCATTTTTCATATGATTCATCATAGTTCTGGTTCTTTCCTAAACCAAAAACATTCATGTGAGTATAAAACAAAAATAATTAGAGTAGGAGACCATATGATTATGAAAATAATTCTTCTGATTTTCTAAATTATGACACCTTCTTCCATCCCATGTAACTTTATTTTCATCTCATATCACTATTTCATATCATTTTTTTCTTAGATTTTATTCTATAATTCAGTATATTGGGTCATAAAGAAAATTATAATTAAAAAAATCATATCTGCCAGGAGTGTTAAGTCAGGTGTGAAATATTAGGTCCACTCATTTTGTAGTGAGGGGATATTGGTATTATATGAAAATAGCCATTTTTAGGGTGATTACCTTTGGAAAATCTAGGTTATAATCTCATCAAACTTCCTATAACTATAGAATATTTAATTTCAAGGAAACCACAAAATCATTATATTTCTATAAATTGAAGATGCTATCATATAGCCATACTCATCCCTAGGTATTTCACCAAAGTTCCCGATGCTTAATATCCAAAATTAACTAAAACCTACTCTGATTCAAAAATAGGTGACCCAAGATTCACAGACATAAATATTATATCATTTTTGTAGAATATTAAATATATCTCATAATAGTACAAACCCCACAAACTTAATTGTTTAGTGTCATTGGGGACTAGATTAATAATCATGTTACATAATGAATGATTTTTGACATATCCCACAAATATATTCTCAAATATTACACTTCTTAGACATACACAACATGAAACCCTTCTTCATAAACTAGAGTAAATAAACATAATAAAGGTTGAAATTAGATTCTCAGAAAGGGTAATCATTAGAGATATCAATCATTCATCCTGTGTGAGAATAATATAAGAACAAGGGTTTGATAATGAAATCATAAATTATGAAATTTATACTGATTTAGTCACTGATCATTAATCATTAATCATGGAATAACGAATTTTTATAACCAAATACATAAGTCATAAGAGTATGACATAATCACCAACAAACCATGATCCATTAAAACATCTCATAAGAACGATACAAAGGTTTTTATCATACACATAAGCATATAAAATAATCTCCTTATCTTTTTTTACTCCTAAGAATATAATAATATAAATAGTCCCTTTATAAATTGGGTTCACTCCCAATTCCATCCCATATTACCTGACGAGATATCAATCTTTACCAAATAAATTAGAGAGAATTATAATTTTGGGCCCACCAATCACCCAATGAAAGAAAATCAAACATATTCTAAAATATCATAAAAACCTTCATCACATCATAGCCCATTTAAAGAAACTATGTTTCATTAAAATTTTATCATTTTATCATAGTGTAATTCATGCAAAAAGAAATGAGTTTCATAAATATTTCATTATAACTCAATTAATCATGGGCGACGAAAAGAGTTTCATAGAAACATAATTACGTTATAATCATAGTATGATATCCATTGAAATAAAGTGAATATTATAATAAGATCATATCCCTATTGAATAATAATAATCCTTGAAGTATTTTGAAAATGATAAAAAATTACCTTTAAAGTGAATTTGAATATTTCTTTGGAAATAGGGAAAATATCTTTTTCTTTCATTATTTTAGTAATATAATCCTAAAATATAGAGGTAAATAATTTCAGTGAAAATAAAAATGGTAGATTTTACCTAAAAAATCAATTTAAATAATAGTTAATATGATGGGAAAATCTGTACATTTGGTAAACATTGAAACAACTATTCCATTCAAACTTTTGTTAAAAAAATTCAAAGTACATTGTTCAAAAAATAATAAGAAGATTCATTTTTAAAAATTTAAAATAAAGAAAAGTATTGTTGGAAATAAATTTAAATAATAATTTAATTATATAAATTTACTTTCTTTAATATATTTTGATGAAAATGGACATAGAAGAAAATGTTCTCTAACAAAAAACAAAATAAGGCCACTTTTTCATAAAATACGTTTCTTAATACTTTTATGTACCAAAAAGAGGAAAATGGTAATAATATAGAAAAATATAGGAATAAATAATTTATTATAAAATATATTTGGTTTAAATGATAATATCCATATAATTTCCATCAATGTAAATTTAACAATGATAATAAAAAAATGATATTGTAACATAAACCCTTTTCTCCAGTCACGTCTAGCCATGTACATATTAAAACCTTATATATAATAAATAAATATATTATAAATATATTATATAAATATATTAATATATATTACTATTTATTATTATTTTATAATTTAAAATTATTCTTTTACTAATATTTTATTTTTAAAATTATTATTTGGTTAAAATCTAGTATATTTTCTATATATCTTTTGGTTCAATGTTTATGGTCTATACACCTTTTTCATGATTTAATCATATAAATAATCTTTATTATTTAATAATTATCATATTTATTCATTATATAATCATTTATAAACATTTATATAAAACACCGATGAAAAATAAATTACATCACTCCAAGGAGACGATAGTCTGTATGTACACAGAATTGATGTTTTTATTTTTTATGGATGAAAAAAATGAAGCAAAATAATAATTAAATTTTATTGAATCATAATTATATCATAATTATCATATATATTAATTAAACTATCTTTATGAATAACATCTAAAGAGGAAATGAAAAACAAATCACTTCACTTCATGGATGTGGTAGTCTACATGTACGCACAGACAACCAAATTATTTTCCAAAAGATTAGAAGGAGATAGAAAATGGATATAAAATTGACATAAAATATTCTAATTATAATAATTATATGAATGAAACTATCTTGAAATTTTTATATATTAATTACAATTGGTTTAATAAGAAATAAACATGAAAAATATAGATAAGAACATATACATCTTCTTTGAGTATCCCCTTTTGAAAAGAACAAAGAGGATTATTGAAGGAATCCTTTGGGAATAAAAGATCCTCAATGTCTTGGATAATTATTTTTTGAGACTTTTTGGGAAGATATTGGTTGAGACAAATGGAGAAAGTGGTGCGAAAAAGAGAGGAGATGTGGTTCCCTTTTATAAGTGAGGGGAGTGAAACTCTTATAAATACTTAAAAAATTGAAATGTAATAAACACTTATTCAAGTTAAAGTGAAACCAAATAAACAAAATATGAAATATCTGAGAAGGGATGGTAAAAATACTATTAAAAAATTATATTTAGATATATTTTTAGGTTATTTTATCCTATATCTCTTTATTATTACACTGCATTGATAATTTAAACCTTTACTGTAGAAATGAATTATCACCTCGGTTTCTATTCATAATGACCTAAAATAAAATTTTACTATTTAAAAAACATATAGATTATTATTAAAAAATGTTATTTTTTATTAGATTAAATTTCATTATTTTTTAAAAATTAATTTTAAAATAATTCTACAAAACGTCATAAAAACCATTTTTAGAAAAATAATCATTTCCATGCATAAAATTGAATATGTTATTATTCTATAAATAGTAAAAAATATTAAATGAATTTTACATTTTTTTGGTGAATATATTATCTACCCATTTAATTAAAACCATTCATAAATAGTGATTAATTGACATTATTAATATAAAAAAACATTGCACACATAAAATTAAATTTTCAAAAAACATCTATTTATAACATTAAAATGATTTTATATTCAATTATAACTAATTTATAATTGATGAATTAATTTAACATATTTGAAAATAATACTTCTTTATAATTTAGTTGGTCATATTCATACCCTAAACTCAATAACTAGTTGATAATTGTCACTTTTACTTATAATATTTCAGCATTATATCAATGTTCATTTAAACAAAGTTTTTCATGTAAATAATTTTTTCAAATACATAAAACATTTTTAATGGAAATATATTGTTAAATATCATGGTATTAAAATTCATATCGCTTTATCATTTTAACATTGAAACTACCAGATAAATATATCAATGGATGTTAAAAAATGACATTTAAACATTTAATTAAATTATTTATATTTAAAACTAAAAATTTGAATAAACATAGAATGAAGTAATTTGTTAATAATTTAATTATTTAGTATAATTTGAATATTAATGAATTTAGAGGAGGAATCCAATGTTTCTTTCACTTAAGCTTAGAGGTTCTTTTAATGTCTTTTTTCTTTTTCAAGTTATTATTCATTTTTTTCTCTCACACATTATTTTTTATATACTATATCTCAATAAATATATTAATCTTTCATACTCGTTTTCTATGTATATACATTTATTTATGATTCTTATCCTCTTATTTCAAAGAAATAACCCTATGATGTTTTATGAGAAACAGTTCAAATTTATTTCATCCTCTCTTTCAATAATTTATATTGTTTCTTCTTTCCGCATCCTTATATATCTAATATAAAATCCTTTAAACCATGTTATTTATAATCATTAATATATAATATGATATATTTCTACTTATTTTGCGTAAAATTGTGATTCATTAATTTATTATGCTTTATTAAAGAAATATATAACACATTTTGTATCCATTAGAATGTTTAATGTTTATTCTTGATTGTTGATTTATGGTTACATGTGGAACACATAAGCATTATATATATTGTGATTTTATATGTTGGACCAAAATAATATATCCCCAAATTTATTGGGTAATTATTTTATCTATAGAGACACCATGTATGATGTATGGGCAATTAGCCTGGAAAATTTGGTTATGATGTCTCGGTAGTGATATTTGACTTATGTTTATGACATCTTTTGGTTTTTTGAAAAATTCTCAGGATCCCCATGATTACCATATATTATGATATAATTCATTTTTTCCTTAAAATTTGTGTTAAACTTACAATTCTTCTCCTTTATGTTTCTATTATTGATGATATCTCACTATCATTTTTCTTTATTTACCCCTTACTAGAATTTTATTTTTACACCATCTCAATGAATATACATAGGGAATCCCATTCAGTGATAAGAGTACATTGACATCTAGGGGTTATTAATAAATATGGAAATGTTATTTTTGTATTTTATTTAAAAATATTTTATATTATATACTAAAGACACCATACCTAAATTTTTTTGGATTTATATCATGTAATATTTGATAAAAATTATGTAATATTATGTGTATGATATGTAGGTCTCTATAGTGGAGAAATATTATTGTGTGTATTTCTGTATAATTTATTGAAAAAATATTGGTTTATTTGTAGGTGAAATTTATAGTGTATGGTTCTTGGTTTATGAATTCTGTATGGGACACAAGTGGTGGTGTTCTAATGGACTATGGGTTTATAATGGAAGTTGGTTGAAATAATCAACTCTTTGGTATAGATAAAAAGATTCATTATTTAAATGATCACTAATTTTGGTGATTAAATACTATTACTGGGCCTATAAATATCATTTAAATCATTTATGGGCTCAAATTAGGGTGGGATAACTCTTTAGTGGGGGGGGGTCTGAGGAAATAGAGAATTTTGGTGTAATGAACCGATCTTTATTACCTAAAAATCAAACCAAATTAGTATAAACCTTTTATGTATTCCCCCAAATAATTTACGGCTTCTAATAAGAAGAAATAATGAAAAAAATAACAAGTAAGGAAATATACATCGATGTTTTTGATAAATTATCCATCACATGTTACTTATAAAATAAAAAGGAACAAAATAAATCATGAATAAAAAATACCATATATAAATAAACATAAAAACTTTAAAAGTAAATATAATATTCATACCAATGGAAAAAACTATCGATAATATCTACAATGAGTATAAAACACGTATAACCATCAGATGAAAAATGAAATGAAAGTGTAAGTTTAAATCAACCAACATACTCTAAGGATAAATTTTTCATAGTAACACCTCTCAACTCAAAATGGAAGTAGTTTTTGACTACTGAACAATGTAATGATTATCATGCTGCTCTAAACCTGCAACTAAAAATTTACACAAATCATCATTTAAATTTTATTACACATGATATGGGTGAGTTTATCAATGTAATCAATAGTTTTTCACTAAGTACCCTCCATAACATCCATCAACTTGTATACTAGGAAAGGTAAAATAAATAATTTAAAAGTAATTAAAATTTAAATTTCAAAAATAACCTAAAAATACTTTCAATATAATTTATAAAACATACCACAATGTTTGATGGAAATAAATTAGTTATTACCACTGCAAGTGCTAAATTCTACATAGATCCACAAATACCATCTTTTTGAAAACCAAAGGCACCCTTCGACTCAATATGACATTCTCAGAAGCTAAAGGAAGGTGCATGAATGTTTCAAGAAGTGTGTGTAAGATTGAAATCCGCCTGCAATACTCTTGTGCACCCAATGTGATATCAAATGACCCATTTTCACACGTTCCTGATATAGCTCAAGGATAAACATCATATAAGATCTCTTCTATGCCTAAAATATTGTGTTCCATTACTAAAGGTTTCTTCTATTTATTTAAGTTCACCCCCTTATTTAGTATGAGCATTAGGAAGCCGATGCATCGCTCCGTTTCACGTAAGATACCTCTTTCGTGATAACACAAAAACCATGGAACCCTCAAGGTGTAGACCCTAGGAAATAAGTTCCTTGTGGGTTCTACCATAAGTGGAATCACAATTTTCTAATCCTAAGACAACTTCTATAAGCATAAGTCAAGTGTATGAAAAAGACCCCTCTTTCACGCACCACCGATTCTTAAGAACACCCTAATCATATGCTCAACCTTTCCATTTGTGTGCAGGAATCCAATATAGTGCACAACCCATCTTGGATTCTCCATGGACCATTATTTTTTCAAAACACCATGTCTGAGTCCCTCTTGTGCACAATAATCTCCTTTTGTACACCCCTCATGTTTTCATCCCTCTAGGCTTTCCTGCAGTGATTTACAGGTCCCTCATAAGGTTTCCCATATTGTGTCACCCTACCTCTAGATTTTTAGCAGAGGTATACTAATCAAAATTTCTTTTCAACATAGGGATTCTAACGTTGAAATCGTCATCCACCACTCCTACACACTATTCAATCCAAGATTTTATAACACAACCCCCATCCAAGGGTTGATGAGAGACAATTATGTAACTCTAAGGGGTGGGGAGTGATTCCACCCTGACCATAATGCATGATGTAAAACTGCCCAGTACCATAGTCCTTGGCACATGACGTTAAACTATGGACCTTCCCTATGGAGTAAATGTATGATCTCCGTGTATTAGTGACATAGGATGGTATTCATACCACCTACCCTCCCATGGAATGACATTCTCCTCACATGGAATCATATCCTCTACACAGGGAATGGAATCAACTTTCTCACTCATCATGACATAATCCCCTAACCTTTGTTATAGTAGGTAACACCATTTCTCCTCTTCAACCCCTCAACCACTGGGTCAGATAAGGGAGGAGAACTGGAAAACTCTCATCTCCATACCTTTGGGATGTGTCACCCTAGTTCACTTACACATGTTAGACCCACCCACGTGGAATGAGATCCTTCTCAGATGGAATGAGATCATCCTCAGGTATCCACAATACATAATCCCCACACCATCTCTCTTCGACACAATTCCCACACAATACAACCAAGAGAAATAATCTTATGAAGGGAAGATCTCATGCATAATCCCAACACCATTCAATGAACTTCATGGATTTTGATCCATATCTTCTAAAAAAAGTACGTAGGATGCCTCCATGAGGTTCAATCCCAACCAATTGTAAAGCTTGGTTCCCCCTCCTATGGGTTCGCCTTCCCTGATCCACATATTGAGGTGTTATAATAAGCCTTAATGGTGTGTTACCTTCCCCTTATAGTACAAATATCCCAGGTCCATCGTCAAAGGAAATCTGACCCATCCATCATATAAACATTCAATGTGATCCCTCATAGGGATATAACTCTTTAATCTGCCACCATAGGAAATTCTAATGAGTATCCTTTCATCTCCCCAAGATTCTAAACTCATGACATGTCACACTGATACCTCATGGTGGACATGGGATTCCTAAGGAAAACCCCAGAATATATTCTTTTGGAATTAGATATGTCATGATCGACCCAAGATGCCCCGGGATCTACAAAGGAAGAATATATGTGACCAATTTTTTAGCATCCATACATGCCAGTGATTCCCAATTCAAATAATCCATTTCCAAAAGGTTTATTTTCTATCAATACCCCTTGTAATTTCCAAAAATAATAAGAAAAATTAATGAGTTCCCAATGATAGGTGACACCAAGAATGATTTCCAATAAATAAACATAAATTTTTAAGGGAGACCCAGACTAAGAGATGAGTTCAATGGAAGAATCCATGGAAGGAGAAACCGATATCTCATTATCACATTTCAATCTAGAAGAAAACACCATTGATGAAAGTTATGAATTTAAAATGTCTTTGGAAAGAGGGAATTTAGGGACACAAGAAGTGCTGGAACCATCTCACATCAAATGCATGTGGTGGTCACACCCTAGTAAAAGTGTAAGAAAGAGAAATATTTAGCTTGAGATGAAACCATTCACCTCATTAAAGGGACTAGTAGTGTTCAAGACATCAGTATATAATCATGTTATTAAATCTAGCTATCCAGCGCCCGATCCCACCAATCAAGTAGTAGGCCTAGGGTGGAACTCACCAAAAGTTGGTGCAGTTAATAGTTAGTCATTCCAGTCAGCGACATCATCATCATAGATCCCACTCACCAATCATGGAATATTGTAAAACACTAGGGAATTGGGAAATTCTTTCCTTACATTTGTATGGACAGATGTGTCTTCTTTATTTTCTATAACCATGCTACAAGAAACCAATTACCCCCCATCCAGAGATAACGAGTAGGAGAAATGTCATTGTGGAAATATCAGATGACTGAACCTCTATTGAAACTTCATCTGAAACTATGGATAACGGGAGCCCACACCCCATCTCACCATAAAAGATCATTCATAGGTGGTTTATGCATACCCTTGTACAAATTTATGGGAACTAGGGAGTCATTCCCATGAGGGATATAGATCTCTGTGATCTAGAGGCCTTTTCAAATCACCAACATTGCCTCCCCCAAGGGCCATGCATGAAGCCACTACTCCACAATCCAACAACCAACTACTTCAGGATCCTCTCCCCATAGTATTTTTCAGACTCACTCACATACACCAAGAACACAAGGTATTCCCAACTCTCCCTAGCTATGAATGATTCCCAAGAACCTCCAAGAAGGAAACCCATCTTACCCTATCAATGGAACCAATAACTGGTCCTTCAGGACAAAGAATATGTGGTCTATACCCTTACTTAACTAGCCTTAGTCCAGATGACTTGATGCCAATATCAGGTGAAAGTTCAGGAGAATTCCATTATGAGGGAATCATTCTCTAGAACTCCAATGGCTCTTTCCACCCATGATGCACTCCACTAGATACTTATTACTATAGATCAAGGAACCATCACATGTAGTTTGAATTTAGATCATAGCCACCACACAGGTAGGTTGGGCTGTTTCTTTCAATAGTTGTCACAACCAACAGCTTCCACTAGACTAGATGTGATGATGGAATCTAGAACGTAGGCCCTCCCCATATGATCTCCAACAGGAGTGGAGGTCCTCCCCACTTCCACCATCAATATGGTGGTACTCCCCATGTTCTTAGTATTTATCAGAGAGGATTTCCTTCCAACTTCATCGACATACAACACAGAGTTCCTCCCTATCCCTATAGTTCCTGACATAGAGTTCCTTATTATGTCACAGACCATCAATGAAAAGGACCTCTTCACATCATCCCTAGTTCAAGAGGAGGTCCCTGTCATTCCCTCCCTAGACAAAGTGGAGTCCCTCCCCTCTTCATCTACAATCGGTAGGATGTTCCTCCTCATGATATCACTACTGACCAACATGAAGGTCCACCCAGTGTAACAACCATCAAGAGTGGAGGTCCTCCCCACACCTTAACCAGTAAATATGGATGTCCTCCCCATGTTTCCATCATCTATAATGTAAATACTCTATAATTCAGTGCTCACCACCATAAAGATCTTACCCACATGCTCAATAACTAGTATGGAGCTACTGCACATACTCATGCTTCCCAAAATGGAGGTCCTCCAAGGGTCCATTTTGTTCAGTGTGAAAGCCCTCTTCACACCTCAACTCACATATGTAAAGGTCATCCCCACACTCAAAGACAACATGGAGGTCCTACCAATGTTATTTACAACGAAATAAGGTCCTCCCTACTACATCAACATCCAAATTAGAGTCCCTCCCCACTCTCAATGTAGTACCAGTAGAGGTAATCCCCACTTTGATAGAAACCAATACAGAGGTCCTCCCCATATCCAAATTAGATCAAGAAAAGTCCCCCACCACTCTACAATCAACCCACATGGATGTCCTCTTATTTCTAAATAACCACCCTATCCAGAAGAGATATTCTGGGCTATAAGGGTGAACTATCGTCATTGAAGGAAAAATTTGGGAAACACTGAATCATTTTCAATCCTATTTTCTTATTACAATCAGAATATGAATGAGATTCCATGTTGAAGCCTTCACCCCAATCATCTTCGTTAGAGTATGGGTTTGGATCCTAGAAGGTTATATTCTTCATCCTAGAAGGTGATGTCCACAAGATTCCAAAATCCATTCACAGGCACATCTAGGAGGATGAATATTGGGTTCCCTCCTAGGGTCTTGTGGTACAATCATCTTTATCATCTCATATTTCATTCACTACCTCTAGCTAAGAGAATGTAGTTTTATTATGAAGTTTCATAGAGAATCATCACCCTTTAGACATGCCACCAATGTCCTCTACCTTTTCACATGAGGTAGTGGTAAATTACTAGTCCTATAGGGATATAATGATGTGGTTAGTACATCCTTAGAGAGATGACCTAGAGTATAGTGATCAATCTGCCCACACAATGACTTCTCCACCCACCGAACCAATAAAAATCAGTGTGAATTCTAGTTTTTAAGCTGGGACTGGTCAAATCATATGACAATGAAGAGTTGGACCCCACTTTTAAAAAGGGAATATTTTGAGACACCTACACCACATATCAGTTTTATGAGGTGTTTTGGCTGATTGCATCATCAAAACATCAAAATTCTTGAGGCCCTCACCCAAGAACGGTAACATGATTCTGTTATACCATTTTAGTGATGCACTTTCACCTTTATGAAAATAAGTTGTTCTACCTAAAGTGATGGGATTATTTAGATTACATTTACCGGTAGTGCCACATGGTTGAGTTAGATGCACTCTTTGTGGCTCGTCACCCTACGTCACCCAGCTATCCACCATACCCTTAAAGAAATATGTATCCATAGATTCACAGTGCTCTATATAATTATTAAAGAGTGTCTCTGCATGTGAAGATTCTAGGATTGGGATAGTGTGCTACCCTCCACTTCAGTCCCATCCCACAATTGCCTGCTTTTATTAGTGATATTTATGATATTACTTTTGGTATAGTTATGGTGAATATGGTTGATCTTGGTTTAATCAAAGATGAGGACACTTACGCTTGGTAATATGATGAGGAAATACCCCTTGGGGTGGTCTAATATTAGATGGAGCTATATAAGATTGTCCCCACTTGCCTGCAAAGGAAAGCACTTAGCCTTGGAGGGACTTATGCATCACTACCCACCTGTCAAGATCCCAACAATGGTAAAGAGAATATCAAGACCTCTAAGCCCTATGATGCATATGATGTCACGTAGAGGATGGAGTTCAATCCCAATATAGCTGCATTTCCCCCAACAGATTTTAGAATATAGGATACTCATTGATGAGATCATTTTTGAGTGCCTTGCAGAGCAGCTCCTAGACTATGGTAACCCTCGGTAGGATAATGTTCATCCGCCACTAAATAAGTAGTGACAACCAGAAGTACTTCTTGGCTAGATTCCCCTGATTAATCATGGAAATACCATACATACTAGCAAAGGAGAAACTAGTGTTTATGGAAAATGACCATGGTATACATTTCTGAGTCTGCTGAGTAGCATGATAACCCTGCTTGGAATTAGGTTCGAGCTTCCCCAGAAGTAGATATATAATCTTCTCCACAAGATACTGAGCCTACTTCTTGTATTAATGAGCCTGTCAACGCAATGGTGGTAAAAAATCCTTGTGAAGACAAGAATACCAATCAAGATGATTTGATACCTTGTATCACTGATCATTTATAATCCCTAGAGACCCAAAAAAGTGGAATTAAAAATCGATAATAAGCTGTATTTGGTTTGGATAAATGATATGTGGGTGACCTCAGATTTCTGGAATCCTACATCTATCCCCTTCAATGGGAAGGGTGACCCAATGGAGCATCTAGCCCAATTTATCTCAAGGTGCGGACTAATACTTGGAGCCCTAGTGTACCAGGAAGTAGCCAACCTCTAATGTTTTATTCCCACATTGGAAGGTCATACATTTTTTGGTACATCAATTTTCCCATTGGGTTTATTACTGATTGGAAAGACTCCTACAGACAATTTTTCTACTAGTTCAGATCCACCACATGCAATACCAGTATTCATAACCTTTTTAGGTGTAATAAAATACCAGATGAGAATGTGATATACTTTTTTGCATGTGGAAGGACCTCATGTATTCACTTGATATACTGATGACTCAATAGTAGCTATTGATGAAATGCTTGGGGAATGTTAATACTAAGTTGGTTACTTCCCACATCACAAAGAACTTCCCAGGA
Source organism: Viscum album (assembly GCA_963277665.1). Taxonomy (NCBI): domain Eukaryota; kingdom Viridiplantae; phylum Streptophyta; class Magnoliopsida; order Santalales; family Viscaceae; genus Viscum; species Viscum album. The sequence continues at coordinate 1,671,949,613 of OY728148.1, read as the reverse complement.
AGATTCCTGAGACTTCTCTAATAAGGCTCAACTCAAAGAGGAATCCACATAAGAAGCCATGAAGAAATGTTCATTGCCTCACATAACTCATATAAAAGAACCTCAGAGGAAGAATCTGCCACCATAGTACAAGTATAGGTTTAGATCCATTAGATCCATTAATTAAAGAGCCTCACCTAGCTTAAACATAGTAAGAACAACCTCTTAGACTACAAAACCCTTAGGATCATCCATTACGATCATAGAATCAATAGGCACTACCTTATCTGGAACCACTGCCTAGGTGGGGAAATTTGGCTCCATCCCCTTCCAGGATCCATCCCATCATTAGGGACAACATCCTAGAACTCCCTTCTAGGAAAGATAAAATGCACTAAATCCTTCAAGGATTCACCAGTCCCCAGTTATTTCCGTAGTGCCTTGGAACAAGGGGTCTTGAGGTTTCCAAAGTTCAAAAATTCACATGAGGATGAGATAACTCATCTTCATGACCACTTACCTTACCACAAGATCCTTGAAAATACGAAAAACATTTATATGTGTTCAAAGATTGGATCCAAAACCAAATGGAAAATAGTATAATTAGACTGGTCGTAGTCCTGACATAGGTTACATGTTTCTCAGATTATCTCTATAATGAAAATAAATGTTTCAGTGAATTGAAGCAAGTATCTAGTCATAGAACTCATAAGTACGATGACTATTTTGATTGAAAAGATGTTTCTTGCACCCATGGAATCATCTATGACTGCTTAGGCTGGTCTTATCCTCATGTGGTCGTTATTTCTTCTCTGATCGATGCTTCTGTATCCACATCGCAACCTTCCATGTCTCATAAGAGTAAGAATAAGCGGTATATAGGAAATAAAATTCCTACACCATCATTAAAGTCATCTCATATTATCATAGATTTCATGCCTCAAGAAAGGAGAATAACCAATAGATTATATACATCATTGGAATATTATTCTAATTATGAGGAGTATGTTTCCATGAATACCATTGAGTTGGTGGATCCCTACATGGTAACTGATGAAGAGGAGTTTCAGGAAAGATATATGATTGTCTCCAATTGATTCTACCATAGAAGTATCCTATGATATGAAAATCTTCAGAATGCTAGGCCAGTGCTTCATGCCGTGTTGTGAATGATAATGATACCAGATAGTAGACTCTACACAAATCTCAGTAGGAATATTCCTCTCATAATATGATTCTATATTCACCGCCATCACTGATTGTGATACTTAGACATGTAGAACAGCCATGAACACATCATGATCTGTCATGTCCAACTTCAACATACCCCCAATCAGCTGACAATCAACCATTGATAGTACTTGGTGAGTCATATAACATGCCTCAATATATTAATAGAACCATTATGAATCCAATGGTTCAACCAGTAATGCTCATCATACCACCCTCCAAAGAGTACCCCCTACAGGGAGAAGTGTGAATCTTCATGGAAGTACTATGTGTTCAAGCACCGCACCAACATTTTTGTAAAGCTATCAATCCTCTAGGCCCTCCGCCTATCATAAGGGATGAACAAATCCCTCATAGAGGCCTTGGAAATCCCCCTCTAATTTAAAATATATGGAGTGGACATAGATATCTACTATGCAGAGGAAGTCGAGTGAGCAGAATTCCAAACCATCATATCATTATCTGGATAAGATGAGGGATCTCTTATGTAAGGAAACATTCTAATACTATACATCACTATCCAGTTCAATAATGTTGAAGTTCATTGCTATTTAGTTGATATAGGTTTCAAGATCAATCTATTACTTATCCAGATGCTCCGTAATTTGGGATAGATGGAAGTATATCTGATTCCCTATGAGTTTAAGATTCAAGGTTATGACTGGACTGAGAAAAGGTTGTATGGAAGAATTTTATTGAAGACTCTATTCGATGGATTTGTATAAAACATTGAATTCATGTTTGTGTTGTAGGATACCACCCACAATGTGAAAATGGGTAGGCAATGGCTCCATATTCATGCAATAATTCCATCATCATATCACCATTTCCTTAAGTACACTCCCAATGGTTGAGTCTATGTGAGACTTAGTGATTCATCTCACTTCAACTCTTTTTAAGCTCTCTATATTTTCCACATGTATTACTAGAGTATGGAAAATAACGTTTAGAATTATGAGGTTGAAAACACGAACACTATGGATGACCCATGGAAAGATATGGATGGCATTTTCATCTTCTCAATTCACTGGTTGGAGGACACAATTCCACACATGGGACACTACTTCATCATTTTTTAGAAGAAGGGGAGATGTGTCCCCTAATACAGGGAACATCATATGATTATCTCAAACTCTTATATAGGAAAAGCATGGGAGACTCTAGAAATATCTACCTGTGTTAGGTCCCAAGTGGTTCGACAAATGGTCACCATTCCATGTCACCTTCATCTGTTCTGAGGGGCTAGGTTGAGGAGCTAGATATTGACCCCCACCAATGCTTTGATATCAATCATGGACCCCATGGTCGAAGGCCTGCTGGAATCTGGTCGACAATTTCCATAATTGTGACTTCTATAGGGAAGGAACTCCCAAGTAAAGATTTTTTATCCACCCAAGTAGGTACCATTGTTCCTTTGAAATTTATCATTTTGGATGAACCATCTCCTACCATTGATCACTCTGCCTCATATGATGAAGAAGACCTAAATGATTGTCCTCCAACATTTTAAGAGGGAATATCCACAACTGTTAATGAGCTATTTTAGGTGATCCTAGGTACTAAAGAAGATTTGAGGTCAACTTTTATAAGTACATCCATGCCAGTAGAAGAAAAAACATAGTACCGGGATTTCCTAAAGCAACATACTGATTTTTTTTCTTAGAGTTATGAAGACATGTCAGGACTAGACCTTCAGGTCTCTGACCACCTTCTCAGTACTCCCAGTGAGTCATTATAGGTTAAATAATCCTTCTAAAAAATGAACCCTTCTAATGGTTCTATGGTATAGGATAAAGATGATAATTTTATAAAGTACAACTTTATCAAGGAAGTCTAGAACCCCAAGTGGATGGTCGACATCATTCCCATCAGGAAGAATAATATATAGATCAGATTATATATCAACTTTTGGGACCTCAACCACAACTATTTGAAGGATGATTTTCCCATTCTGGGGACATATCTATAGATTGAAACCACACCAAGGTTCAAAGATATGTCCTTCATGTATGGATACTCTAGATATAATCAAATATGGATGACCGGTGAGGATTAAGAGTCTACCACCCTTATATCACTAGAAGGGACCTTCTGCTATCAAGTAATTCCCTTTTAGCCTAATGAATGATGGAGGAAATTGTCAGTGTTCTATGATCCAAATATTCAATCAAAATCATTGGGACATTAGTGGAATTCTATGTGGATGATTTTGCAACCAAATACTACCAGCATCAGGACCATCTCAAATATCCTACGAAAGTGTTCGAGTTCCTTCACTCTCAGAATCCGAAGATGAACCCTTTGAAGTGTACCTTGGTGGTTAACTGTGGGATGTTTCATGGTATCTTCATCAAGTATATAGGAGTTGAAATCAACCCATAAATGATCAAGTCCATCAGCCAGATACCCCAATGAGAATCCTCTGGGATCTCCAAGGTCATCAAGGTCACTTATCCTACATACAATGATTTATCACAAATCTATCTTGAATGTCTAAGCCCTTATCTAGGATCATGAATAAAGTTACCATATAGTAATGGGATATAGAGTGAAAGACAACATTCTAGGAAATAAAGAAGTATTTTCTACAACCTCTAGTTTTGATGCCACCAATCTTAGGAATGATTTTGGACTTTTACGTGACCGCCTTGGAATGATCCCTCAACACCCTTATCACCCATATGAATAATGAAGGGACATGAAATAGTTTATACTATCTCAGCATAATGTTGCTTGACATAGAATCCATATACTCTCCTATGAAGAGTAGCTTCCTCACAGTGATTTTCATAGTGTAGAAGGTGACACCTTATATATAGCATCATGAGATATATTTGGTATCCCATGTGGACCTAAAAAATCATATTCTGAATCACCCAATGTTGATAAGGAGATTATTACACTGGGTGGTGATTATTCATCGGTTTTGCATTAGGTTTCTTCTATAAAAATTCATCAAAGTTTAGGTGTTGGCATAATTATTGGCTGCCCACCCATCCTCGCAGAGCAGTCCCTAGTTCTTGACATCCCAGGTGATACCATCCTCTTAGTGGTCCAAGACATTCCATGTTGCTAGATTCATTTCGATGGTGCCTCCTAAAGCCCAACTGGTAGAAGGCTGATTTATCCAAGACTCAATAGGGTAGGCCTTGGGTTTTTATTCATTACTCCAACCTAGGTTTTCCTTACTTATTCATTCTAGTTGTTAGAGTTCATCACCAACAATGAGGGAGGGTATAAGGATCTCATTATTGGTATTGAGACAACACTTGAGATTGATGTTCTCCACTTTCACGTGAACGGGGATTCCAAGTTATTCATCAAGAAGATCAATAGTTAATATGTCATTAGGAACACAAAACTCGTACGCTTACTAAAATGAACTTTCCAACCGATAGATTAATTACCTCCACAACCAGAGGTGACCCATGTTCCCAATTAATAGAATAGACAAGTCAACTACTTGGACAACCTAGCAGCATCCCTTATAGAACCTGGATATTATGACCTGTTCATTCCTATGGATGCCTAATGTGTTATCACTCCATTCATCCTATATGAATATAAAACACTTGACCATACATTCTTCCATGTTGGGACCTTCATATTCCCCTATAGCTAGAGAAACCTCTGATTAGACAACTCCTTTAATTGAGTATCTCCAACATAGTGTTCTCCCTCTATAAAGAGTTGAACATTAAGGAATCTATTGGTATGAATCATAGTTCACCCTCTAAAGTGGATCCAAATTTGAACAGAATCTCTATAATCATGGTTTTTATGGAATTATACTCCCCTATATTCAAGGAGATAAAATTTTTTTGGTTATGAGGGAAGTTCATGTTGGGTCTTATCGTGATCTCTAGGAAAAGAAGGATGCTCTCCCACCTAATTTAAAGGTTGGGATACTTCTAGAACACAATGTTACATGACTGTATTGAGTTCTCTAAGAGGATATAATCATATAAAATCCATTCCAAATTTATGAATTGACTGTCAGAGCCCCTCTATACTACCAACTATTCTTGTCCATTCACAGTGTGGGGAATCAACATCGTGGGACCTTATCAACCAGAAATAGCCTGCCAGTGTTGATTCAAAATTTCCATGACAATTTTTTTCTCAAAGTTTGAAGAAGTGATTCCTCTTATGAAAGTCAAGGCCAAGTTGTTTTTTAATTCATGATCTCCAATATCATCCATTTATTTGGATACCCCATGCTATTCCCATCAACAATGGTACTAACATCCAGACTACTAAGATAAAGAAGTTGTATGCCAAGTAAAACATATATTTCAATCGTACTTCCCACTACTTTGCATAGGAAAATGGAAAGATCAAGGAAATAATGAAGACCCTCTCAAAAATTTTACAAAATATGGTGGTCCATAACAAGAAGAGTTAGTCATACAATATCCCTAATGCTCTCTGGGATTATTGGACAACGGCTCATAACTCAACCCATATGACTCTATACTCCCTTGTGCATAGAACATAGGTATTTATATTTATTGAGATTTAGTTTCCATTTCTATGAATAACTTATTATGATCAGAGTATGTCAAAAAAGATATATGAGGTCAATTAAGATGAACTGGATTCCTTTGATGAGAACTAGCTCCAAGCCTTGAAAAATATAGAGAGGCTCCAGAACAGGATATCCAGAGTGTTCAACAAGAAGGTTATCCCCTAATCCTTCCTCCAAGGTAATTATGTTTTGAATCTCCAAACTCCAACGATAATAGGTAGGAATACACCAATGTTATAACCCATGTGGGTAGGACCATACATTATTTACAAAAGTTTATACCAATAGTGTGTACTCTTTTGTCACTATGGATGGGGATCACATCACTCTCCTCAACCAAAGCTATGTTTCTAAAATTTTATTGGTGTGAAGATCCTACAACATCACACATCCCCAAAACATTATGTTAAAATATGTTTTATTTTATAGTTGCATGATAATAAATTGTGTTATAAATCATGTCCCAATAACATGATTGTAAACTATGTTTCTATAATCTAGGAACCACGAAATTAAACTATGTGTAGGTCTTCTCGAAGATGTGTGGTGTGTCCTTGGGCCTCCTTAGACCACACTCACATCAAGGTACCACATATCTTCTTTGGGCCTATTATGTTTTGGTATAGGAAAAATGTCCTTAAACTCTCTATAGTGTGTCCAATCATTATGAATTTCAACTATTTTCCACCACTATCATCCTAGTAACATGGTGATAAACTATATATAGTCTATGTCCTAGTTTCATGAGATTAAAATAAAAAAAAACTAATGTCCTAGACATACGATGAAAAATAGAACAAAACCCTGATATTATAACCTAACAGAACATCACCTTCGGAAATGGTCATCTACCATGCCATGTAAAGAACTATGTGTGCCTTGATTCATGTCTATAGAGGATACATAGCACTACTTTGATTTTCGATCATGGTCCATCCACTAAAAATTAAAACAGAAAAAAAAAGTAAAAAATGCCACTATCCCTGTGTATGGGTCAAACATACACATATTGATTCACATATCTCATGAACTACATTGGGATCGATTCCTATCATCAGGGAATATGCAGGGAACCCAAGATATTTAATCTCAAGTCCAGATGTAACATTAACCCTCTTTCATGTTGGGTCACCTATGTCCTTTACACATGATGTTAAACTGCACAGGACTTAAGAACAATGTGTGACTTGATTATCATCCTTATTGGATACATAGCTATGCCTATAAACGTTTTATTTGATCCCAACTATAAATTCACCTCCTCTATTGTTTTACTCCCTAATGCCACATTAATGGAACACATGCCTACTTGGTTCTTTTGTGTCAGGTATTCCCTCCATAAATTCCATATAAGCATGTACATGGTCAATATCAAGCCTCCACAGAAAAATATGGTTCATCATGGGGTCTCCTAGGACTTCATTCTCATCAGATATATTACTCCACCACACCACATGAACTAGTTTTGGGGAGCCTTTTTCCCTATGTCTGAACTCCATGACCTTAAATTCAGATCCTATAGTCCAAGCATCATGATTTTAAACTATGTATAGGTCTCTTCTTGGATGTTTCATGTAGTTTTGAGCCTTCTTAGACTAATTTACATTAGCGTTATGTTAAAAAAACATTACACATATCCACTTGAGATACCATCCCCCTTGGTACAAACTATATGACCTTAAAATAAGATTCAATATATTCAATGCACGACATTAAACTACAACTATACTCTGAACAAGTTCAGGATGCACCATGACTATCTTGGGATGCTCCAGTTCCCTCTCTAGAGAGGTTTTCCCTTACCAGTGTCGATAAACTATCACACTGTGTTTTAGAAATATGTGTGGATTGATTCCCATCCTCAAAAGGGATTTAGTGACATAGAATCATTTTTATCTGGGCTCAGCCATAAATTTGTAAACTTTTGGCCCTTTGGCCCTACTTATGGTCTAGGTACATGACCTTAAACTATACATAGTCTATTTCAAGGTATGCATGTGGTACTAGGCCTCCTTTACCCCCATTCACGGTGGGATATTCATATTCTTCTCCACAAAAAAATCTTGAAGAATAAGATATTTTGCAGTCTGTACGTCCTAACCTTAAACTGATTACCCCAATCTTCTTGGTCATATGGCTTTAATCTATGAGAAACTGATGTGTAGATTTTTTCACATAGTTAAAGGCCACTATGGATCATTCACATTAGGTTTTTTAACTCTCACACCATATGAACATCATGGAATACCCCTTTTATCCATAGTTTAGGAAACATGACTTTAAACTATTTTCTGTAGTCCAAGAAACATCACATCAAAGTGTTGATGCTATCTAGAATGGGATTACACTTTATAATATGCACCATTCCACACATCAAGTATTTCCTGATTTTAATTTTGATCATATATCAAATATAAATGGACCCCATAATGGTTATTGTCTCATGACATTATGGATCACGTCTTTTTTTAGGCCAATTACCTAATTGATATCTTGAAGAAAACAAATAATCCTATGTTTCAAACTAGGAAAATAGTGGATTTTTATTTTCTTACCCCATTTTGGGCTGGAGTTTTCATAGTCCTCATGTATCAAATATGGTCAATAATTGATCCTTACTGACCAATATCTTCTCTATCTAGAAATTGAATATCTTGACTTACCTATTTTCCACTCACCAATATCGTGTTGGAATTCATCCCTTGGCATCGCCTCTAATGCACTCTCCCACATTTTTGGTAGAACCCTCATGTCATTCCTTGTTTCCCACACTGAGCATGGCTCATGTGGCCATAGGAATTTAGGTGGGGTGTGTACTGATGCGGTCAAGATGAACATGATTCATTCATGGTCCAAACTCTATAACAATAATCTAGGAGCCTTACTAGGGATATGAAGTATGACATGGGTCTCATGTCCTCTCGTCAACATCCATATGTTTCCCAACTCTTGTGTTGTACATAGGTCTCCCTTGGATCATTCATGTTTGGTTTATTTCATATATTAAGCACAAATCTTGTGAGAATAGTCTTTTCTGAGTCCATGTAACATGACTTTAAACTATTAGCCTAGATCCAAGAATTATTACCTTAAACTGTGTACAACGTCTCAATAACAAAACATTAATCTATGGGGTGAATCCCGATCACATTAGGTTAAACTATACCTTACATCTTCCTCACCATATGATGTTAAACATCATGTTCATAATCCTCAGTTTCATGACATAAAATTGAAAGGAATCCCAAGCCCTCTCTTGAGAGGTCCCCTCCCTTAATGTTGGTTATCTACCATATTGTTTTCATCTTTAGTTGTCTCTCGACATCCGAGTGGCCACTCCCCTAGAAGATATATTTGATATTTGTTCAGACTAGTACACTTACACCAGTGGATTCTTATCCACAATGGTACAATTTTGAGAGTGTTAGAAGCATTTTGAACAGTCTATCACTCTATTCTCATGCTTTGTATGCCCCTCATTCAGATCCGCATCCTCTTCTTTTTTTGAAGGGACCCCCTAATTTCCTATTCTCATGCCGCCTTGGCTCACCTAAAATCTTGGCATAATATTCCTGAAGAATTTGGAAGAAAAATTAAAGATATGATCTATGTTTTGAACATGGTATGTGGTTGGATGTCATTTGTTTGGTCCCCATTTTAGGCTAATAGTACCAATGTTATTTTTCAAACATAGTTAGCAGTTATAATATTACACCATAACACTCTCCTCATTTTATAGATTTTGGGTATTGTGATTCACCTTTCTCATTCCCCATTGTTTGGATATATTCCAATGCATTTGGAATTATCCAATTAGTGTACTAGGGTACTTTGGGAAAAGAAAGTTGTCGAATCCTAGAGAACTCTTCTCTAGACATAACCTCTATCAACTCGAACACTCTAGATGGTTAGTTATCAATTAAAAAAAACTTATTTTCAATGGTTATATGAAAATATCATAAAATGTGATCAATTGTGTGGTTTTCCCTTATTTATAACACCAGGAATGACCCACATGAGCTTAGGGATTGATCCTTAGTTTTTCCAAAAATATGACTAAAGTGAAATAAATAAAGCAGACAAATAAATGTATCCATGCATGTAGAAAATTTCTAATGCAATAAAATAAACACAAAAAGGGTCATCCAAATTCTTTATCCTCCCATGATTTATGGAAAAATTTCCCCTATAGCTCTACTCCAGTGATTGAGTCCATAAACCCATTTAGACTTTGGCATGTGACCCCAAGTTTTTTTCCCTCCTCCCATGCTCTGATTCCTTGTCATTGGTCACTGGATGAAGATCATCCGCTCTTGTAAGTTCCTGGTGCCACTCAACATGGAGATCGAAAGTTTTAGTGGTTTCCTTCTTCATGTGTTTCTTGGACTCCCCTAATTGAGCCCTTTGTTTGTTGATAACTACAGCTTGAGTTATGAGGAAGGAAGAACATTTTCCCACTTTATTTTATAAGAGATGAATATTCTGATTGACTTCTCAATGTTTACACATGAATCAGACTTCTCTCGATAATAAGAAACTACACATGTTGCCTCCCCTTCCACATCATTATAGAATGGTAATCAGGAACTTGGATATAAGACATTGGGAATCTTCCCATCTGGCACACCGGTTGCACATCCAATAGTGGGGTGACCCCATAAATCCCACCAGTTGTATTTTATAGATATGGTTAATGAAGCACTGAATACATCTCCATGCCTTATGCTGAATGTTTCAATTTTCATTGGATTCTTCAGGGTTGGTGTTGTCATGCTCCTCATGATGCATAGTCTCACACTATGGGAAAATAGCTAGGAGTCCATAAGAAGGATCTTCCTCTGGTATCATCTCTAATGGATTAGGATCCATATCATAAGGGGTGACCATATTCATTTTATTCTTCTTCAGAATCCCCACCAATGCCAGCATCGAGTTCTTCCCCGCCAGGGGCATCACTCGCAGCTGCAGCCGCCAATTTTTTTAGAACCACCAAGGTCAAATCAACATGAATGAACAAATCCTAATGAATTGGTTCTTCCACCATAAGGGATCATATAGATCCCCATCTCCACCATCTATCTAGGTTCACAGTCTTCCATGAAATTCATGGAACTATGTCACACCAGTCAGCCTACTCAGCAAATAACAATGGTGAATATGAAAAATCAAAGACTTACAAGATTTGAGTGCTATTGGGTCAAGATATTGGGTCTTTGTAGGGATATCCACCATAGGAGAGCCCTCCACACATATTATTTCAGTGTTTGGAACTAGTCCTCCTTACGTAGTTTGATCAGGAGCTTCATAAGACAAGTACACATTGATTCCATTACTCCGTGGAAACCCAATTATTGCTCGATAGTTAATGATTTTCCCTTACATAGAGGAGGATTAATTTTAAAAATAATCCATAACGTTGGTGATGCTTCACTAATAGTAGGTTTCATTATAGGAATACAAAGATCTGGTCCCCCATAGATAATAGTAAGGACCTTGGGATCTGATCTTTCCAACCCAACCCCCTCAGTTATCCCACCACTAGCTGCCTCAGCGATAACTGACTCACCACTTTACTGGCTCCTAGGTACAGGCCCAAGAGTATGCTACCCCACACCCCCTAGTGCATTTCAATTCCATGAAATAGGGGAACCTTTCTCAACATCAAGATGATCCTGTAAAATATATGTTTTGGTTAGGGAACCTTTTTAGTGAAAGGGTGTGATCCAAGGAACATTTATATTAAGGATTACCAAAAGACACTCGGTGAACACTTCTTTAGATCCTGTGATATTTCCCCATTCTGGGGGACTCCAATGACAAGAATTTATTCCCTTGGACCCTCATTATCAAATTATTCATCATCGTCATCATCATCATCATCATCATCATCACCATCGTTGTCGTTGTCGTCTTCGTCATCATCATCATCATCATTATCATCACCATCGCCATATTCTACTTATTCTTATTCTTCTTTTACCAATTCTTCTTTATCTTTATTGTTGTCATCCTCAGCTATTTTCTTCTTCTGAATGCACTCTTGTCCAAGAATTACATCACCAATGTGAGAGGTCCCTCACACTGACCCCTCTAGAATGCATATAATTCCACGGATGTCAGGTGTGCATGCCACCACTGAACGTTCACCTTTTTTTCCACCTGAATGCGCCCAAATTCTAGAAATTATATCCCATTCCACTTCAACTTCCACCATAGGTCTTTATGTGACTTTTATTATCATAATGTTCTCTAAGTAGACCAAAGGGGAATAAATACAAATTCAGTGATAGGTTGAAAAATATACATTATCTTATTTCGAGAAGATTCTTTGTATGTCTATCAAGGCTGCTTTAGAGACCACCCATTTTCATGAGCTAGAGGTGTAGTTGTACCCTGTGAAACCCCCACTATTGTGGTTCTAGACTATGTCGTACTAGGTGTCTAACTAGCCTCTTGGGTAGTATCCTTCTAACCTTTCCACGGATCCTTCTCCATTTGCATTGGTTTGATCGTACGAATGCATCTCCACATGATATTCTCTAGATATGTCACCACCTAGTTTTTGGCATATTCCATTGATTGATAGATAGTGAGTTCCATTGGCTGTAGCATGATAGTTTCACCAAAACCTATAGTCATCCACATGCACCACAACTAGTGGAGGATATAGGGTTGTTTCTCTCCATGAACTCCATACACACATTCTTCACCACTTTTTGATGGCATTCAAACTTCCTGATGTACCAGGATGACCCATAAGACTCTTATAGGACATTTCTATAGATCTGGGCCACCCTCACACCACTCATGAAGCTTTGTGAGTACTCTATCTACTCCCAAAAACCTAATAGGTCATCCACCATCGGTCCTAATGGAGCGAAAAATGGATATAAGTTGAAATTTTTCTGGTTTCAAATATGGTGTACAACTGGATCATCGTGTATGGTTAGCGTTCGAACCATAGAAATGTTTAGCAAGGATGGTTGTAGACCAATTCATAGAGGATGGATGGTGTTTAGGAATAAATACCTGCCAAGATGTGTTACAATACAACCATGCTTTAGGTGAAATAACCCACATATTCTCTAGGGTTTGCTTCCCCATGAAAATAATCCTAGAATACTGTAGATCATTGTCAACATAAACACTCCCATGTTAACCTTGTTTCAAGCTTCTACAATCGCCACCATCACCAAAGTCCCTAGGCGTATCCCCACTATTGTTTATCTCATTGGAAATAACCACCCACATAGGAAGGTGGAAGGAAAGGCGGTGTATTGAACCCTCAGGTCCCATCCCTCGAAAAAACTATACCCCAGGTCTAATATTCTCCTACCATTAGGATCACCCAATATGATCCTACCTTCCCCTTTTTCAATGCAATAAAACACTACTTCCTTGACCTGGAATTTTTACCCTCATATATATCCTAAAGAATAGGTCGGACCATGAATGAAATGGGATATCATTTTGGATGGATTTGATCTTCAGCTTCTCCTCAGCTTCCTCCAAGAGAGCCGTGTTAGGATTGGGGTCTGCTCGCGATCCTCCCTTGTTTTGTCTGGTGGGAATAACTCATTATATTGTAACCCCTCTAATAGAATTACTCCAATGAAGTGACTATTCCACAAGCCGATTTCAACTTCCCCTTGGTGGATGTGGAACATGTTCAATTCTGGAGACCAGCAGCTGAGGAGCATAGACACCATCTCCTATTGATGACAGATATGGAACTATGATGACCATAATGCTTCATATAGGATTATGATGCACATAAAATTTCCAAAATCATTGAATATATAGAATAACCAGTATTCCTAGGACCATTCACATGTGATGTTTCCCCTATACCTCAAGTCTGATTACTTCTTCCATCCCACATTTTCATTCCTCATACATCTTTGGAAGGTGTTTACATTGTGGTATGGGTACTCCTCCTATATGTCATATCCTACGATCTTCCTAGTATTTACATTTGAGACATAAATGGATATGGCCTGATAATCTCTGTTGTCATGCCCATGAACATTGATATTGTATCATTGTAGGTTGTCTTCACACATGGACCCTGACCTTTGTGAATTAGTTTCTAGGCTTGGGATTGATATTTCTTCTAGAAACCTGAAATTCCAAAATGGGAGGTTTTCCCATAGAAGATAATCAGTCTCTAACTGAGTTAACATGCCCAGAAGAATCTAAATATTTGATATGATCTTCCTAGCATGAATTATCTATGGGTTTTTGATAATCTCAAATCTTCATGGGGTAATGGAATCATCAATATTAACATTGTTCATTTGACCATCCGTTTTGATTGAGTATGGAAATCCAAAGTCTAATGAACATGAAGCTATGGGGTTGAAATAAAAAAGGAGGCTCTTTGTTTAATGTTGGCTGATGATTGTGGAAAATTTCAGGATTCTCACAATGTCTAAAGCATGGAAGAACCATTGGTTGCATGTAGGATACGATAGAGACTTTGTGTTTCTCTCAAAAAGTTTAATCTTTTTCATATGAGAGTGGTTTTCATATCACATGAAAATCCAAGGTGTGGTACATAGAACCCCAACATATTTATTGGTGTGGACCGAGTATTCTACATTCGTAAAATCCCTCTTCCTTGTAGAATTCTGATTTTACATAAACTTTCATGGATTCACCCATATTTTTGTAGTTTCCATCATGACATGAAGTTTTATGCCCCGTTCAGCTCAAATTATGAGGGGGGGGGGGATTTGTTCGCACCTAATTTTAAAAAGAGGCACAAAAACCATATTTGGGTAAATCTACGACACCCTTAGACTCAAAAAATCATTCTGAAAAGGTGAAGGAATGTGAATTAAAGTTTTTAGGTGTGTACGTAAGACTAAAATCTTTACACAAGAATCTTAAATGCCTAATGCCTTGTCAAATATCCCCTTTCTGTGTGTTCCCACAACAACTCAAGGATCAGCTTTACAGAAGACCTCTTCCATGCTAGAAATCTTATGTGCCTT